>JANVCC010000065.1:4217940-4228135 GCA_025345505.1 Todiramphus chloris collaris | reverse complement strand
CAAGGGTTGTGTGGTGGGTGCACGGTGGTTGGGGTGAGTGCACAAGGTGTGCGTGGTGGGGAGCACGGTGGGTGGGTTGGGTGTACAGTGAGTGGGATGGGTGCCCAGCAAGTGGGGTGGGTGCAGTGCATGGTGGGCGCACGGCGCTGCCCACTCTGCCCACAGGATGACCCAGTACACCTCCCTGAGACGTGATGAGGTCCCTGAGAACCTGGCCATGATGTTCATCACCTTCCCTTCCGCCAAGGACCCCACCTATGAGCAGCGGCACCCAGGTACGGAGTGGCAGGGTTCCCCTGTGTCCCACCCACCCTGGCTCTGTAGCCCTGACCCGCTTTACTCTGTGGGCTCAGAGGCTCCTTAATCCCACCAGTGGGGTTACAGGGTGGGCACCTCCACCAGCACCACAGCCCTGGCTGGCACTGGGGTCACCCACAATGGGGTGGGGGTTGTCACCAGTTGTCCCTCCCCACCTCCTTGCAGGCTGGTCGTGCATGACCATCCTGACCATGGCACGGTACGAGTGGTTTGAGGAGTGGGCTGGGACCCGCACCAAGCACCGGGGTCCTGAGTACCAGCAGTACAAGATGGACATCGCCCAGCACTTACTGGAGCGGGCACTGCAGCGCTTCCCACACCTCCGTGACAAGGTGACAGGGGTGCCCAGGGTGTCCCCTGCCACACAGGGTGCCTGGCAGGGACGGCACGTGGTGGGGATGGTGGGGTCCTGTGGAGATGTGGGGGTGGGTGTAGGGATGGAATATCCCCGTGCCCTCTGGGGTTGGGGTTCTCCTTCAGAGTTGGGTGCCTCACAGGGATTAGTGTGCTGTGGACATGGGGTGCACAGTGGGGATCGGGTGCCAAGCAGGGTTGGGGTGCCCACGGGGGACAGAGTGACCTGCAGGGATGTGCTTAGTGGGCATGGAGTGTCCTGGGGGGTTGGGATGCCCCTTCAGAGTTGGGTGTCCCACAGGGATGGGGTTACAGTGGAAATGGAGTGCACAGTGGGGATGGTGTCTCCGGTGGGCTTGAGGTACCCACTGGGGACAGGGTACCCTGTGTGGGTGGGATGCCCAATGGGAGTGGGGTGCCTTATGGGATGGGATGCTCCACAGGGTTGGGGTGCCCCATGGGCATGGCCACAGAGAAGACGCGGAGGTCAGAGTAGGGACTGGGTGCCCTGTGGAGCTGTGGTGCTCAGTGGGGATGTGCCCAGCAGAATGTGGTGCCCTGTGGGGTGCCCAGCGGTGACTGGGTGCCCTGCAAAGCTGTGGGGCATCGCAGCCCCCAGGACCTTTGCATGGGGTAGGCACGCCCCAGGTAGACTTGGACCTGGTGTGATGGGACCTGTTGTTTGGTGGGCTGGGTCTACCCGTGCCCTTGAGTACACCCTGCGCTCCCAGGTGCCCAGTGCATCCCTGGGTGCCCTGAGCACCTCCTGTTGGCCCTGCCCCGGGCAGGTGGAGTTCGTGGAGGCAGCGTCACCGCTCACCAACCAGCATTACCTGGCTGCTCCTCGCGGGGAGATGTACGGGACAGAGCACGACGTCGGCCGCTTCAGCCCAGACGTGGTGGCCGCCATGAGAGCTGACACGCCTGTGAAGAACCTCTACCTGACGGGTAAGGGCCCTGTACCCTCTGTCCCCCTGTCCCTCTGTCCCCATGCCCAGCTCCAGGCTGCAGACGGTTTCCCCGGGGGCTCCCTGAAGCTTGGGATGTCCTCCCACGGTAGAGGGTTGGTCCTTCCTGGGGTGATGGCCGTGTCCTCCCCCGGGGGTGGCCACTGTCCCACCACGGCTCATCCCCAGGGCAGGACGTGTTCAGCTGCGGGCTGGCAGGAGCCCTGCACGGGGGGCTGATCTGTGCCTCTGCCATCCTGGGCCGCATCCTCTACCTGGACCTGCTGCTCCTCAAGAAGAAGATTAAGCGGCGCCAGGGTCAGCAAACCGCATGAGCGGCCGGTGGCAGTGGCAGCGGGGACAGCCCCGTGCCAGGGAGAGTGCCCCTGGCTCAATAAACCCCGATGTCCCACTGGCCTGGGCCTGTCTCTTGGGATGGGGATGGGAAAGGGATGGGGACTGGGATGAGGTTGTCATGGGGATAGGATCAATGGGAGTGGAGATAGGGGTGGGAATTGGAAGGGATAGAGTTGGGGATGGGGTGGAATGACTATGGGCATGGGGATGGGATGGGGACTGGGAGGGGGTTGGCATGAGGATGGGATTGATGGGAGTGGAGATAGTGATGGGATGAGGCTGGGGAAGGGAATAGGGATGGGGATTGGATGGGATAGAGATGGAAATAGGATGGGGATAGGAATGGGATAGGGATAGAAATAGGATGGCATGTGATGGAGATAGGGATGGGGATAGGGATGGGGATAGGGATGGGGATAGGAATGGGGATAGGAATGGGGATAGGGATGGAGCTAAGGATGGGGACAAGGATGAGGATGAGACAGGGATGAGGATGGGGACAGGGATGAAGTGTCAGACCCCCCTGGCCCCCCCGGTTGTCACCTGCTCACACGCCTGCCTGGCCACGTCCATGCAGTGCCAGGGTGCACTCATATCTTGGGGTGCCTGCTGGGGCAAAGGCCCCCTCTAACCTTTCCCCCTTCTCCCCCTGTACCCCCCTGAGCCTCCCCAGTCCCCCCCCCCCACCCCCAAAAACAAGCAGAGCAGGGACTTCTTTTGCACTTTTAAAAATAATAAATAGAGACACCCCCCAGATCATGCCCCAGTGGCATGATCTGGGGGGACTGGTGGTGGACACCAGCATCTAGGGGGGGTATGGATGCAGATATCTGGAGGGGCCATCCAGACATCTGGGTCCATGGCCCTCCCCCAGAGAAGGGTATCATTGTCACCCGGCCGTCCTCGGTGTGGGGAGGTCACCCCTAGAAGCTGGTCTGGGTGGCAAAGTGGGGCTGAGCCCTGTGGCCACATTCGGGGCAAGGCCCCTGTGGTAGTGGGTAGAGAAAGGGCTTCGCTGTCACCTAAGGGAGAGAAGGGGTCAGGCTGGGGGGGGGGGGGTACATGGCAATGCCCTGGTTTTCGGGACACTGTGGTCCCCAAGGAGAGCAGGGTCTCCCCACCCCAGGGCTGACCTCAGAACAGTGGAACTGGGTCCCCTGCTTTGGGTCATGTCAAGGCAGGGGACGTGGGAGTAGTGAAGGGTGCCTCTGGCATGGGGGCAGGGGGCTTGTGGGTCCACAGAGTCCCCCCCATGCCTTGCTGAGCTCCATAGCTCCAGCACCCACCACCCCATACCCCCAGCATCCATGACCCTATAGCCCCATAACCCCAGCACCCACCATCCTACCATCCCAAACCCCCAGAGCCCCATAGTCCCAGTACCCACCACTCTATAGCCCCAAAACTTCAGAACCCACCACCCTATAGCCCCAGCACCCCACACCCCATCACCCTGTACCCCCATCACCCACCACCCCGTAACCCCAGCACCCACCATAGACCCATCACCCCGTGGCCCAAACACCCACCACCCAAACCCCACCCATGCCCTCCATGCCAGGCTGGCCAGCACCCGCTGCTTGCTGGGACCCACCTCGCTGTAGGGTGGGGGCTCCAGGCCCACAGGAATGGCCCCACTGGGTAGACTGGGGAGCGTGGGCATATGGGTCAGTGGGGGGTTGGGGGGGCCTTGGGGGTCCCCGTAGGGCTCGGGGGGCACGTGGTCATCGCAGAGCTTGCGGCAGCCGTGGAGGATTGCGAGGAGGAAGCTGATGGCTATGAAGATGATGACGATGATGAAGAACATCATCCTGGGGACACCGAGAGGCATGTGCTGGGGGCTGGCATGTCCCCCCTTCCCACCTTGTCCCCATACCCACAGGGCTCACAGGGCCTCTCCCAGGTCCCTGTCCCACAGCACCCATCCCCAAGGACCCTTCCTGGGCACAGCAGCCTTTGTAAGGTGCCCCTGGCTTCCATCCCCCCCCACCCCCCCCATCCATACGTCCCACTGCGACGAACCCAGAGCGTCCTGACATCCCGGGCACCTCCACGCTACTCTCCTTGCAGAGCTGGACTATGGACCTGGGTGTCCAGAGCACCTCACTCCCTGTGCCCAACACCCAGGTGCCCTTTGCCCGCTCCCTGCCCCACTGTGGACTTTGCCTTGGGTGGGGGCTCGGGAAAGACCCAGGTGGGGCACCCTGGGGTGAGTTGAGACACTTTGGGGGGTATTTTAGGGGTGGCAGCGTGCTGGGGTGGGGGGGTTGGCACCCTGCTGGGGGGTGCAGCTCCCTGAAACTGGGGGGGGGATGTTGAGGTTACCCCGCTACTGGGATGGGGGTCCCCAAGGTGCTGAAGGACTGGCCTCTCTCTCCGTCCTCTGGTACTCGGTGCTGCGCACGGTGGGGGTTTCATGGCACCCTGGGGTGTCCCATCGGGTCCCTGGATGATGAGGGGTCCCACACCGGGAAGGTGCAATGCGGTCTCCAGGGACTGGGTGCTCCTGATGTGCCCCCCCCTGGAGATCCCCTGCACCCAATCCCCCTCCTCTGTCCATCCCTACTTCCCCCAGTTTGGGGATGGGGGGACAGTACATACATGACACCCAGCTCAGCTTGGGGTCCCCATGCCCTCCTCGGGGGTGCCAGGCCTGGGGTGGGACAAATCTCGAGGCTGGCCCCAGTTGCTGCCCTTCCCCACCCTATCTGGCTCCTGTCTGTGGACTGGGCCCTTCCCCAGCGCTGCTGCTGCTGCTGCTGATGATGATGATGGTGATGATGATGATGATGATGATGATGGTGATGATGTGGCAGCCAGCATGTCCCAGTGCCTCCCGTGCCACAGCCCCCCAGGCCTGTGGGGCTGCACCCCACTTGGGGCTGCTGTTGTCCTCTCCCCCCCCCCCCCCCAGACCCTCTCCCCATCCCCTCCCACCCTGCCCCAGTCTGGGGGGGTCTTGGTTTTGGCCCTTGCTGAGCCCTGGGACATGTGGGGAAGGGGGTTTGGGGGGACCCCACATTGTTCTGGGGTCTGGCTGGTGGTGGGACAGAGGGGGCAGCTTGGGGGGGGGGGTGGGGAGTGTTGGGGCAGGGGGATGCTGGGGTGTGTTGGGTCTGGGGGTGTTACAGGGACAGAGGATAGTGGGCAGGATGCTGGGGGGCTTCCAGGAGGATACCAGTGGCGTGCTGGGGCCAGTAGATACTGGGAGTCATTGGAACGGGGAAATGCTGTGGGGTTACTGGGACCGGGGGATGCTGCGGGGTTGCATGTGGGGTGCCCAGGGTGACAGAAGGTGCTGAGGGTGGCACAAGAGGATGCAGAGGGTGGTACAGGGGACACCCGGGGTGGTCCAGGGGACACCCAGGGTGGTGCAGAGAGTGCAGAGGGTGGTACGGGAGCTGTACAGGGTGGCACAGGGGTCACCTGGCCTTGCACACTCTCTGGTCGTGCCCCACTGCCGTGCCAGAGCCACGTCCTGGTGCCAACGCCAGGATAAGGAGCTGGCAGCGAGGCCGAAGGCGCAGGATGGTCCTGCAGGTGTGAAGAGCTGCTGAGCTGCCGGCTCAGGACCGTGATAAGCTCCCCAAAGCCGATCAGCACCCTGAGCCCTGCGCCGGAGTGGTCGGCGGCCACCGGTGCTGCCATGGGGTGTGCCCGGGGGGATGCCCCACACTGTCAACCCCCCCCGGCACCGAGGCCGTAAGCGGGTGAGTTGCCCAAGGGCGAGTGGGGAAGTGGTGGCGGAGGGGACGCTGGAGAAGGGGGACATGGGGATGGCATGGGACCGATCCACAGTGCTGGGGGAGGGGGTCTCGGGGCCGGGGGAGGCTGGGGGTGATGGGGCAAAGGGGCACTGAGGTGCTGCCCTAAGCAGGATCATCCCCCTAAGGGGTTTACAGCCGCCCAGGGCACGGGGGCTTCGCCGCACGGGCAACAGCGTAATTGGCTCAAGGGCTTAACGAAGGATTTGCCACCGCGCGTCCTCTTGTGCCCCCTTGAACGCCCCGATGGGGGGACCCCCCCCTCTCCCCCCAAACCAGTATCCTGCTGAGGCAGAACCCAACCCCCAGCCAGGCAACAACCCCCCCTCACCCCACCCCCCCAGCCCTTCCAACTGCTCCCAGTTTGCCAGGTCTCTGCCAACTGGGCGACTTCCCCCTCCTTGGGGCCAGCGGAGCTGGGGCTGTGGGTTTCCACACCCCATGCCCAGCCCGGGGCAGGGCTCTGGGTGTGCCACACCCCCAGGATGAGAGGAGGGTGCATGGGGCTTTTTTGGGGCTCCTAATTACAGGTCAGCTGCCAGCAGGATAGAATTAAATCCAAGCTGGAGGCAGAAATAGCTGTGAAGGCAGGTGGGTGCCAGCGGCCGAGCACGTGGGCACCCAACTGGGGTGGGGGGTGCGCACGCACACGCATGCACATGTACCCCCTGGCACACGGAACCCCCCCGGGTCCATTGATGGTTCTCAGTGCCCTCAGGGACCGGGGTGCCAGCCCTGTGCCCGCTGCCAAGGCTTCCCCGGTGCCACCAGCTCTACCCTGGCAGCGGGGACACGCATCGTCCCCAGACGCTGTCCCCAAATGACCCCGTCTCATCTCTGCCCACTTCCCAGCCCAGCATGGCAGCGGGTGCAGGGGGGTGGGACAGGACACACAGGGCAGACGGGCTCTGAGTGCCACCTCGGCACGGCCATGCCAGGGTGGGAACCTGCCACCATCGCTGCCAAATCGCTGTCGTGCCGTGAGGCAGGAGAAGCGAGGCTGAGTCTCTTTGGGCTCCCCGCTAGCTTCTTGCACTCCCAGCTCCCTCTGGCTTGCTTGGGGTTGACTTGGCGGCTGCTGGAGCTTGCGGCCACGTTCTCACATGGCCAAGGGTCCCCCGAAAACGTGAGACCCGGCTGTGGCTGCGACAGGGCACGGCTGAGGCTCTGCTCGCTACGGCGAGCAACAGGCACACCCGGCATGCCTCAGTTTCCCCACCAGGGCAAAGGTGGGAGCAGCGGTGCCACCACCCGGATGGACGTCCCCAGCCACGTGTCCTCGTCCCCTACCTGGCACCGCTCGAATAATCGGGCCCTGAGCTCACGTAAGCCCCCGCAAGCCCGAGAGTCCCAGAATGGAGCGGACGCCTGGTCCCTGGGGATGGGGATGCTGCAGAGGAGACCGTGTGTGGTCCCTGCTCCTGCACCCCATCTAGGCCACAGTCACCCCGACCCCCTCCCCGCACCCCACGTGGTCCTGCACCCCCTTCCCCCGGGCGGCCCCTCTCCCCTCCCTCGGCCCGGCCTTTTCCCTTCCAGCTCTGCTGTTTGAAGCGATTTTTTCCACAGCTCCTGCCAAGAGCCTCTTAATGAGAAACAAACGGGTTCCTCCGACCGCTGCTGCTCCTGGCCCACACACCTCTGTCTGCCCCGTGAACCGGGCCGGGCCACCGGCCTCCTGCGGGCACCGCTGTGTCCCTCCCGGCACCATCTCCTGGCATCCATCCAGCCATCATCCCTGGGTCCTGCTGTCGTGTCCTCCTGGCACCATCCTTGGGCATCTCGTGCTGCTGTCCCTGAGCATCTCTGGTTGTGTCCGGGCATCATCCCAGAACATCTTCATCCTGCTCATCCAACTTGTCCCTGAGCATCTTCACCTTGCCCATGTGCCACCATCCCAGGGCATTTCATCCTGCTCATCCAGTACCATCTCTGGGCATCTCCAGCCTTGCCATCCAGCAGCATCCCAGGGCAACTCCATCCTGTCCATCTGCTGCTGTCCCTGGGCATCTCCACCGTGGTCAGCCACCATCACCAGACATCTCCATCCAGCCACCGTCAGCAGGCACCTCCGGCCTCCCCACATGCCACCATCCCAGGGCATCTTCATCCTGCCCGTCCGAGACCATCCCTGAGTATCTCCATCCTCACCATGTGCCACCAACCCTGGGCATCTCCATCTTACCACAGGGCAGAGATGGGCCGGGGAGGGATCCCACCAGTCCCTGAGCACCACGTAGCCCCACAGCAGCCTCCTCCACTGTGTCCATCCCTGCAGGGACGAGTCTGCGGCCAGGGCTGGCTGCAGGGTTGGGCTGAGCGATGCAGGAGGTGCGAGGGAGTCCCGAGCTGTCCCCCAAGCCGGGTCCCTCACCCCCTCCCCCCACTCCCCGGGTGCCTCAGGCTCAGCCGGAGCCAGGGCCAAGCCCGTGCTGTTCCAGTTGGCTCCAGCTCAGCCTCAAGTTATCTGCAGCTCCGCAGCCGGTCACATTTTCCACTGAGCTGTGTTTGGGTTTGAAAGGCGGCTGGGAGGAGAGGAGCAAGCACGAGAGGAGGAAGGGCTGAGACACCCTCGGCAGAGGGGCTGAGACACCCTCAGCTTCACCCCGCAGGGAGGGGGATGGGCTGGGGGGAAGGGACATCTGTGGAGGTGGAGATGGGAGCAGAATTTATGCCCAGGGAGGGAGGGTTGTCCAGGGATGGGAGCAGCAACTGGAGGTGGGAGCGGTGTGAGGGGGTGGGAGCGGTACCTGGGATGGGAGCAGCACCCAGTGATGGGAGCACGGCTCAGGATGGGTGCAGCACCTGGCGGTGGGTGACGTACCCAAAGGTGGGGGCCTTACTCAGGGATGGGAGTATGACCTGGGGCGAGGAGGACAATTTGGGTGGGGGAGTGTTGTTCCAAGAATGGGAGCAGCATCCAGGGATGGAGCATCACCCAGCGATGGGAGCATCACCCAGCGATGGAGCAGCATCCAGTGATGGAGCAGCACCCAGGGGTGGGAGCAGCACCCAAGGGTGGGAGCAGCACCCAGGGATGGAGCAGCACCCAGTGATGGAGCAGCACGCAGGCGTCGTGTGAGCCAAACCCTTCCGCTCCCCTTCATCACGACCTTGACGCTCCCAGGGCGGCAATGGCCAAACACAGCGGGTGGCTCCCCTCAAAGCCCCCTCCTCATCCTCACCCTCTCTCTAGGAGCCTGCCTGGGGCTCAGCCGGTGGCCGAGGGGCAGCAGGGGCCGGGCTGGTTCCTCGAGCGAGCAAACGGTGGCCAGGCGTGAGCTGGGCTGGCGCGCGCGGTGCGCGCCGGAGGGAACGTCACCAGGGACGGATCCTCGCCCTGCTTCCTCGAAGGCAGCTGGCCGCTGCCTGCCAGGGTGATGCTGGCGGCTAGAGCCTGACCTGCTTTCTCTCCTCCAGCCCTTTCTTGCTCCGGCATCCCTCTGGTGCAGAGTGAGCGGGCGAGTGAGCCAAGGATGGCTTCCTGCGGGGGTGGAGGAATTTGGCACTTGGCCGGCGAGCCTGGGAGCTGGACACCGCTCGCCGCCCGCCAGCGCGGCCCACCCGGGGACCACGTCTGTGTGGCACCGGGGAAAGGCACCGAGGGATCGGGACCCTCGGTGTGACCACACAGCACCGGAGCGTCCCAGGTTAGGGGGAGCTGGGGACCCTTGTCCCTGCCCACTCACCGCCACGGGAACCCCCAGGGAATCCCCACCACCCCGGGCTTCGGGAGATGCTTTTGTTGGTTCTTACCTCAGCTCATCCCACCTCGGGGATGTGCCCATGGGTGTCACAGGGGGCAGTGACCTCCCGCCAGCTCTTGGGGACAGCATCCAGGGTGTCCCCGGGCTTGCAGGGGCTGACATCCCAGTCTGGTGCCTGTGGGACGGGCTCATTCCCCACTGTGCCCGTGGCATCTCACCTTCATCTCACTCTGACCTGCACACTGGGGGCCCAGCAGCACCCACAGAGCTGGCACCAGCTGCCCTGGCACGTCCTGGACCCCACGGCCATGATCACCATCCTGTGCAGACACTGGGAATGGGCACAGCAGGGGAGTGAGCTCTGCTGGTGACAGGGCTCGGGAGGACAGCCCCAGTGCTGCCCACGCCGTGTCCCCACACCCTGTTGCACCACGTGGCATATCCCAGCCTTGCCCATGGCATAGGCTGGCACTGCTCGCTCATGACACATCCCCAGCCCTGCCCATGGCACTGTGTGGCACGGTCCCAGCCCTTCCCATGGCAATATGTGGCACATCCCAGCACTGCCCTGTGGCGCATCCCAGTCACGCTTCGTGTCCTTCTGTGCCACATCCCGAGCTCCTGCCAAGCACCTCAGGAGGATGCCCGGGCAGGTGCCCCCTCGCACTGCAGCCTCCCAGGAGGGTGGGCAGGGTGGGGACCGGCCTGGCACAGGGAAGGGGTTGTCCCTCCCTGTCCCACCCCCCCC
>JANVCC010000065.1:4191744-4206255 GCA_025345505.1 Todiramphus chloris collaris | reverse complement strand
CCCCTTCCCATCCCCATCACCCCTTCCCATCCCCATCGCCCCTTCCCATCCCCGTCCCCCGCAGATGATGGGGACCCCCGCGTCCCTCCCCCAGCTTTGCCCGCCGCGGGGGTATTTGCCTTGGCCCCCATCGAGCGTGGAGCTGGAGCGACTGGCTGGAGGTTTTTGTTTAAATTCCAGCGTATGTGGGAAGAGTTTATTGTGGTGCTTTTCCTGTGTCACTGCAACGGGCTGATGAGAACCAGATGAAGGGAGAGACGCTGCAGGAGCGAAGCGGGGGGACGAAGGGGGGAGGAAGAGTGAGAGAAGGGCCGTACGGCGTAGCCTGACGCTTCCCCCCCCCCCCAACCCCCGTCTCTCCCAGTTCAAACTGGAAGCTGCATACAGGATGGGCTAACGTACAACGACAAGGATGTGTGGAAACCCGAACCCTGCCAGATCTGCGTCTGCGACAGCGGCAACATCCTCTGCGACGAGGTGATCTGCGAGGACACCTCTGACTGCCCCAACGCCGAGATCCCCTTCGGAGAGTGCTGTCCCATCTGTCCTGACACCGACGGTACTGTGTCGCCATTGCCCCCGTCCCTGGGGTGCCCCCAAAGCTGGACCCCTCCACGGCTCAGCATCCTTCCCCTGGGTGTCGGGGTTGTGGGTGGGGGTCACGCTGGGGTCCTCTAAATCCCATCCTTTCTCCCACAGCCTCCCCTGCCTACCCAGAAAATGCTGGAGTAGAGGTAAGGCCCCTCTCCTTGCCCTCCCCCCCCTCAACCCTGTGGCCTCCCCCCACCTCTTTTGGGTGCACCCCTTTTCTAACCACCCATCTCCTCTCTCCCCGACAGGGTCCTAAGGGAGACACCGGCCCCAGAGGAGACAGGGTGGGTGACACCGCCACCAAGCACCATCCATCCCCAGCTCCATGGGGGGACCCCCCCTGCCTGGTCCCACTGGGGCTCACCATCCTCTTCTCTCCTCCCAGGGACAGCCTGGCCCCCCTGGCAGAGATGGCATCCCTGGACAGCCTGGACTCCCGGGACCCCCAGGCCCTCCAGGTCCCCCAGGCCTTGGCGGAGTGAGTATGGTGGGGGGGTGGTCCTGGTGGCGCAGACCCCCATGGGGGTACCCGCACCCCACTCACCTCCCTGCTCTCCCTCCTGCCTGCAGAACTTCGCTCCTCAAATGTCCTACGGCTACGACGAGAAAGCTGGTGGCATGGCCGTGCCCGGCCCCATGGTAAGCACCAGGGTGGCACTGGTCTCAGGGGACAGAGGGGACTCAGGGGGAAGGGGTGGAGGTGGGTGAAGCTTCCTGTGCTGGCAACGCCATGGAGGCTGCTGAGTGGTAGGAGGTGGGAGGGATGGGGACGGGGACAGGGACGGGGTGGTGATGGGGTGGCAATGGGGTGGCAATGTGGACAAGGGTCGGGTGGCAATGGGGTGGCAATGGGGTGGCAATGTGGACAAGGGTCGGGTGGCGATGGGGTGGCAATGGGGTGGCGATGGGGTGGCAATGTGGACAAGGGTCGGGTGGTGATGGGGTGACAATGTGGACAGGGATGGGGTGGTGATGGGGTGGCGATGGGGTGACAATGTGGACAAGGGTCGGGTGGTGATGGGGTGGTGATGGGGTGACAATGTGGACAGGGATGGAGTGATGATGGGGTGGCAATGGGGTGACAATGGGGACAGGGATTGGGTGGCAATGGGGTGACACTGTGGACAGGGATGGGGTGGCGATGGGGTAGCTATGGGGATGGGGTGGTGATGGGGTGGCAATGGGGTGACAATGTGGACAGGGATGGAGTGGTGATGGGGTGGCAATGGGGTGACAATGTGGACAGGGATGGGGTGGTGATGGGGTAGCTATGGGGATGGGGTGGTGATGGGGGTGGCAATGGAGTAGCAGTGGGAACGGTGATGGGGTGACAATGAGCATGGGGATGGGGTGGAAATGAGATCGCAGTGGGGAAGGGGATGGGGTGACAATGGGGTGACAGTGAGGATAAGGTGGTGATGGGGTGACAATGGGGTGGCAATATGGCAGCAACGGGGACAGTGATGGGGTGATGATGAGGGTGGGGTGCTGATGGGATGGCAACAGGGTGTCAGTGGGGACAGGGTGGTGATGGGATTGCAATGGGGTGGCGATGGGGTGAGCATGGGGTTGGGGATGGGGACAGTCATGGGGTTCAGTGGGTACAGCACTAGGGTGGCAATGGGGACAAGTAGTGGGTGGTGATGGGGACAGGGATGGGGACAGAGATGGGACCAGGGTGCCATGACAACCACTCTTCACCACTCTCTGCTTTCCTTGCCAGGGTCCAGCAGGTCCCCGCGGTCTCCCCGGCCCCCCTGGTGCTCCTGTGAGTATCTCCCCTCAGCTTCCCTCTCATTTTGGGGACAACCATCCCCAAGGACCCCTTAGGGTGGGACAGGAATGGGGGGGTTCGGGCAGGACAGGGCATCCCACCCTTCCTGATGGCTACAGCAACACGTGGGGACACATGTCCTCACATCACCCTACGGGGGGGGAACACACCACCATTGCCAGAGGGGTCTTCAGGCCCAATCTTCTCATTTTATAACCCATTTTTTCTGGTTTGTCTTTTTTTTCTCCTTTTTTCCCCACTGATCCTCAGGGTCCTCAAGGTTTCCAAGGTCCCCCTGGTGAACCCGGAGAACCTGGTGCTTCTGTGAGTCCTGCCATCTTCTCCTTCATCCTGATGTCCCCCAGGGATGGGGACAAGGCTGCCTGTTCCCAGACATGGCCATAGCCATGTTGTCCCTGCTCCGGGGCATCCATGGGAACGGGGCTGCCAAAGCCTGGCACTGCCTGTCATGGGTGACAGCATCATCATCCCTGCCTTGCATCTCTCCTAGGGTCCCATGGGTCCCCGTGGTCCCGCTGGCCCCCCTGGCAAGAATGGAGATGATGTAAGTGGCCTGTGGATGTGGCCTCCCCACCCCATTTTGGTGCCTGGTGACCCTGCCAGGACCCCAAGTTGTGCAGGAGCGACCTGGCTTGGGGACATGCCACCAACCTGGTGTCCTTCTCCTTAGGGTGAAGCTGGAAAACCTGGCCGACCTGGCGAGCGTGGTCCCCCCGGCCCCCAGGTGAGATGTCCACCAGGGGGCACAGGAGGGGACAGCCCCCCCATGTTCTGCCCAGTGGCAAAGGAAAGATGTGACACCAGCTGCCTGCCCTGTCCCTTGTCTTTGGGGACAGGGGGAAGGGGATGTAGGGACAATCCCACCTGGGCATCTCCATCATCACCTCCCTCTCTCATAGGGTGCCCGTGGTCTCCCAGGAACCGCCGGTTTGCCTGGCATGAAGGGTCACAGGGTGAGTGTCCCCCCCCTCCATCCACGTCTGCAAGATTCAGGGGACAGGAGGAAGCCCCTGCTCAGTAAGGGGTCCCCTCTGAACCCCCACTTCTCTCTCCTGCTGCCCAGGGCTTCAGTGGTCTGGATGGTGCCAAGGGTGAGCCTGGTCCTGCTGGCCCCAAGGTGAGGAGCGGTGGCAAGTGTCACCCACGTCCTCTTGGTAAAGTCAACCCCCCATCCTGCATCCCTCTGGAGAGGGTCCCTCAACTGTCTCCTCTCTCCTAGGGTGAGCCCGGCAGCCCTGGGGAGAATGGTGCTCCTGGGCAGATGGTGAGTCATGGAATCCCCGGGGACCATGGTGGGGATCTGGCATCAGACAGAGCAAGGGGATGGGGATGGGAGGCCAAGAGGTGATGGGGAAACGAATCATCCGCGGGGATTCTCCCCCAGGGAATGGGGTGAGGAGGGGGTTTAACCCTGTGGAAATGTCACTGTGGGCAGGAACAAGGGGAGGTGGGGGCACAGGGATGGGAGGAGTCTCCCAAAGGGCCCTCCTGGTGACCCACCAGCTCTCTCATGGTGATCCAAATGTTTCCTCTCCCTTCCCCAGGGTCCTCGTGGGCTTCCCGGCGAGAGAGGCCGTCCCGGTCCATCTGGCCCTGCTGTAAGTAGCTGGTTTGGGCAGGGTAGAGCATCCCCTGTCCTGGGGGAGTGTGGCAGGGGGCTGGGAGCCACCTCTCCTGCCCATGGGCATCGCTAACAGGTACCTCTTCTCCCACAGGGTGCTCGTGGTAACGATGGTGCTCCCGGTGCTGCTGGTCCTCCCGTAAGTAACCCCCAAGCTCATCACCCCAAACTACACCAGAACCCACCATCGCCTCCAGCTTCTCTGGAGGGAGATCCCATCCCAACTCCACCATGATCTGGGAGAACTTGGCGGAGGACCGGAGCTCTGCTGCCCAGAGAACCTATGGGTGCCAGATGTGTGAGGTGGGATCCCTCCTCTGACATGTGCCCTCTCTCCCGTCTAGGGTCCAACTGGTCCTGCTGGTCCCCCTGGCTTCCCTGGTGCTGCTGGTGCTAAGGTAAGACCTGCCTGATCATCTCCTGCTAGGTGGCATCTCCCGGGCTGAGAGAAAATGGTGTAAACTGGGAGTGGGAGAGAAGGACCAAACATTGAATGGGTTCCTCACATGACTCCAGAATGAGAAGAGCCGTGGGCTTACTGCTGCCCAGGACAGTGGGGCAGACAAGGATGCCCCCAGCCAAGTCCCACAGGCATCCCACAGGCTTTGCCTCCGTGGGAAGAGAGCTGCAGGTGGATGGCAAATCAACCATGTCAGGAGCTTCAGGGCAGCACTCATGCTCATGGCTCTTCCTCCCTCCTCTTCCTCCCCAGGGTGAAACCGGTCCCCAGGGAGCTCGTGGCAGCGAAGGTCCGCAAGGTGCTCGTGGTGAGCCCGGTCCCCCCGGCCCTGCTGGCGCTGCTGGTCCTGCTGTAAGTGGCATCATATGGCTCCTTGTCCTTTGGCCTCATGTCCTGCCAGCCCTGGCATAACCCTCCTCTTCCTCTTTCTCTCCTCAGGGAAATCCTGGTGCTGATGGTCAACCTGGTGCCAAGGGCGCAATTGTGAGTGTCCCTTGCCCCTGCCCGGCTCTGGGATGAAGGTCTGTGCAGCTCCCTCACCACCTCCTCTGCCTCTTCTAGGGTGCTCCTGGCATTGCTGGCGCTCCCGGCTTCCCCGGTGCCCGTGGTCCCTCTGGACCCCAGGGTCCCAGCGGTGCCCCCGGTCCCAAGGGTAACAGCGTGAGTATCCCTGGATACCTCCATCTGCTTCCTCTGGGGGTTGGATCCCTCTTGCTTCTCCAACAAGCCACTGTCCCACCTGGAGGTGGCTCCTCTAGCAGCTCTGCAAGTGCAGGATGGTGCTGAGGGCTAAAGGATGCTCATCATCTCCCCACCTGCTGAGGGGCTGGCCGGGATGAAGCTCAGATGTGCTGTTGTTCATCCATCTGGCATTAAATGGCTTTTCCCTCTTCTCTCCTTCCATCTCCAGGGTGAACCCGGTGCTCCAGGTAACAAGGGAGACACTGGTGCCAAAGGCGAACCCGTAAGTGACCCCCAAGACGTCTCCTCAGGGGCTCAGCCCTTCCTGGATCCCAGGCACCCCATGATTCTCATCCCTTCGCCTCCTTCCTCAGGGTCCTGCTGGTGTCCAAGGTCCCCCCGGCCCAGCTGGCGAGGAAGGCAAGAGAGGAGCTCGTGGTGAGCCCGGCCCCGCTGGGCTTCCCGGCCCTGCTGGCGAACGTGTGAGTAGGAGCAGTCCCTGTCCCATTCCCACGGGGTCCCGGTCTCCATCCTCCTCCTCCTCCCACCCCCGATGTCCAACGGATGAGCCTTGTAGGCTCTCGGGAACAGGTCCCCACCGTGGTGACATCCTCAGCCCCTTCTGATGCCCACCAAGGGCTCCGGTGGAGCATCTCAGCAGAGACACCAAGCTGCTCCCACTGGTGGCCATCCTCGGGACATCCCTGCCCTGCACCCCCAACCCCCCCCGAGGTCACCCCACGTGTCCCCACTGACCCCTTGTGTCCTTCGTAGGGTGCTCCTGGCAGCCGTGGTTTCCCTGGCGCTGATGGCATTGCCGGCCCCAAGGTAGGTGACCACATCTCCTTCTTCCCTGTCTGGGTGAGAAAACCATGTCCTCAATGGGTTGGTGGGTACACCAGGCCTTGGTCACCCATCCCCACATGGTGGCAAGGCCAGTTCTGTGCCACAGCCACCTCTGGTGACACAGCTCTGGTCCCCATCCCTGGGTGATGTCCTGCCGCTGCGGTAACCTCTGTCCCCTCTCCCCAGGGTCCCCCAGGTGAGCGTGGCTCCCCTGGCCCCGTTGGCCCCAAAGGATCTCCTGGTGAAGCTGGACGCCCTGGGGAACCCGGTCTCCCCGGTGCCAAGGTGAGTGTGCCAGGGTGGTGGGCACGGTGGCCGTGAGGAGCAACAAGCCACATCATCTTGGCCACCACACTGGCAGCCCTGCTCCAGGAAGGGACACTGTCTGCCACGCTCTCTGTGCGGGTGGAGAAGCCACTTTTCAAGGATGCTCATATCAGCTGGAGCATCTCTTGGGGGTCCTGAGCTCCTAACCCACCCCACATTCCCTTACAGGGTCTGACTGGAAGCCCTGGGAGCCCTGGTCCCGACGGCAAAACTGGCCCTCCCGTAAGTTGTACCCACCGATGCCCCCTTCTCCCTTGGCTCAATGTGGGCTCTGCTAACGGGGTGCTCGCTCCCCCCACCCCATAATAGGGTCCCGCTGGTCAAGATGGTCGCCCCGGTCCCCCCGGCCCCCCTGGAGCCAGAGGTCAAGCCGGCGTGATGGGTTTCCCTGGTCCCAAAGGTGCTGCGGTGAGTGCAACCAGGAGCTGCCTGCCCTGGGGGGGCTGCTGGGGATTCTCAGGTCCTGGTCCCGGAGGGATTCCCACCCGCTGGCCACGGCTGCCACCCAGGACAGTGGCTGCAGGGGGGCTCCTGTGGAGCAGGAACCCAAGGAGGGGTAGCTCAGGGGATGCGTCCCCCTCCCAAGGGCTGGTGCAGCCTGTCCGAGTGCAGGCTCCTGACTGCGGGTGTTGTGGTGCTGTCATGGGTCTCATCCTGCTCTTTTTGCTTTCAGGGTGAGCCTGGCAAACCTGGCGAGAGAGGTGCTCCAGGTCCCCCCGGTGCTGTTGTAAGTGTTTTCCAGATCCTGGACAGCCCTTGAGGGCTTGGCTGGGAGCTTCACCCTAGTGTGGGGTGGTGGTGGGAGCTTCACCCCGATGTGAGGTGGTGGTGGGAGCTTCACCATGACGTGGGGTCGTGGTGGGAGCTTCACCCTGGTGCAGGGTGGTGCTGGGAGCTTCACCGTGACATGGGGTGGTGGTGGGAGCTTCACCCTGGTGCAGGGTGGTGGTGGGAGCTTCACCTTGATGTGCAGTGGAAAGGATAGGATGTGAGATGGCCAAGCTGGGGCCAGGGAAGGCTCCAAGAAATGTGGATGGCAGCCTAGGTGGCTGGAACTCCAGCCCAGAGGCTGCCAGCAGCTTTGGAGCGGGGACAGCAAGGAGGTGACAGAGCTGTGGGCATCTCCATTCTTCGAAGGATGCTATGGCTGCATCCTGCTCGGGGACAGGGGGGTGAAGAGTCCCGTGGGGCTTCAGGCTGGGGTTGTGCTCTGAGCAGCCTCTTCTCCCTCTCCCACAGGGTGCTGCTGGCAAAGATGGTGAAGCTGGTGCCCAAGGTCCTCCCGGCCCTACTGTGAGTATCAGCGAGCCCTTGGCCACTCGTGGTTGTGCTCGGCCACCTGAGGAGGGGACCAGGAGTGTGCCCCTCCATCTCATGCTTGCCCCGTCTCCCTCAGGGTCCCGCTGGAGAAAGAGGTGAACAAGGTCCTGCTGGTGCTCCTGGCTTCCAGGTGAGGGGTGCCCCCTTCCCTCGCAAGGGGACAAAACAGCTGGGGGGGAGGGTAACGTTGCACCTTTCCCCGTCCCCTCTGGTCACCCACGTCCATGGGATCTCATCACTCCTCTTCTTCCTCCGTAGGGTCTGCCAGGCCCTGCTGGCCCCCCTGGTGAGGCTGGCAAGCCCGGTGAGCAGGTAAGTGTGGGTCAGCATGGCCACAGCGTGGGACCACCCCTGTCCCCTCTCCCCACTGGGGCTGGGAGCTGCTGGTGGGGTATCCCCAGTGCCCCCTGAGGTGATGGGTTCCTTGTAGCCCCTCCCTCAGGAGCAGTGGGGACCCCAGCCCTGCCCTGTTCTCCCAGAACTGTGGGACCCTCTCCCTCCCCACCCCTGGGTGCACCCTGGGGACCCCTCTGCCTGCACCCAGCGCCACCCCTTCCCACCCTTACTCTTCACCCTCTCCCTCCTGGACAGGGTGTCCCCGGAGATGCTGGTGCCCCCGGTCCTGCTGGTGCCAGGGTAAGTTGAACCCCACTCTCTTCCCTGCTGGCTCTCGGCAACCGCCGGTGCCCACCACCCCCTCTGACATCCCCGGTCCCTCTCCTGCCCCCATTCTCCAGGGTGAGAGAGGTTTCCCCGGTGAACGCGGCGTCCAAGGCCCCCCCGGTCCCCAAGGTCCTCGTGGTGCTAACGGTGCTCCCGGTAACGACGGTGCTAAGGTGGGTGCGAGGGCTCAGCCCGGTCTGGCGATGGGCGACAGCCCCCAGACAGGGGCTCCTGGGGTGCAGATGTAAAGGGAGGTGGGAGGTGTTTGGTTTCATCTCCTTTTGCTGGGGCTGAAGCTGGGGAGGACTTTGCCGTGTGCTGGGTTCTTGTTAACACCCGTTTTCTGTCTCTCTTGGCCAGGGTGATGCTGGTGCTCCTGGTGCCCCCGGAAACCAAGGGCCCCCCGGTCTGCAGGGTATGCCCGGAGAGCGTGGTGCTGCCGGCCTGCCAGGTGCCAAGGGTGACAGAGTACGTGTCCCCCTCTCCCCAAATCCTGATGTCCCCCCCACCTCGGTCCTCTGCTCCCAATCATCCCCGTGCCTCCCTCGGAGCTGGACGTGGATGTGCTTCCTTAAGCCAAGGCTGGTGGGATGGGATTCTCCGTGTCGCTGCTGTCCCCACCTGAGGATGGCTCCTGGGGGCAATCCCTCCCTGGGAGCTGAGCCCAACTCTGTCCCCAGAGCATGGGAGGAGTTTGGTCCCAACCTCTCCCGGGGAGGAGGAAGAACTAGGGCTGTCTCAGTGCTGTTGCGCAAAGGGGAGAGGAAACTGGGAGGTGACCTTCCTGGAGGAGACCTCCCCAGGTAACCCACCATCATCTTCTTCCCCCAGGGTGACCCCGGTCCCAAAGGTGCTGATGGCGCCCCTGGCAAAGACGGTCTCCGAGGTCTGACTGGCCCCATCGGCCCCCCTGGCCCTGCTGGTGCTCCCGGTGACAAGGTAGGACCCTCCCCACGCCGGACACTGCGCTGGGGACAGATGTGTCCTGGCACCTGCTGCCACCTCCTCGCTACAGCCCTGACCTCCTGGTTTTTGTCTTTCCTCCCCTTTTCCAGGGTGAAGCAGGTCCCCCTGGTCCTGCTGGTCCCACTGGTGCCCGTGGTGCTCCCGTAAGTGTCCCCACTGCCCTGGCCCATCGCCCTGCTCTGGGTGGCCATCCCTTGGTAGCCATCAGTGGCCATCCCCTGCTTGAGGTGACACCTTTCTCATCACCTGTCCTAGGGTGACCGTGGCGAGCCTGGCCCTCCTGGTCCTGCTGGATTTGCTGGCCCCCCTGTAAGTGAGATGGCCTCACTACCCCCTGCTCCATGGGCCAGATCCTGCCCCACCGCCGTGATGCTGAGTCCCTCCCATCTACCCCTGCTCACCCCACTCCCCACTCCCCCAGGGTGCCGATGGCCAGCCTGGTGCTAAAGGTGAAACTGGTGATGCTGGAGCCAAGGGTGATGCCGGTCCCCCCGGTCCTGCTGGCCCCACTGGTGCTCCTGGCCCCGCCGTAAGTTGCTCCCCACTCAACCCCACGCAACCCCACTCAGGGTCCATCCCCACAGCACAACTCACTCCTCTCTTCCTCCTCCTCTTCCTCCTCCACAGGGTGCTGTTGGTGCTCCTGGTCCCAAAGGTGCTCGCGGTAGTGCTGGACCCCCTGTAAGTACCAGTTTCATGGTGGGGAGGGGGGTTTGGAGACTCAAGGGGACCCCTCTTGGACATGAGCACCCCTGAGGTGGTTTAACTCCCCAAGTCCATGGGGCAGAGGGGAGTGGTTGGCACCTCCAGCCCAGAACCCCCAAAGCCATCAGGGTTAGGGTAACTTCATCCCAAAGTGGGGATGGAGCAGAGGGGAAATTGGGGGGGGGTGTGTGGGGGGGGGGTGTTGCTTTTATCCCCTCCTACATTAGCTCCAGCTCTTCCCTGGCTGGATGCTTCCCTCCTGGCCACTGGCCCTGGGGTTCCCTGTGGTGGCCTCCAGCCAGGGGACTGTCCCCTGGACCCACTCCACGGCGGGAGCCAGTGATGCCTGGATCTGACCCCTGGTGACTCCAGTTTTTCTCCCTTCCAGGGTGCTACTGGTTTCCCTGGTGCTGCTGGAAGAGTTGGTCCCCCCGGCCCCTCTGTGAGTACCCTCAGGGGGGGTGAGAGGTGTGGGGCTGGGAGGGTGCTGGTGATGGGGTGGATGTGGGGTGGAAGGTGCTGGGCACCCATTCAGGTGGCTCAATGTGGCCACCTTGTCCCAGTTGGCACTGGGACACCCCTGGCTGCCCTTCAGCTGGCAGCTGGGGGTTTCCTGGGCTGCTGCCTGATGGCATCGCTTCCCCTCCTGCCTTATCCAGGGAAATATTGGTCTCCCTGGCCCCCCTGGCCCCAGCGGGAAGGAAGGTGGCAAAGGACCCCGTGGTGAAACTGGTCCTGCTGGCCGCCCTGGTGAGCCAGGTCCTGCTGGTCCCCCCGGCCCCCCTGGTGAGAAAGGGTCTCCTGGCGCTGATGGACCCATCGTAAGTCACCCCCTTCCCCTCACGTCACAGTTTGACCCACTCCACGGAGCTGGGGATGCTGGGCAGCGTCATGTCCCCTCGCAGCCCAGCATCCTTCGGCTGTCCCCTCCGCTGGGAGGGTGCCCCCTCACCCCCTCTGCCACCACCCCTCCCTGAGGTGCTGTTTGTGCCCACAGGGTGCTCCCGGTACCCCCGGACCCCAAGGTATCGCCGGCCAGCGCGGTGTCGTCGGTCTCCCCGGCCAGAGAGGCGAGAGAGGCTTCCCTGGGCTGCCCGGCCCCTCTGTGAGTACCTGGGGGGGCTCCCCCTGACTCAGACCACCCCCAACCCGGGGTCCCTCCCACCCGTGTGACCCCAGGAGGGAGGTACACTCGCCGGTGTCTGACCCTTCCCCCTTCCCTCCTCATCCTCTCCCCTCCACAGGGTGAACCTGGCAAACAAGGT
Source organism: Todiramphus chloris collaris (assembly GCA_025345505.1). Classification (NCBI taxonomy): domain Eukaryota; kingdom Metazoa; phylum Chordata; class Aves; order Coraciiformes; family Alcedinidae; genus Todiramphus; species Todiramphus chloris. The sequence continues at coordinate 4,195,015 of JANVCC010000065.1, read as the reverse complement.
CCCCACGGTTCCCCCGGCGAGCGTGGTCCCCCCGGCCCCATGGGCCCCCCTGGCTTGGCTGGACCCCCCGGTGAAGCTGGACGTGAGGTCAGTGGCTGTGGGCAACCAGCGGGGGGGTGGGGGGCACGGACCTCCCCCACCCCCCACATCAGCATAGGGCTCACGGTGCAGAGGACTGGCCAACCCCTGGCACCCAGGGATGGTGCCAGGCCCTTTGTTAGACCCCCCCCACACACACCCTAACGAGGGGGGGTCCTTACTTCTCCATAGGGTGCTCCCGGTGCTGAAGGTGCCCCTGGTCGTGATGGTGCTGCTGGTCCTAAGGTAAGTGGGCTGGTGAGGGGGCTGCAGGGTGGGGTGAATGGGCTGCACTGGACCACGTTGATCTCTCCTTCTTCTTCTCTTCCTCCTTCTCCTCCTCCTCCTCCTCCTCCTCTCAGGGTGACCGTGGTGAGACAGGTCCCGCTGGCCCCCCTGGTGCTCCTGGTGCTCCCGGTGCCCCCGGTCCCGTCGGTCCTGCTGGCAAAAATGGAGATCGCGGTGAGACCGTAAGTGATGCTTTGCCCGGCGTGGGCTCCCCCTCACAACCCTCCCCGGCCCAGTTATGGAGCGAGGACTGATCCTGCAAACCCACGAGCAGATCAGGATCCAGCCCCAGGCTTGGGTCTCACCCCTGGGTGGAACTTCTCCAGGGAGGCAGATATCCCAGCACCCTGCCCAGGATGATGCTGGCCCAAACTGGTGGCAGCAAAAAGTGGAGGATGCTCTAACCTGTCCCTTTCTCTCCTGTCCCAGGGTCCCCAAGGTCCTGCTGGCCCCCCTGGTCCTGCTGGTGCTCGTGGTCCTGCTGTAAGCTGATGTTCTCCTCCTTCATCCTTCTTGGTGCTCCTGTGTCCCTGTTGGGCACAGAGGGCAGTGGCCGGCCTGGACCCCACTCAACACATCTTCCTCCTCCTCTTTCTTCTCCTCCAGGGTCCACAAGGTCCCCGTGGTGACAAAGGTGAAACTGGTGAACAGGGTGACAGAGGCATGAAGGGTCACAGAGGCTTCTCTGGTCTCCAGGGCCCACCTGGTCCTCCTGTAAGTTCCCTGGGATGATGGTGGCCTCAGGTGCTGCTCCATATCCTGGAAGCAGAGTGAGATGCTGACAGAACCTCTTCTTCTTCCTTGCTTTGCACAGGGCTCTCCTGGTGAACAAGGTCCTTCTGGTGCTTCTGGTCCCGCCGGTCCAAGAGTAAGTCCTTGACTGAGTTACAACCTCCAGGCAGAGCTGGAGCATCCCAGGGGGTCCTCACCATCATCGAGTTTCTCCTGAGGACATGGGTTGAAGGACACGATGGTTGGCCCAGGCTGGTTGGCTGTGCTCACCCCTTCATTCTCCTGTCCCACAGGGTCCTCCTGGCTCCGCTGGTGCCGCTGGCAAAGATGGTCTCAATGGGCTGCCTGGCCCAATCGGCCCACCCGGTCCCCGTGGTCGCACTGGTGAAGCCGGCCCTGTCGTATGTATCAATCCTTCTGCCACTGCCCTCCCAGAGCCGCCTGCCTTCGTCTCCTGCTCACCATCCTCCTCCTCCTGCAGGGTCCCCCTGGCCCACCTGGCCCCCCTGGTCCTCCTGGCCCCCCCAGCGGTGGCTTCGACTTCAGCTTCCTGCCCCAGCCACCCCAGGAGAAGGCCCACGATGGTGGACGCTACTACCGAGCTGATGATGCTAACGTGATGCGTGACCGGGACCTGGAGGTTGACACCACCCTCAAGAGCCTGAGCCAACAGATCGAGAACATCCGCAGCCCCGAGGGCACCCGCAAAAACCCTGCCCGCACCTGCCGCGACCTGAAGATGTGCCATGGCGACTGGAAGAGCGGTCAGTGTCCCCACCGGTCCCCTTCATCCCACAGGGATGCTCTCACCTCCATCCCTCTTCCACTTCTACCTGCTCCTCACCTCCATCCTTCCTTCATCCCCCCCTGGTTGATCCTCACCGTCATTTCTCCATCCTGTCTCATGGCTGCTCTTCCATCCATCATCTACCTCTTATGGCTGCTCTTCACCTCCAACCCTGTTCCTCCACCTCTTACCTGCTCCTCACTGCCACCCTCTGTCCCTTCATCCTCCGTTTCTCACTGCTGCTCCTCACCTCCTTCCTCCTTATCTCATGGTTGTTGCTAAACTCTATGCTCCACCCTCCAGATCCCTCCTACCTGACCCTCACCTCCCCCCTCCATCCCTCATGGCTGCTCCTCACCTCCACCCACCCTCTCTTCATCCTCCATCTCTCCCAGCTACCCCTCACCTATCCCTCCGTCCTTTTTCCCTCCCACTTGGTCCTCATCTCCATCCTCCATCCTCTATTCTCTATCCTCCATCCTCCGTGCCTGTTCCTCACCATCATTCTCCACGGCTGTTCCTCACCTCCATCCTCCATCCGTCGTGCCCACCTGCCCCGCTCTCTGACCCACCTCCCCCTGCCCCACAGGTGAATACTGGATCGACCCCAACCAAGGCTGCAACCTGGATGCCATCAAGGTCTACTGTAACATGGAGACAGGCGAGACATGTGTCTACCCAACCCAGGCCACCATTGCCCAGAAGAACTGGTACCTCAGCAAGAACCCCAAGGAGAAGAAGCACGTCTGGTTCGGCGAGACAATGAGCGACGGCTTCCAGGTGAGCAGGGCACAAGGAAGTGGGGACAACCGGGATGGACGACCAGCTCCGCAGTGCCTAACTCCTTCTTCTCCGGCAGTTTGAGTACGGCGGTGAGGGCTCAAACCCAGCCGACGTCGCCATCCAACTGACCTTCCTCCGCCTGATGTCCACCGAGGCCTCCCAGAACATCACCTACCACTGCAAGAACAGCGTCGCCTACATGGATCAGGCCACCGGCAACCTGAAGAAGGCCCTTCTCCTCCAAGGAGCCAATGAGATCGAGATCAGGGCCGAAGGCAACAGCCGCTTCACCTACAGCGTCACCGAGGACGGCTGCACGGTGAGTGGTCCAGGGGTTGGTGGTGGTGGTGGTGGTGGGGATGTGTTACGGGGCCGGGGCTGACCCTGCCCTCCCTGCAGAGTCACACTGGCACGTGGGGCAAGACAGTCATCGAGTACAAGACGACGAAGACCTCTCGCCTGCCCATCATTGATTTGGCTCCCATGGACGTTGGCGCTCCGGACCAGGAATTCGGCATCAACATCAGCCCCGTTTGTTTCTTGTAACCCAGACACCCCACATGTGACAGGAGAGAGTAATAATAATGATAATAATAATAATAA
>JANVCC010000065.1:4145912-4167913 GCA_025345505.1 Todiramphus chloris collaris | reverse complement strand
GGGGCTGGGGGGTGGGCACTGGGGACAGGATCCCTGGGGCTGGGGGGCACACTGAGGACAGGATCCCTGGGGCTAGGGAGGGACATTCAGGGGAGGGGGGGATGCTCTGGCAGACACCCAGGACAGAGGTAGGATGCTCAGGGCTGAAGGGGACACTTTAAGCAGGGAAATGGCCAGGGCAGGGAGGGTCACCCGGGGGTGCCCAGGGTAAAGACACCCAGGGGTGCCCAGGGTAGTTAGGGACACCCAGGGTAGTTAAGGACACCCAAGGGTGCCCAGGGTATTTAGGGACACCCAGGGGTACCCAGGGTAGTTAAGGACACCCAGGGTAGTTAGGGACACCCAGGGCATTTAGGGACACCCAGGGGTGCCCAGGGTAGTTAGGGACACCCAGGGGTACCCAGGGTAGTTAAGGACGGCCAGGGCAGTTAGGGACACCCAGGGGTGCCCAGGATAGTTAGGGACACCCAGGGCAGTTAGGGACACCCAGGGGTGCCCAGGATAGTTAGGGACACCCAGGGCAGTTAGGGACACCCCCCCGGAGGGCTGCTCACTGTGCTGGTTGATGAGCATGCGGATGGAGATGCGGCTCAGGTAGAAGCGGTCGAGGAAGTACTGGATGTTCTGGTTGGAGACGGGGTCGTCCCCATAGGCGTCCTTGTACTCGATGACCCCCTGAGCCATGGTGGGCACCACGTCGTTGTGCCGGTTGCGGATGGTCACCAGGGCGTCTGTGAACCTGGTGACAGGGACAGAGCTGGGGGAGGGGAACCCAGTCCCAGCGCCCGATCCAAGCCGGGCTTCCTGGTGGCACCGGAGAAAAGTGGGAGCAGAAGCCGGTGGCACCAGGATGCTCAGGAGGGGTTTGGGGATGGTGTAGGGTGCAAGGGCAACAGGGACCCTTGGGGACACCAGCTCTCACCAGGATGAGTCTGGAAGGAGGTGGCACCCTGGGACTGGGGACAAGGGGTGTCACAGATGTGCTGTCACCCCACCCAACTTACTGTCCGAGGGTGGCCTGGTCCTCAGGATCCCTGTCGAGGAACTCCATGATGTCCAGCAGGCTCTGGACATACCTGGGGAAGGAACTGGTTAATCCCCACCCGGTGTCCCCCAAAAGAGAGGGGATACCCTGGGGACACCACTGAGGCACTGCCCCCACACAGGGAGAGGGGCTCAGCACCCTCATAACCAGCAGCATCACCCCCCTAAAAAGCTGCTGCCCCGCAAAACCACCGGGTGCTTGGCAGGGGGCCAAAGGTTGTCCCACCCCCCTACTGGCACCGCGGCCCTTGGGGACACGTGGGGACGCAGCCTCTCCGACGGGGTGGGAGGCACAAGGGTGGCTGCAGCAGGGGGGACCCAGCACAAGGGCTGTGGGAGGGTGGCAAGGCCGGATCCTGCTGCCTGCTGGCACTGGCAGGGGCTGAGGACGCTGCACAAACAACTTGTCACGTGGTGGCACTGGGAGAAGGTTCACGCTGCCGGAGCTGGCAGGAGGACAAGTGCTTAAAGGGACACCCAGAACCCCCTCCGCCGAGGACACAGCCAGCCCCCAACCACTGGGGCTGCCTCAGCCCTTTCAGGGGGGCAGAATGTGGAGATGGCAGTGGTGACACCCCCCCCCAAGTGGTTGGGGACACTCCAGTGGCACGGGGGTGTCCCCAAAGGGTCTGCAGCCCTTGTCACCCACGGGCACGGTGTGACACCAGCTGGGTGCTACCCTGCCAGCCACCCAGCCTTGTCTCTCCCTGGATCTCCTTGGGAGGACAGTCGGTGGCAGCAGCAGGATGTGTGGTGCCAGTGAGACCTACGATGGCAGCAGGACCCCCCTGGGTGACGGCGGTGCCAACGGGAGCCGTGCGGGTGACAGCGGATGGACCCACAGCGACACCCAGGCAGACGACAGTTGTGGGACCCTTCCAGGTGACAATGGGGGGGACCTGCAGTAGTGGGACTCCAGGCAGCAGGACCCACACAAGTGCCAGCGGTGGGACCAGGATGAGCAGGAACAGTGGGATGTGCGGTGGCAGCAGGACCCGTGCAAGTGCCAGTGGTGGAACCCCCACGAGCTACAAGAACAGGACCCCTACGAGCGACAACGGTGGAACCTGTGGTGACAACAGGACCTGTGGTGGCAGCAGGACCCACACAGGTACCACTGGAGGGATGCCCATGAGCTACAACAGTGGGATCCCCAGCAGCAGGTCCCATAGAGATGGTGGTGGTGGCACCTCTACGTTCAACGCCGTGTAGAACTGGGTGGTGCCAGAAGCAGCAGGACCCCCAGAGGTGGCAGGCACCCCCTGGACACCTCTCCCAGTCTCACCAGCTCTGCACCAGTTGGACAGAGGGGGTGCGCAGGACACGGTCTGGCAGCAGGTTGATCTCCTTCATGATGTTAGAGAGGCGGACGGGCAGCTCCTGGCGCAGGAAGGTGAACGAGGTCTTCTCACAGGCATTGCTAGAGCCTGGGGGGGATGACATGGGGACACGGGCTGAGCCCTGGCTCCACACACCCAATCCCAGGGCTGGCTTCACTCCCGCTCCTCTGCTGGTGGGAACTGGGGGGTACTGGGAGGACTGGAGCAGAGAAGGAGAGAGCAGGTCCTAGCCTTGGATAGAAAGCAACCCTGGAGGGATCACAGCTCAGTGCTCGGTGCAGCCCAGTACAGCTCAGACTGGGGCTAGAAGCCCCTCCAGGAGAACAGTTCAGAGGGAAGAAGGACCTGGGACACCCTTGGAGCTAGGGACACCCAAACCAGACCCTCAGCCTGGTGGCACCGGGGTGTGGGTGTCCCTAGAATGCGGGCACCCCAAGCAGGAACCAGCATCCATCAGGTTGGTGGGGCAAAGCCATTCCCAAGCCCCCATAGAGACCCGCATCTAGGGACCAGGGACACCGGGATGGAGCTGAGGAGAACCTAAGGGGGGGGTCCTGGTGTGACAGAGCAGAACTGGGGGGGAGGGACCAGGAAGGGGACCCCAGGGCAGAGCCACCAGCCTCAGCCAGGGACATCACACAGATAAATATAGCACTAGCACGAAACCTGCTGGGGGACACAGACAACACAGGAGGGGCCCAGGAGGGGTGACAGCGATGGGGGGGGGGAGGGGGGAGCATCTCCACTTCCCCCGGGGGTGTTCCCCTCGGGGGGGGGGGGGGTTGGCTTAGGGAGGACCCACATCACCCAACCTGGGGATGCTGGGGGGGACGGACCAGGCAGGTATTTACCCGGCTGATGGGTAAGATGGGGAACAGGGGTGTGATGGGTGGGGGTCCCAGGAACGGGGGGAGCCCTATTAGCGGGGACAGGAGGTACACCACAGGGTGGGTGGGGGGTAGTATTTACCCCAAAAAGGGATGGTATTTACCCCAGAAGGGATAGTATTTACCCCAGAAGGGATGGTCCCTCCCCGTGGGTTCCTTGCCGGGGGGGTTGGCCGCTGTGTTTACACGCGTGGGGGGTGTGCACGGAGATCCCTGCCCGAAGCACCGCCCCCCAGAGCCGGGACTCCCCGCGGAGGGGGAGCCCGGGGGCGGGCGAGTGCCTCTCCCCCGCCGGTAGCCACCCGGTAGAGGAAAGAGAAGGGGGTGGGTGCAGAGGGGGGGGGGGGGGGTCTATTTACCGAAATCCAGGAACTGCTTCATGGAGAGCGGCGAGGGCGAGAACTTGCTGAAGTGCTCGATGTAAGTGGGGACACCGGCCAGCGCCGCCCGCTTGCCCAGAGCCCGCAGCAGCCGCATGGCGACCCCGACCCCCGCGCCCCCGGCCCCGGCCGTGCCCCGCCCACCGCCGCGCCGCGCGCAAACAACCCGCCCCCGCTGTCAATCACCGCCCGCCCTGCCGCTAGACCCGCCCCCGCTGCCAATCACCGCCAGCCCTGACGCCGGACCCGCCCCCGCTGTCAATCACCGCCCACCCTGCCGCTGGACCCGCCCCCGCCGCCAATCACCGCCCGCCCGGCCGCTGGACCCGCCCCCGCTGTCAATCACCGCCCGCCCTGACGCCGGACCCGCCCCGCGTTAGCACCGCCCACTTGAGGGGCGTGGCTACAGCGCCCTGGCCACGCCCCCCCGTGGCTGGAACTCTGGCAGCCCGGAGCCGCGTTTAACCCTGCGCTGCCCCGTAGCGACTCCAGCCCAGGGGCTGAGCCCGGCCCTGCCCCTACCCCCACCCAACCCCCCAGGAATCCTCCCCCCGGTGCTTCACCCCCACCCCTTTCTGTCCCGGGTACCCCCCTCCCCACACCGCCCCCCTTTCCTCCTCAGCCCCCCAGGGAGGAGCCACGAGGTTACAAATCCCCCAGCGAGGCTTTATTGGGCCCCAGCGGGGCGAGGGGGGAGGAAGGGCAGGGGCTGGGGGGTGCAGGAATCCCCCCCTCCCCAGCCCCCAGTACCAGCTCAACACCAAACCCGAGGAGAGACAGGGAATAACTTAACCCCTGGGGCTGTGTCTGGGGGGGGGGGACAGACCCTGGGGCAGAGGGGGGTGGGGGACACACGGACTCAGGCTCTGCATCCACCCCCCCCCCCCAGCCGAAGCTGCATCTGATGATACTGGGGGGGAACGTGCAGGATCAGGCCCCTGCAGTGCTTTGGGGAGGAGGAGGAGGAGGAGGAGGAAGCAGGGGAGAAAGAAAGGAGCTCACCCCGCCTCCCATCCTCCCCCCAGGATGGGGACAGCAGAGGGGAGTCCCAGATCCAGCATGGAGGGAGGGGGGAGCGGGAGGTAAGTGTGTCCTGGGGAACAGGGGTAAGTGTGTCCCGACGTGCAAAGGCATGGCCCTGCGTCCCCGGTCTGTGCGGAGCGATGGCACTGGAGACCAGCAGCTGTCAGCTGGGGGAACTGGGGGTAGGATGGGGTGGGGGGGCAGAGCTAGGGGCTCACCCCCCCAGCGTGCATGAGCCAAGCTGTACCCTGGAGAGCCCAGGCAAGTGGAGAGGAGTGTGTGGAAGCCAGGGGCCAGGATTCGGCCGCGTCCGAGGGGTCGAGGCGAACCGGGGCAGGGGGAGATGGCGCTTGTGCAAAGTCAATCACGAGTCCTCGTGCTCCCCGTGCTCCCCTCGTGAGCGGAGAGCCGGGGGTGGGGGGGTTGGGGTGGGGGAAGTCAGTAGTACTTCTCTGGCTCCTGCCATTTGGTCACCCAGTGTTTCTTGCGCCGGCGGGGCAGGAGGGTGCCAGGCTGGTAGCGCTGCTCCTGCCGGATCCTCACCGCGTGGTACTTGGGCATGATCCGGTAGTAGCGGGTCCGCTGGAAGAAGTCACACTGGGGGGGGGGAGAGAGGGAGGGGATGGGGTGAGCATGGGGCAAAGGAGAGACCCCCCGAGGCCGTGAAGAGCAGAGGCAGAGTGAGCAGTAGTCCTGGGGCCGCTCAGAGGCACCCCACGGAACCCCCTGTGCCCTGTAGAGACCCTATAGGACCTGGCAGGAGAGACAAGGCAGTGAGGAAGAGGAGAGGAGGCCGAAGAGGAGGAAGATGCGGCTGCAGCCAGCCCCCACGGGGCATTACCAAGCGGGTGGCTCAGGTGCCCGGAGGGGGGGCAGCAGGGCTACCCCCCCACCCCCATTAGTAGTCGTCCGTCAGCCGCTTGGTTTCCGAGGGCTGGATCCTCATCTCCGCCTTCTGCCCCTTGGCTTCGTACATGGCCCTGGTATTGGCCCGCCGGAAGAAACCGCACTGCGAGGAAGGAGGTGACAGGGGTCAGGGGGGGCTCCTGGCCACCCCTCCAGGGTGTGAGCTGCCCCCCTTGCACTCTCAGCCCTGGGGATGATGCGGGGCAGTTGGCCCCATGGAGCCACAACTGCTCCTGGGCAGGGAGGGGGTCCCCAAGGGACCGGAGAACCCCCACTCCCACCCCAGTCCCTGCAGCACAGGCACGGGAGCCACGGGGTGAGGATGGGCCGTTGTCCAGCCCTGCTCTGGGTGAGGTTCTGCAGCTTCCAAAATGCTTTGCGCCATGGAGTAAGTTGGGATTCTCTGCTCCTCATCATCATTCTGCAGTCAGGCACCTTCCAGCCCGAGATGGGCACCTTCCAGCCTGGGATGGGCACCTTCCAGCCCGGGATGGGCACCTTCCACACACCGCTCCCAAACACTCCCCAGCCAGACAGGGAGGATGGCAGCCACCAGTGACACGAGCCCATCAGGTCTCTGCCGGGCTCCCCTCAAGGGAGGGGGACCTGGACCTCCCTCCCCCTCACCTTCCAGAGCAAAAGGATGATGAGTCCCAGCAGCAGCAGCCCGGCCGCCACGGCCACCAGCACCAGCCACAGGGAGATCTCAGCCGGCTGCTCCTCCGTCAGCTCCGAGTCCACATCCACAGAGAACTGGAAGGGCCGAAAAGAGCCTCATCAGGGGCAGAGCTCCTAGCGACCCCAGTTGCTCCCACCTTATCCCAGTAAGAGGCTCTGGTATCACTCACCCGCACCGTGTGGTTCCTCATGTTGATGGTGGGGACGTGGGTCCGGAGGAAGAGCGTCGCTGTGCCATCCACCTTCACCCGGTCATAATCCCGGTACTCCTGGGGGGATGGGGATGATGGGGAGACACGGATGATGGAAATGGAGAGATGCGGGTGATGGCAGGGGGACACGGATGATGGAAGGAACAAAGGACAGGCATTGCCAAGACCTGGCAAACTCAGTGCCCCGTTTCAGAGCCCTCCCCAAAGGCAGTAGCCCACCCCTGACTCCCCCCCTCGCCCCCACCCACCTCGATGAAGGTGCTGTTCCAGACCCGGGCGCGGATGCTGAAGGTGGTGGGGTGCTGGGTGTGAAGCAAGGGACACTCGAACCAGATGCAGCGAGCAGTGCCCTTGGAGCAGCTCTGGGAGACAACGTGGGGGTCAGATGGGCAACGAGATCCCCCAAGGAGATCCCCCCCATTGCTGAGAAGCAGCACACAGAGTGGTCCCGTCTGGGGGGGCATGTGATGCCAGGCCCCCACCACCACCCCCTGCAGCACCCACTCACCAGCACCACCTCCGACTTGGCTTTCTTGGTGGTGGCCAGGGTGATGGGGGGCTCTGCCAGGTCGGGGGTCTCCAGCTCTCGTCTGTGCCGGGATGGAACCTGGTCCTCCAGCAGCTGGGGAGGGGGGGGATGGAAATGAGCCCACATCAGAGCCTGGGGCAGTTGACAGGGCTGGAAGGACCCACACAGTGGGGTCAAGGACACTCACGGTGAGGTTGAGGGGGTTGATGACCCCCCCAGGGGGCTGGCAGGTCTCGTTGCTGTTGATGAGGATCTCAGTGGGGTACAGGAGCCACTTGCCATTGGGGATCTCATAGGGCCACTCAAAGCCCAGCACGATGGTGCCCAGGTCACCCAGCGACTCGCCCTTGGTGGTCACCTGCCAAGCAGAGAAGATGATGGAGACCAGTGCTCCTGGCAGCTCCCCTCCTCTCCAGGCACCGGCCACCTCAGCTCACCTGGAAGTTGAAGGTGAGGGGGCTGCCCACGTCCTGCTCTCTCTGCATGGCCGACTCACCCACCACCGTCCCACTGAAGTGCGACTGGACATGGGAGGAGGTTCTGGGGACGAGAGAGGGGGGGAGAGGCACGGTGAGAGGGGCAGGGGGCACTTCTAGGGACACTGAGGGGGCTCTGCCTGCTCCTCAGGCAGCCAAATTTGGGTGGGGGGGACTCACATGGTCAGCGAGGACTGGATGCTGTAATCCACCAGCAGCTTGGCCAGCACGGGCTGCAGGTCCTCCTGGGTGCTTTGCCTGCCAAGGCCCCTGGAGTCACCATCTCCCACCACCCAACAGCCTCCAGGTAGTGTGGGGCAGCCCACACCTTCCATCAGGAGCCATGGGGTCCCCATCCCACCCACCCCAAGAGCGCTACCAGCTTCCCAGTCCTTTCCAGACCATCATACCACTGGACACAATCCTGACCCACCACAGCATTTCCATGAAGCAGAAGAGGAACTGACATCACTCCAGGCACCCTGTTCCCAGCTCATTTCAGCCCACCCAGGGATACTCACGTGGACAGGTCCATCCACACCAAGATCTCTCGTGTGTCCAGCATGATTCCAGTGGCCTCAAAGGTGATGATCAGTTCTGCCTGCAGCAGAGAGGGACCATGGAGCAGCTCGACCAGACCCCCACCAGCCTGCTGAGCCCCCCAGAAAGGGCTAGGGGGTGGCTGGGTGGGGAGCACTCACCCTCTGGTTCCTCTTGAAAGGGTTGCCCAGCTCGCACAGCACCATCTCAGCAAAGGTACAAGCTCCGCTCTGGGGAGGAGAAGAAGGTGAGGAACATCTCAGCAGAGCCCACCTTCATTCTTGGGTCTTCTCCAGTCGGCAACGAGGATGTCACAGCCACGCCTGTGACCTACCGGGCGGACGGAGGAAGGCAGGAGGCTGTCGGGCACCGTGATGTTGAGCAGAGCCTCATGGGCATCCTCGCCGTTGGCAGGGGTGGTGGGTACGTTGGTGATGTTGATGCTCAGGTAGAGCTTCCGCACGTCCCGGTTGTACTGCAGCACTTGGGTGCCGTTCAGCCTGCACAGACACCGGCCCTGCTCAGCACACCAGTGGGATGGAGACACCACCACCATCTCCAGCACGGACCCAGGGAAGGGCTGAGGGGTGACCTGTGGCCACGGAGAGGGCACAGAGGGGTGGGGACTCAGAGGCACCTGGGCAGGGGCTGGTTCTGGTCAGTGACAAAGCTGCTCTGGAGCTGGAGGTTGCTGTAGCACTTGTTGTCAAAGCCACACTCCTTCTGGAACTCGATCTGGAGGGACAGGGACATCCCTGTGAGTCTTGTCCCTAGGAGCATTCTCCCACACCTCCAGGCCAGGCTCACATCTCCACCACCACCACCTCCATCCCGGTACCTTGGTCTCATTCTCATGGGACTGGTCCTGGTTGAGGACGGGGAAGGCGTCAAGGGAGTGAGGACCTAGCTGGAAGGTCCTGGGCTTCTCCACCAACGAGTAGTTCATAGAGAGCACAATGGGGTGCAGCTTGTCGCGGACGTTGTCCTGCACGGTGGCAGAAATCACAGCAAAGCCCCAGCTCCCACCCTGCCCCCCACCCTCCAGCAGCTGGTCACCTCTGGGGCTGCAGCTCCTGCCTGAGAGACCCAAACCCATCATGGGAGAGAGGAGATGGATGGACAGGTAGGTGGGTGAATTGATGGAGGGGGGGGGATGATGGAGGGGGGGATGCTCTTCCACATCTTTTCCTGGCCCTACTCTTCCCAAGAGCCTTCACATCCCACCATCCCTCTCCCCATCTCCCAGGAGCTATCCCTCCAGCTCCCAGCACCATGTGTAGAGCAACCTGCAGTACACACCCACCCACGTGTGCACTCACCCCCACCCCCACTTGTGCACTCACCAGCAGCAGGAGCTCCTTGGACTCACAGCGGGTGTCGGGCATGAGGAAGGTGCCACGGTAGGTGGCCGAGTGAGTCCCCAGAAACCTGACCCTGGGGGGGTGCCGGTCCTTGTCAGCCTCCAGGACGTACTCCAGGGCTGCGGGGAGAGCAGGGGGCTGGGGTGTGCACACGCGTGTGCCTCCAGCCCAACGCCGGTGTGCACACGCGTGTGCACCCCCACACAAACACGCTTGCACACCCTCACACGTCGTGCACAGCCCCTGCACACACACGCGTGCATCTTCCTGCTTCCACAGCCCCTGTGCTCACACACGTGCAACCCCCCACACCAACGTGCACGCGTGTGCTCACGCGCACCCTTGCACGCTCCTGGGCACAGCCACGCATCAAAACGTGTGCACGCCCTCACACGTGCTCACACCCCCTGCACACGCGTGTGCCCCCACACCCTGACACGTGTCCTCACAGGCGTGCACACCCCTTGCACGTGCATCCCCACACGCGGGCACGTTCTCCCCTAAGCACACTCACTCCTCGTGCACACGCGTGTCTGCAACCCCACGTGCCAACACACGCATGTGCCTGCACGCACGCACGCCGCGGCACCCCCAGCACTCACTGATCTTCTCCTTGTACTTGGGGTCTCCTGCGCTCTGGTTGTAGGAGAAGCAGACGGTGACTGTGATGCTGGGCAGGGGGGGATGGGGAAAGGGCCCGTCAGCGGAGCCACACCCGGTGCCATGACTGGGAATGGGTGGCACTGGGTGGGGAGGGGGCTCACCAGGAATGGGGTGTGCACCGGGTGGGGTCCACCTTGCTGGGGGTCACCATGAAGGTCTTGTTCAAGATGTTGATCACTGGCCGAGCTCTAGGAAGAGATGGGAGGTTGGCTGAGCTCCCCCTTGCTTGGTGCCAGCTCATGGAGCTGAGCTCATCACCCTGTGCCCACCACCTCCATGCCCACCCTGCTGCCCCAGGGTGCTGGCAGAGGCAGGACCCACCCCTAGGAGGTGGCCAGGAGGGCAGGAGGCTACAGGATACCCACCAGTGCCTTACCTGAGGAGGACGATCCTCTCAGCCAAGCTGCCCACCAGTAGGTCAGGGTAGGAGTTCCCATCCACATCCAGCCCCCCGCTCAGCGAGTACCCGAAGGTCCGCATGCTGGCGGGGCCCAGATCCGACCCACTGATCACCTGGGGGTGGGGGGAGGTGGAGATGGCATCACCCATTGCTCACCAGCTCCACGGACTCCGGGATGCTCGGAGGGGATGCAGAGTTACCTGCCGGGGTTTGTCCAGCAGCCCCTTGGCACTGCTGTGGTAGATGTAGACCTTGCCAGGCCCCTCGAAAGGAGCCCCCACAGCAACATCTGTGGGGAGGAAAGCAGGGTCAGCCCCACGAGGATGTGGGGTGGGGGGGGCGGCTGCCCTACTGTACCCCCAACACCTCCTTAACTCCTCCTCAACCCCTCCACACCCAAGCCCTCTCCTTGAATGTCCTCCCCCACCAAGATGCCCCCTGCGTCCTTCTGACCTGCACAGGCTGGAGCATTGGGCAGAGGAGAATCTAATGGGAATCAACAAGGGCAAGTGCAGGGTTATTCCTGGAGAGGAATAACCCCATGGACCAGTCCAGGGGATGGGTTGAGCTGCTGGGAAGCAGCTCTGCAGGGAAGGACCTGGGAGTGCTGGGGCACAGTTGCCCATGAGCCAGCAACATCCCCTCGTAGCCAAGAAGGCCAAAGGTAACTGGGGGGCATGGAGAAAGGTGCTGGGCAGCAGGTGGAGGGAGGTTCTCCTCTCCCTCTGCCCTGCCGTAGTGAGGCCACCTATGGAGTACTGGGTCCAGTTCTGGGCTCCCCAGTTCAAGAGGGACAGGGAAATACTGGAGAGAGTCCAGCAGAGGCTCCCAAGATGCTGAGGGGCTGGAGCATCTCTGTGCCAGGACAGGCTGAGAGCCCTGGGGCTGTGCAGCTGGAGAAGAGCAGCCTGAGAGGGGAGCTGAGCGATGCTGAGCAAGAGCTAAAGGGCCCCGGGGGGTGAGAGGATGGGGCCAGACTCTGCTCAGTGGTGCCCAGGGACAGGACAAGGGGCACCAGGCACCGACTGGAACCCAGGAGGAGAAAGTTGTTTGGTGTGAGGGTGTGGGAGCCTGTGCCAGGCTGCCCAGAGAGGCTGTGGAGTCTCCTTCTCTGGAGAGATTCCCACCCCGGCTGGACACTGTGACCCTGGGCCCCTGCTCTGGGCGACCCTGCTGGATGGAGCAGGGGGGTGGCACCAGGGGATCCCCAGAGGTCCCTTCCCAACCCCACTGTGCTGGGATTCTGGAATTCTCTTCACCCCAAACCTCTCCAGAGACCCACTGCCCCCCTCTTACCCGAGGACACCCCCAACCCAAAGGCAGCCCTGCTGCACCCTCCCCACCAGGGTCCCCAGCCCCTCACCCTGGAAGCCATCCTGGTTGATGTCCCCGATGCTGGCTACAGCAAAGCCAAAGGCTGAGTAGCTGGGGCCGGTGAGGACCAGGCTGGGATCGAGCTGGAATTGCCCCCCCTCGTTCATGTAGACGTAAACTGCACCCCCCGCCTCCTGCTTCCGCTGGAAGTAGTAAGGTGCCCCCACCACCAGGTCCTGCCATCTGTGGGGCCAAAAGATCTGCTTGGGGCTGGGGGCTGTGACACAACCCCCTACCCCAACACACCAGAAGTGGTGGGGACCCCCCCCATGAAAAGACAATTGCCCCAAAAGACTCCCCACTCCCAGGGTTGTGCCCACCCTCTCCGTGCTACGACCCAGGTGAGACCCCCCCCCCCACTACACTCCCCAAGGAGCTGGGGGGAGGAGGAGGTCCCAGTCCCCCCATCCTCACCCATCGTTGTTGAGATCTGCCAAGGCCACCGCCCCGCCGAAGTAGGAGCCGACTTGGTGGCCGGGGAGGAGGAGGCTCTTCTGCAGGTTCTGCTGGGGGCTGCGGCTCAGCAGGTACACGGCCCCCCTGTGCTTGAACCGGGGGGCTCCTGTCACCACCGTCACCGCGTCCTGCTGCAGCACCGCGCTGCCCACCTCGGCCGTGTACCCTGCCGCCAAACCCCCCCCGGTGAGACCGGGGCTGGCACAGCAACCCCCTGGCACCCCGTGTCCTCCAACCCAGCACAGGAACACCCCAACATCCCCGGGTCCCCATGTCCTCCCACCACGGCAACACCAAGTTGGTCTCCTTGAGGGTAGGAGGCTCTGCAGAGGGGTCTGACCAGGCTGGGTCAATGGGCTGAGGTTCAACGCGGCCAAGGGCTGGGTCCTGCTCTTGGGTCACACCAACCCCTGCTCCGCTCCAGGCTGGGGCAGTGCCCAACAGAAAGGACCTGGGAGGGTTGGTGGACAGGAGGCTGGAGATGAGCCAGTGTGCACCCAGGTGGCCAAGAAGGCCACCAGCATCCTGGCTTGTGTCAGCACTGGTACGGCCAGTGGGACTAGGGCAGGGATCGTCCCCCTGCACTGGGGAGGCCACCCCTGGAATCCTGGGGTCAGGTTTGGGCCCCTCACTCCCAGCAGGACATTGAGGGGCTGGAGCGTGGCCAGGGAAGGGCAACGGAGCTGGGGAAGGGGCTGGAGCACAAGGGTGCTGAGGAGCAGCTGAGGGCCCTGGGCTTGTTGAGCCTGGAGAGAAGGAGGCTGAGGGGAGACCTTCTGGCTCTGACAGCTCCTGACAGGAGGTTGGAGCCAGGGGGGTTGGGCTCTGCTCCCAAGGAACAAGCCCCAGGACAAGAGGAACCGGCCTCAAGCTGCCCCAGGGGAGGGTTAGGTTGGAGCTAAGGAACAATCTCTTCAAGACACTCCAGGGTTGTCCAGGGCTGGCTCAGGCTGCTCGTGGCAGTGATGGAGTCCCCACCCTTGGATGGGTTTGAGAGAACCGTGGAGCTGTGGTGCTGAGGGACAGGGGGTAGTGGCACCTGGCAGTGCTGGGGGAACAGTTGGACTTCACCTTTCAAGGTCTCTTCCAGCCAAAATGCTTCAGTGATTCCACAACTCCCTCCAGCCCCCTGACCACCACAGTATAACCACCATACCCCCACTCACACCATACCTGCGGGGTCTCCAAGCCTCCCACACCCCTCTAACATCCAACCCCAAGGTTCCCCCTCAATCCACATCCCCCAAACCTCCTCCCCACCCCACAGAAGCCTCCCCTGCCCCCCACCTATGTAGATATTGCCGTTCTTCTCGTTAGGGTAGGAGGAGTCATGCAGGTCCCACATCTCCCTCTGCAGCATGTAGTTGGTACCTGCAACAGCGAGGAGGGTGAAGGGATTAAACCCACCTCGGGGGAGGGACAGCCCCGGGGGAAGGGGTTTCCCCACCTGCCCCTCCCCAGCCCCACACACCTTGCCAGTTATAGGCGCCGGGTGCCCCGAAATAGATGATGTTGGAGGTGAAGCCAGCGCTGGTGCCCATCTGGCACATGCCAGTCTCAAAGGTGTCCGTGTTGGAGTTGCACATCTCGTTGTGGTAGGTCTGCCACTCGTCGCTGATGTTGAGGCGCAGGTCATTGCCCCGCACGTAGCACTTGCCCACCATCCGCCGCTGGTCCTCGCTGCCCGACCACAGCACCTTGGTGTAGCGGTGGGCACAGGCCTGCCGGGACAGCCCAGAGCCCACCTCAGTGCCTGTGGCACCCCCAAAACGCAAGGGTGCTGTCCCCTCCTTCCCAAGGCCACCAGCCTCTAGCCCCTTGTGCTGCCTCTGCCCCGAGCTTGGCATCAGGCCATACGGACGGATGCTGCCCTGTCGTGTACACAACCCCTGTGCCACAGTGTCACACTGGGCTATGAGGGTCTACACAGTATGACTGTCTCCCAGCACCTGAGAGCTCCCGAGATGTTCCCGAGATGCTCCCGAGGAGAGCCCCCTAGATGTCCCCGAGGAGAGCCCCCGAGATGTTCCCGTGATGCTCCCGAGGAGAGCCCCCGAGATGTTCCCGTGATGCTCCTGAGGAGAGACCCTGAGATGTTCCTGTGATGCTCCCGAGGAGAGACCCTGAGATGTCCCTGAGATGTTCCCGTGATGCTCCCGAGGAGAGACCCCTAGATGTTCCTGTGATGCTCCCGAGGAGAGACCCTGAGATGTCCCTGAGATGTTCCCGTGATGCTCCCGAGGAGAGACCCCGAGATGTTCCTGCAATGCTCCCGAGGAGAGACCCTGAGATGTTCCCGTGATGCTCCCGAGGAGAGACCCTGAGATGTCCCCGAGATGTTCCCATGATGCTCCCGAGGAGAGCCGCCGAGATGTTCCCATGACGCTCCCAAGGAGAGCCCCCGAGATGTTCCTGCAATGCTCCCAAGATGCTCCCAAGGAGAGCCCCCTAGATGTCCCCGAGATGTTCCTGTGATGCTCCTGAGATGCCCCCGAGACCTTCAGTCCATCCGCACCAGAACACACCACCGGGAGAGGGTTCCATGCCCCGCTGTCACACGCACGTGAAGCACTGGGGTGCGCGTGCACTCACCAGCACCCTGCCCGCTGGCTGCCGCTGACTGGCCACCGTCACCCCCAGCCACATGTCATCGATGATGGCCTTGTCTGGCTCACCTGGGCAAGGAAGACAGCATGAGAGAGGGGACACCCCCCACCCCCAGAGCCCACCCCGTGCCCCGGGGTGCTCACGTACTCTTCAGCTCGATGTCGAGCCGCTGGCAGTCGCTGGTGGAGGCAGTGAGGGGACAGGAGTAGACGGCCCCTGTCCGCGTGCTGTTCGATGGCTCCACATCTCGGGGGGCCCCCACCAGCAGCCTGGGGAGGCAGAGAAGGAGAGGAAGGGGTGGGGAGGGGGTGATGGAGGTGGGGGCTGCAGGTGCACCCACCCCAATGCCCTCCGCCTCATTTTGGGGGTGCAGAGCCAGGCAGGCTGCCCTGGGGAGAGGGTGAGGGGGGTGCAATGGTGTCCAGGAGGACCTCTGAGAGGACAAGAAACGCTTCCTCACGGCACATCACACCTCGACACCTCCAAATATCTGGGGAGAGGGGGGTAGCAGCCCCTCCAGCCCCATCGCCAGCCCAGGAAGTGGGGGTGTCCCTTGGATGGGTGCGCACAGGGCTGGCAGCAACTGGCCCCTTGTCCCCAGAGCACGAGTGCATGGGGAAGATCTCCCAGTGCCAGGCAGGGCACAGATGGACAGACGGACATGCTCCATGCAGAACCCAATCCCAGCCCACGGGGGTGCTGAGCACAACCCCTCCCAATCCCAGCACCACGGGGGTGCAGGAACAGGGGGTCAGGGCGATTCCTGCCAACTTCACTCGGGACAGGAGAGCAAAGCTGGGAGCGGCCGGGCACGATGGGGCTGCCACCAGCACCAGGGCCCCTGCGGTTGTGTAAACACCCACGGCCCTCCCAGCCAACCTTTGAGCCCTCGGTCTCCGCGGCACAGCTCTGCCACGTCCAGCAGACAGCGTGGCCACCACCATGCCCCAAACACCCCAGAGCTGGGGGGCAAAGTGAGAGACCCACCCCCCCCTGCAAGGAACAAGGAGGACGAGCAGGGACCAGCCCTGGGTGCATCCTGGGTGTGGATCCAGGCCTGATGCCATCCCCAGCCGGGCAGCGCCGGGGGTCCCGAGGGAGGCAGCCAGCACCCATCCAGGGGTGACTCAGGCTCGGGGGGGGCCCAGACACATCCTGGCTGAGTCACGGTGTGGGGAGGATGCTGGCATCCCTGAAGGGATGCCCAGGCCAGACATGTAACAGCTCCACGGGTGCCCATGCCCTGGGGTGGGGTGGGTGTTAAGGTGATGCTGGAGAGACCCCAGCACCCACCTGAACCCACCCACCCTTGGGCTGGGGACCCTCAGGTGTCAGCAAGGCAGAGGATCTGCAACCCTGCCACGGAACTGGGGGCCAGTGGGAGAGTGCGGGGGACTCCGGAAAGGCCGGTCTTTCCGCCGGGAAGTCCTTCGGGATGGCGAGGACAATGGCACGGAGGAGGCACGGCCGCACGGTGACCACGCCATGGCAGGAGAGGAAGCACGTCCCTCCTCACTGGCGAGGTCAGGGCGGTAGGGGACAACATGAGGCACCCGGGGAGCCCCCGCAGAGTCCCGCACCTTATCAGGGGGCACTGGGGTGAGGAGTTGGCCAGTCCTCAGCGCGGCCACCGGCCAGGACGAGGGACAAATCCGGATGCGGCCATCCCAGTGCCGCTGGGAAGGGAGCACCGGGGAGGGCTGAGCGATGCGAGGCCAGGAGCGCGGGCGCGTCCGGGCAGCGCCGGGGCTGCTGACTCAAGGCCCAGGAGCAGGAGGAATGTGGGGCCCCAGGCAGCCCCCGCCTCGGCACGTCAGGGCCTCCCCCCCTCAAATTCCCAGCACCCTCCCACCCGGTGACGGGCACGGCCAGCGGCATCGCTCCGGCTGAGTCAGCCACACGCTGCAGGTGGGGTGGGAAAAGGGGGACACGATGATGGCATTGCCCTGCCACAGAAGGGTCCCCAAGGAGGGGCAATAGGGGGTCCACTCCCCCCCCCCCCTCCCCCGGGAATGCTGGGTTGGGGGCTGCACCACTGCCAGGAAAGCAGGACCTGCTGGGTGAGAAGGTGAAGTAGATTCCTCCTTTTTGCAACATGGTACAAAGGAATCTGCCCCCCCCCCCACACCCCCCCCCCCCCTCCTCCCCCCCCCCCTCCTTGATGGAGAGGGGGGCACAAGGGGCTCCATTGTCCCCTTTTACCTGAAAGGGAAATGACTCAGTGCAGCTGCTGTGACTCAGGGATGGAGGGAAAAGCTGAGGCCATCCTGCCCCCCCCCGAGCCCCAGCAGTCCTCGGGTGCTGCCCCACTACCAGTGTGGGACACCAGTATGGCCCCTTACTAGGGACAGGGATAGCCCCCTAGGGTGTCACCACCAGGACCTGTCCCCAGCCTCCCTGGGTGGTCCTGGCTCCACCGGACCCCAGCTCCAAGCAAAGCCCTTCCTTCCCAACCACCATCATCCTCCTGGCCATGCCCCACGGATCCCGGGGGGGGGGTGGGGGGCGGTGGGAGCCGACCCAAGACAAGCAGCTCCGGCATCTCGCTGCCTCCAGCCAAGACTTCTCGGCACGGCAGCCCACCCGCAGGCTCTGCTCCTGGGAAAGGGAGGTCATGGGACACTGCAGACTCCAGACCCCCACAGGAGCTGGGCAGGGGGGATGGATAGACGTGCACAGACATCCCCCCCAAACCCACGCGTGCCCCGAGGTGCTACATGGAGCCTGACACTGAGATACAGGAATACCAAGAGCTGGGATGCTGGGGCTCCCAGCTTGGGGAGGACCAGTTTGTGGCACTGGTCCCACCCAGGCTGGGGGGATGAGGAGGCTGGGCTCAGCTCAGGCCTTGTGTTGGGAGAGCAGAGCAAGGGCAGGGGATGGTGGAACAGCAGAGAGAGGGGATCGGAAGGAAGGGGGACAGGAATGCGAGAGGCCGTGCCCCATCCTAATCTGCCCTGGTAAACCGAGGGGGGACACAGAGTGGTGAGGGGGCTCCCCACCGGCACTGGCTGCGCTGGGAGAGGCAGCTGCAGGATGCCCTCAGCAGCCAGGCACTGACAGCCCCAAAACGCAGCCACCCCCAGCGTGGGAGAGATCTGATAAGGATGGCAAAGGGGGACCAGACCTCCAAGGGCTGTGCCACAGGGTGTCTGCCCTCCCCCCAAACAGCAGCGCACAGCCCCCAGCCCCACAGCCTCTTCTCTGGGGTGAGGGCCAGGCAGGGAGCAGCTGGGCAGCAAGCACAGCACCTCATCCATCTCCCGACACGCTGCACTGAGAGGCAGGAGGGTTGGGGCTCCCTCGCAGCACCCCACCCTGCTCCATCACACCCCACTCCTGGCACAGCAGGGCACAGCAACCCTCCCTGAGGCTCATGCCAGAGCTGTAAGATGCTCCAGCTTTAAGAGCTCAGCCCTGCGATGAGGCTGCAGGGCCTCCAACAACCCCCCTGACCCCCAAAGGCAGGCAAATGAGGGGTGTCCTCAGAATAGCTCATCCCCCCCAGACCCCAAACCACCCACCACCACCACTCCCTCCCAGTGCCATTGTATTTGCAATGGGACTGGGGGGTGGGGGAAGTGGGGGGAGCCCTGCAATGATCATTCCTCACCCTGGGGAACCCTGAGCAGGCAAATCTGCTGATGCCCACACCGGGAAGGAGGCAGGAGAGAGGGAAATGGCTCCTCAAAGCAGCAAGGGAGAGATGGACAGACGGATGGATGACCCCTCGGGCTGCCGGGACACATCCGTCCCCCCTCCGCCTGCCAAGGAGCTGCAGCCCCGCAGGACCCCGGCCAAGGCTGGGGGGAGAGCAGCCAGACCAGCTCCAGGAATCGGCAGAGAACCAGGCAAGGGGGAGGGAAAGACGGGAATTGAAGCAGCTCTGCTGCTGGCCATGCTGTCCTCCTCCCCCCCAGCCAGTCAGGACCAGAAAGACTCCCAAGGATCAAGAAAAAACACTCCCCCCCCACCCCCCCAGGCACACAGGAGGGAAACTGAGGCACCTAGAAGGTTGTGGATGTAGGTGCTGCCTCCCCCCGGGGCTGCACATACAGTGTCCCCAGCCTCCCTGGCACTAATGCCCCGTGCCTCAGTTTCCCAGTGTCATTCAGACACCTCCAAAGCCGCATGGGTCCGGTTTCCCTGGCACCACCAGGTCCTGCCAGCGTGGCCACAACCAGAACCACCTCCCCCATCTGAGCCCGAGGGAGTGGCCGGACCCAGCACGAGTGGCCGAAGGAGTTGAAGGAGTTTCTCAATCTCAGGGAGGCCGATAACACTTCCACCTCTCCTTCACCTGGCCCGGGGAGGAGCGAGCAACAAACCTTCACATGGGCACAGCTCTGGGCCAGGAAAAACACCGTGGAGGTGGAGGCAGGGGACACACACACACACTCCAGAGTCACACCAGCTGTGCCAGTCTGGACCCCCGTCAGCAGCCAGCTGGGAAGCAGCTCTCCCCAACCCTGTCGGGAATGCCAGCCCTGCTCCGGATCATCCCCTCCGACCCCACCACCGTGCCCACAGCCACACTGCAGCAAGATCGGGCATTGAGCCCCGCCAGAAAACACGGGACCCCCCCAGCAGTGGGTACAAGGGTGACAGGAAACATCCCTTTCCTGTCCCCACCCAGGCAGGGCTGCACCTGCGAGCGCCCGCCCAGCAAGCAAAGGGCAGGGGAAGCCTCCATCTAACACCCAGCAAGGAAGAGGGGAGCGGGCTCACCCCCGTGGGGCTGCAGCCCACCTCGGGACCCGTCACCCTGGGTCGGGGTGAGCCAGGGGCACACCCGCACTGGTCCCACCTCGCCACGTCCGCCCAGAACTGCTCCGACACCACGGTGGGGACCATGGACACAGATGGACCAAACCCTGGGGATCTTCCAGCCTCTCCGCCACGCTCCAGCCTGCAGCATCTCATCCTCCCCAGGCAAGAGTGAGGGGCAGGCAGACCCCCCCCCAGCTCCCCAGGAAGGCAACCAGTTGGTTGTTGGGACCCTGGCACCGGCATTTACCACTGCCACAAGAGGCAGGTGCCTGTGGCGAGCGAGCCGGGCCCTGGTTAGAAGGGAGCTGCCCACACCTCACAGACAAAGCTGTGCCCGTGCAAGGGAAGCGGGGACATGCTCGTCACCCCATGGCCCCTCCGTGCTCACAAGGGTCCCCGGCATCCACCTCCAGTGGCGACGCGCGGCAAAGGGCTCCCACTGGAAGGGGGGGGGGCAGGTCCTGTGCTCCAAAGCCTTTCCCCCAAAGCTTTCCCTCCACGCCTCACCAGCGTCGTGCTCAGACATGCACAGGCCACGTGGCCCACGCTGAGGATCACAAGCCCATGCTGGAGCCAAAGCCCACCCCCCCCCCCCCCCAAGACAAAGCAACAGCAGCTGCCAACATCTCAGGAAGACGGATGAGCTGATCTACTCCAGCGTCAGCCAAGACCTCAACATGCTCCTGCCAGTTGCTCCAGTGCCACCAGCGCCAGGGGAAGCCCGCCATGGATGGGAGCCAGCATGTCCCCATGGAGAAATGGGGGGGGGGGGGTCCCCAGGGCAGTGGGCCAGCTCCTGCACCCCCGCAGCTGCTCCATAAGGAAGAGCTTCACTCCCTCCTGGACTCCGAGCAACAACAAGACATCCCACGGCGGGCGAGCAGCCCAAATGCATCTCTGGAATGCGGAGCAGCAGATGCCTCTGTTCAGCAGCTGCCACCAGCCCCTTCATCACGGGCACGGGGGGGAAAAAAAAAGAGGGAGCCTTCTGGGTCTCCGAAGGGCCCATCCCACCGCACCCCGACAGGCAGGACTTTCACAGGAGGGTGAGCCAGCAAAAAACCTGTGCCCTCAAGCCAGAGCAACCCAACCCAACCCAACCCCAGCACGCACACGCGGCTCACACCTCCGGCCAGGAGGGAGGGAAGCCGGGGATGCCGCCCGCGGGGACAGCGGGGGACGCGGCGGGACCGCACGGGGAATGCCCCGGCTGAAAAGGGCTTTTGTTGGGGCTTTGCTCGGCAGCAGGAATCACAGTTCAACAGGTTCCCCGGCTCCTTCCCGCCCCATCCCCGGCGGAGCCAGGGCTGCTGGATGGGGCCAGAGTTGAAGGGGGTACGCGAGGGAGTTTGCAACCGGCCCGGTGAGAGGCACCGCAGCCGGTACCGAGCCGGGACTCGGCGGATGGGGGGGGGGGGGGGGGGGGGGGGTCCAGCCTCCGCCTCCGGGAGCGGCTGCCAGGCTCCGTGCCCACCGGTGCGGTCACGGCGCGTCCCTGACCTGCTGCCGGGACCCCGTGTCACCGCGGTCCTGCGCGGGGACCCTACAGCGTGCGCTCAGCACCCGGGGAGTTAAGGGTGCGGGATGGGACCCCGTCCAATAAAGGGTGCGGAGCAAAGCGGCGAGCAAGGGATAAACCCCCGAGGAGCTACTGCAGGGGGTACCTCAGAGCTCGGGGGGGGACGCTTCCTCCCACGAGGGACCCTCCCCAGCACCCAGACCCCCAGGACACCCCTCTCGCGTGCACCCAAAGCCCCTCCAGCTCCTCCTCCTCCCCCCACGCTGCACCCGAGACCTTCGCCTTGCCCAGGGACCCCCGCACCCCGCGGAGAACCTTCCCTCGTCCCCAACCCACTGCCCCGGGACCCCTTCTCCCACACTCACAGGCACCTCTCCCGCCGCTCGGTCTGCCGGTGCAGCGCTACCGAGAAGCCGAAGAAGCCGCCGGGGGTCTCGCCCTCCTTGAGCACCGGGAAGGCGCGGTCCAGGTTGAAAGCGGCGGCGGCCGCCAGCAGCGCGCCCAGCACCGGCAGCAGCCCCGCCAACCGGCACCCGTTCCCCGCCATGTCCCGCACCGGCTTTCCCACCCCCCCCCCCTCCCCCCACACCGATCGAACCGGACCAGGACCGGACCGCGCCCCACCGGGGCCGGTGCGCTGCGGGGCGGGGCCGGGCGGGGCGCGCACCCTTCCGGGCACTCCCCTTAAAGGGGCCGCGCACTGCGTGTGTGTGCCCCCCAACCCCCCCCTCCCACTGGGCACCTGCGGGGAGGGAGGGGTTCCCGCCCCCGCGCCTGCGCGCGGAGGAGGCGGGGCCGTACCTGCGCGTGCACAGAGGGCGGCGGGAGCACGCGCG
>JANVCC010000065.1:4068636-4137300 GCA_025345505.1 Todiramphus chloris collaris | reverse complement strand
TGGGAGCCCCCCCCCCAAGGACAGAGTCTTCCCCTGATCCAAACATTCTTTATTCCTAGTGGTAAGCTAGAAATGATAATAAAAAGTATTTTGAATGTGAAGGCTCCAAACACCGTTTTTTTGGGGAGGATTTGAGTTTTCCAGGTTGGGAAACGCAGAGTTAAATCCCATCTGCTCTGTGCCCTGGTTTTGGGGGGGGTGGTCATGGTCTGGGGGTGGCACCGGGCGCTGTCAGCTCACCCTGAGTCCCCGTTGGGGAAATTTTAGGGAATTTTTTTAGGGGGATTTTAATTTCTGATTTACAGTCTTCCCTGAAGCACGGTGGAGATGGACCTCTTCCCTCCCGCTCCTCTTACTGGGGCCAGTAGTAGCCTAGCTGTGCAAACTGGGAGGGTGGTTGGGCTGTCCCAGTGTCTCTTTTTGGGACACCCTACGAGCAAGGGCTGGTTGGGGGGGGCAGCACCCCACGGAGACACCGACTCCGTGGGGCTGACACACAGAGATGGTGACTTTCCCCATCGACATTATAGGGGGTCTCAAGTGACCCCCCCCAACGCACAGTGGGGATGGTGATGGGGACAGTCCCTGGGGCGAACCGCGACGGTCGCCCTGCCCCAGTGCCCCCAGTGTTCCCAGCATCACTTCGTGGGTGGGAGTGCGGCGAAGGGTTGGGGGATGAAGCCGCATCTCCCATCCAAGCGCTGCCTCCACCCGCTGCTGGGGACAGGAGGCTTTGGTCACCAGCATCACCCCCCAGCCCCAGCACCCACCCCTCCGAGAGGTGCCTCCGGTGACGGTCCCTTGGCACCGTCCGGGGACACCGTGAAGTGCCCATGTGGGGCACAGCTGGGACGTCCCCACCTCTCAGCACCCCAGAGGTGTCCCCACATCCCCCCTTCCTACAGCCAAGCCCGCATGGGACCATCCTCACCCCTTCCTCAAATCCCACCACGAGCTGCACCCGCTGGGTCCCCCATCCCATGCCCCTGAGGTGCCAGCACCGGGCACAGCCAGAGCCCCAGTCACCCCACTATGATCTGCACTGCTCACCCAGTTGTAAAGGCTCTGGAGGCACTGGCAGCCCCTCGCTGGAGTTGGGATTGGGTTTGGAGGCCAGTGCGGCCACCCCAGAGCCGCCGGGCAGGCAGACGTGCTGGAGACACGGGGGTTATTATGGGGTGGCTGCCAGCAAGAGCGAGGAGAAGGAGGCAGCGGGTTGGGAGAGGAGGAAACCAAGCAGCGCTGCCTGGAGTGAGAAGCACGCCGTGAGCTGCTGCTGTGTTATTTATTTTTATTTATTTTATTTTTATTTAATTTATTTTTATTTATTTTATTTTATATTATATTATATTATTTAATTTACAGGGAGAGAAAAAAAATACAGAAGAATACATATACATGTGTTATTTACATTCTGAATGCATCATTGCTGGCAGACAGGAGCTAATCCTGCTCCCCTCCAGCACTGCCTGCAAGCTGAGCTCCCCCAGCTGCCTGTGCCACCAGCCCTGATGCTCCAGGAATGGGCACAGGGGAGGCCGTTGTGCTTATGTAGCCCCCTCTGTCCCTCCCATCCCATTCCTCTGTCCCAGACATGGAGCATATCCCAGAGACTTCACGGGGCTGGGGGTGTCCAGGGGCCATGGCACCCAGAGCCCATGGGGTGGGCTGGGTGCCAGGAGCCACAGCCAGTGTAGGAGCCCCTTGGCCCAGCTTGACGAGCTGTGGCTGAGCTGGGCACAGGCTCTCTCAGCTGCCTTCTCCCTGTTCCCCCTTGCTCAGCCCAACCTCCAATAGCCTAGGGTGGGGTCAGCACCAGCATCATCTGCAACTCTCAGCCCAGAGATGGCCAAGACAGACAGAGCTCCCAAAAAAGGGGCTGCGGGACCCTGACATCTCTCCCCAGGGACAAGCTCGATCCTCCTGCCAGTGGCTGATGTCCTGGTGGGCTCCTGAAAGAAGAATGGGGCCTGAGAGCCAGAGGCAGGAGCCCCCCAGGGCAGGGACATGATCCCATCACCTGACTCCTTCCAGCATCCCACTCCTGTCCCTGGCACCAGAATATAGTGACCATCCTTCCTTACCCCAGGTATCCCCTGCCAGCAGTGGGGATGAAAAGTGACATCAGACAGTACCAGGATGGGGATTCTGGGGACACCCAGCCCCTTGGAGAGGATTTTGCCAGTGTCCACAGGCAGAACAAGGGCTCGGATGCTGTTTCCAACCCCCATGGGTCCGAGCTGCGGGGCAGCAGCTGCCGGCATCCCCGCGCAAGCCCCAGCACAGGGCACGTTTTCCTGCCCCGTTGCAACACGTCGCTTCCAACCGCTTGCATCACGCTGCTGCCAACACAAAGAGCGGGGGCAGCTGCCCGCCCATGTCCCAGCCTGGCATCCAGAGCGTCTTCATCACTCCCCCAGCTCTTGGCTAACCCGGCACGTGGCAGCCGGAGCCGAGGAGCGACGTTGGGCAGCCACGGCACTGCTGGTGCCCAGGGCTCTGTCACTAATGTTGGGTCAGGAAAATAGGGCAAAAAAAAAGGTACTGGGTGGTCTCAGGGACCTCTCTGCTCCACACCCAGCCTGGTCTGTGTCCCATCACCCTGCCTGCCAAGGGAACACTAAGTTACCCACCCCCCCAGCTGCCCAAACCCGCAGTTTGGTGAATTGAAGGGGCCCAGTTGGACTTCCAGCCTGTGGAGGGAAGAGGGACCCAAACAAGCCCGATGTCATCTCTGTCCCCCAGTGGGATTTCTCTCATCCAGTAAGATTTCTCCCATCCCCACCAGAGCAGGATGTCTGGTGGATCTTGGCCGTTTCTGGGTGTCCCCAAGCAGGGGTGCTTTTGGCCGGTGGAGAAGAGCCAAGAGCAGCTTCAGTGATGTTGCAGTGGCAATGTCATCCCTGTCCTGGGGAACAGGGGACAGCGGGGTCACCAACCATTGGGAAAGGGCAGAACAGTTCCAACCCCCCTCCTCAGGGCACAGAATTCCCTTCCTGTCTCCATCCCCATCCAACAAGGAGCATCCTGAGCAGGACCTGGGTGTAGGTGGGTAGCACTGGGGCTCCCTGGGTGCCCAAGAGATGTGCTGGAGCAGGAATCTTCCACCATCCAAGGGTGTCCTGACTGGGACAAGGCTGGAGGTGGTTGGCCACAGCTCTCCCATGTGGGCTGGGTGCAGGGTGAAGCTGGGGTTGAAGGTGGCCCCACCATAGGGACCGGGCACCAGCCACAGTCCTGGATGCACCACCAGCACCGGCCGGGCAGAATCCTGGCCCCAAGAGCCGAGGGCTGCTGCATCCCTCCTGCTGCAAGACAGGACCTGCGAGTGGCTCTGGCTGCAGGTCCTTGGCAGCACATCCATCAGGAAAGCTGAGCAGGCGCCATGGCCTCTGCTGCCCTCTTCCCCCATCCCATCAGATTCTTCCCGTCCCGGGCATGCCAGGCTGCTGAGCCAACCCCACCGCTGGTTCTGCAGGAGGTCACCCCAAATGCACAGGGCTGGGATTGTGCTCAGCAGCACCCATCTCCTTGATGGTGGCATCCTGAGCCATCCAAGAGACCTTTGCCATCCGGACCACACCGCATTTCCAGTCCCTTGCTGTGGCTGGAGAGTAATTGCTGGAGGAAAGATGCCCCTTTCATCCCAAAGCCACTGTCCAGGGTAAATCCCACCCAGGAGGAGCTGAGTTTTCCCCACTCTCTGGATGAGAAATTCTCCTTTCTGACAAAGTAAATCCATCTGACTCTCTAAAGCCTCGTTTGGAAGGACGAGCTCTATCGCTCAGGGAAAATAAAGCCAGCCTTGCCTTGTACAGGTGTCCACCCCTGCTGGACTCGTCCCCACTCGTGACCACCATCCACCCATGCAGGGGACACCACGCACCGTGTCTTGGCCTCAGACCACAGCCAGTCCCGGCCATGGTGTCTCCCAGGGTGCTGAGCCAGCCTCTGTGGTCCACATCCTCCCTGTGCCATCGCTGCAGCGTGCCCGTGGCCATCACAGGACACAGCCAGGGACAACCATACCCGTGTCCCAGTGGGGTCACCACCAGCACCCCAAAACTCTTGGTCAAGGGATCAAACCTGCTGGCAGAGCAGCAGGGACTCATGTCCAGCCCTGGGGCTGCTGGCAGGAACCGGGGCTGCCCATGTACCTCCAGCCCCGGGGACAGATCTGCCACTCTTCCCATCTCCCAGCTCTCCACGGTTTGATCAAAAACCCAACTCCTCAGATGAGAGCCAAGTGCTCGGAAAAACTCGGGCCCCGTGTGCTGCCAAAGGTGCAAAGCAAAGAGCCACGCACGGCATCGCGGCATCGCTCCCTCCCGGACCTCACCGGATGGGAAACGTGGTCCCCAGGGCAGGAGGGGACTCTTGGAGCAGGGGAAATCCAAGGTGGGAACATCTAGAGCAAGTCCTGTGACAGGTTTGTGCAAGGGAGCAAACCTCAGTACGGACCTGCTGCACCAGCATGTCTGCTGGGGAAAGCCCCAGTGCAGGGCTGGTCCCTGTTGTGGGTGACAGAGGACTGGGAGAAGTGGGACATAACAAAAATGTATTTTCTCGCCAGGTTCTGGCCTCTGGGAAAATTCCCTCGCTCCTGAAACGCTCTCTCTGCCAGGGCCAGGTATTCACAGGGGCTTCTGGAGACGTGGGGCAGTAACCCCAAACCTGACCTGGGGTCCCCAGCTTGCCTCACGTCCCCCAGCCCTCCCTCTCTCACCCCTATTAAGGGAGACATCTTCAACAGCTCCAAATTGCCCGTAATTACCCCGAGGAGGCAGTGAGAAGCCCCTCACGGAGGGGCCCGGCTCCACAATTACTATAATTGCATCTCCATTTCAGGGGAGCGATCGCACGGCTGGAAATAGCAGCGGGTCCCACACAGATGGTTGGGGTGGGGGCTGTGTCCCCAGCCCCCTGCTCCAGTGTCCCCAGCCCCGCAGGGCTGTTTTCCTGGGAGATTTTGGAGATGGGAACCTCTGAGGACAGGGACTCCCCCAGACTGGAGACAGACCCCCCCCCCCCCAAAGGGAGCAGCAGATATCAAGGAGCCGTAAAGTCTTTACAAGTGTACAGCCTATTTATAAAATGGGGGGGGGGGAACATATAGAATAATGGACTGTATTTATAAATAAAGCCAGGCCAGGGGGGGTCTGGGGACTCCACAGCCCCTCTTGGCCCCCCTCCCGCCCCGTGTCCATGAATGGAGGGACGCAGCGTTGCATCTGGAGGCCAAATCCTGTCCCACCAAGGTGAGCACATTGTGGGGGCAGGGGGCGTGCTGGAGCTGTCTCACTTTGGTCCGTGCTGGAGCGGGTGATCCCCAGGTTCCTCCAGACCGTGGTCACCTTCCTCCTCCTCTTCCTCCTTCTCCATTTGCTGGGGTCCCCCAGGGCTTTGCTGGGCTCAGTCCCTCGGGGGGTGGGGCAGAGCATCCCCCCTCCCCACTGGCCCTCCCCGAGCCGGCGGGTGCTGGTGCTGTGGCAGCATCACATCATGGGAGCTCGGGGGATGCTGTCCTGCGGGTGCGGCTGGTACCAGGCTCCGAAGCTGTTGATGTAGCTGCTGGGGGCCAGGGGGGCCCCTTTGCCTGGCACAGGGATGTCCCAGAGCTGGGGGATGTTGGGGGAGCAGGGGGAGAGGGAGGCGGCGGTGTGGAGGTGCTCCCCGTCGGGCACGCTCGAGCCCTGCTTCATGATCTTCTTGTACTTGGAGCGCTTGTTCTGGAACCAGATCTTGACCTGCGGGAAAGAGAAGGGGGGGTGAGTGGGGAGGATGGGGTTTGTGGACACTGCCTCCCCCCAGCAAACCTTACAGACCCCTGTCGCTCCCCCATACACCTTTCCTGGGGTCACAGCCAATTCAGCAGGGGGGCTGCAAGATAAGCCGGGCTCCAAACCCAACCCTTGACAAGCCACCAGAGACTCCACTAAGGGCAGATGGTGGGAAGAGACTCAGGGAGCCCAAACGAACATGCGATAAATGGAGAACAATGCAAGAGTCCCCCAGATGTGCACATCCCCTTGTGTCCCACCCCTCTCTGGCACGGGCTGCGGCCCCCACCGGCCCAGCTGGGTGCTGGGAGCTGGGTGCTGGGTGCCGGGGCTGGGTCGGGGTGCGGCACAGTGGGGCTCGCTGCACTCTGGGGTGGTGGCCCCGCTCATACCTCCCCGCGGTCCCCCCCGCGCTGCCGGCAGGTTCCCGCTTGCCTCCTCTTCCCCGGCTTTATGAGTTCGCTTTGCCCCTGGCTCCGGGCTGCGCCCGCTGCCGCCTGCCTGTCTCTCCCCATCACCTTCAAAAACCCACTCACCCCGTCCCGCAGCCCAGGGCCGCCCAGCACCGGGCACGGCCGGGCCAGCAGCCAGGCTCCGGGGCTGGGAAAGTCCCGGTGCCGCTGGGAGGTGTGAGCAGGGGCGCCCCAAACCTGAGCCCCAGGGGCCCACCGGCGCCAGCTCCCTCGCCGCGGCACAGCACGGCTTGGCACCCTTCCAGTTGCACCCCGGCATCCTGACGCAGCCTTAATTTGGATCCACTCCCGGAGCAGTGATGGGCAAGAGCCCCCCGCGTGGCACGTTCCCAGGGTCGTGACCATCCCCTCGTCCCTCACAGGGCCCGTACCTGGGTCTGGGTGAGCCCCAGTTGGGCCGCCAGCTCGGCACGCTCCGGCAGTGCCAGGTACTGGGTCTGCTGGAAGCGCTGGTTGAGAGCTTGCAGCTGCAGGCTGGAGTAGATGGTGCGGGGCTTGCGCAGCTTCTTCCCCTTGCCGTTGATGCGCAGCTCCCCGTTGGTGACGGCCGGGGGCTTCTCGTGATCTTGGGGTGGGAAAGGAGCAGAGGGTTAAATCAACAGGATGGGAGATGAAAAAAAAAAACCAAAAACAAACCAACCCCGAACCTGTCCTGCTCTGGGAGCTGCAGCAGGCTTTGCTTTTTGGAGGTTGGTTTTGTTTCTTTGGACGTTTGAGTTTCCTTTTGGACATTGCTTTTGGTTTTTAGGAGGAATAAGTAGGGGGGGCCTGGTTTTGTTGCACTGGTTTGTTTAAGCCCCAGGTAATGCAAAGGGGGAACAGGAGGAGGAAGGGCGGGATGGGGTCGTTCATTCAATACCACTACACAATCCCAAAGCAGGCAGGACACAGGCCCCTCTGCTGTGCACCCAGTGGGGGAACTGGGCAGGGCCCCACGGGGTGATGGAGGAGGCAGCAGCACAGACCCCCCCCCTGCCCTAGGGGCCCTTGCTCCCCTGGGCTGCAGCGAGCCCCCCGAGCAGCTCCTTGCTGCAAAGTCTGTGCCCCCATCCTGGACCATCTCCTCCCCTTTGATCTTCCAAGCACCCCCGGGTCCTTCCTGTGGGGCAGAAGCCAACTGGGACAAGGTGGTCCCTGGCTCAGCAGCACGGGGCTGCCGTGGGTGAGGACAGGGCACAGCAGCGAGCATGTATGTGCACCCACATACACCCCACAGACAGGCTGCTCTGGCCACAGCCACGGCTGTCTGGAGCTGATCAGGGGCCAGAGGGGCCCGGGGGCTCAGCACCCTTCCATGGGCTGCCCAGGAGCTGCTTCTCTGTGGGGCGGCTCAGTTTCCAGTTTCCTGCGTCGGGTTTTGGGGAAAACAGTGGGGAACGGGGAAGCGATGGGGCAGGAAGCTGAAATAGGAGCATGCTGGCAGTGGGGCAGAGTCTGCCCAGCCCGAGGGGCCTCAGGAGGCAGGATGGAGGTCTCGGGATGCAGGATGGAGGTCTCGGGATGTGGGATGCAGGATGCGTACAGCCGGGGCACTGAAGAGGTGGAATGGGGATCTCAGGATGCAGACTGCAGGCAGCTGGGGGGCTGAGGGGGCAGGATGTGGACAGTCGGGGGTCTCAGGGGCAGGATGGAGGTCTCAGGGGGCAGGATACAGGCAGTCGGGGTTCTCAGGGGATGGGATGCAGGCAGCTGGGGGTTTGATGCTCCCTATTCCTGCGGTTTCTTGCAACAACGCATCCCCGCATCC
This sequence comes from Todiramphus chloris collaris, assembly GCA_025345505.1. Taxonomy (NCBI): domain Eukaryota; kingdom Metazoa; phylum Chordata; class Aves; order Coraciiformes; family Alcedinidae; genus Todiramphus; species Todiramphus chloris. Next base: position 4,129,300 of record JANVCC010000065.1, on the reverse strand, counting down.
ACACTGGGTTCCAGGCACTCTGGGATCTGGGGGACATCATCCCCCCGGGGGGGGGGGTCCTCTCAGGGACCCCCCCGCCGGGCTCAGCCCCGCATCGCTGCATCCCCGACGGGCCGGCGCTGCCCCAAAGTGCTTCCGACGGCTCGGTCCCGGCTCTTCCCGGTAACTCCCCGTCGCTCCCCGCTGGGTGGGTGCCCCGGGGCTGGGTGTGCAGCGCCGAGCACCCCGCGCCCACCTTACCTGTGTCCTGCAGCCTGGCGCCGGGGACCAGCCCGGCCGGGGGATGCTGGGCACCGGGGGGAGGGTAGTGCAGGTAGGGACCGGCGTGGGGCGGCGGGGGGGCACCGCCGGGGTACGGGTAGGGCCCCGGCCGGCTGTAGGAAGCGAAGGGCGACGGGTCGTGCTGGGGGTGGCCGGCGGGGTGGAGGCCGTGGAGCGGGTAGTGCGGCGGTGAGGGGTGGGCGAGCTCCAGGAAAGCGGCTTTGGAGGGGTCGGGTCCCAGCAGGCTCTCGGCCACGGAACTCATGGTCATGGTGGAACGGGCCGGGCCGGGCCGGGCCGGGCCGGGCCGGGGCGGGCAGCCCCCAGAGCCCCCAGTGCCGCGCCGAGCCCCGCCGCCCCCCGACGGGCTCCGCGCTGCCGCTCCGCGGCCCCGCGCCCGGGGGATCCCCTGCCCGCCCCGCCCCGACAAGCCCCGCCCTCCGTGACGTCACACCCCGGGGCAAGGCCCCCTCCCCCCCCCCCCCCCCCCGGGGGGGCCGGGCCCCCCCGGGGGGAGCCCCCCCCCCCCCCCCCCCCCCCCATGTCCTGGCTGAGTCTCCCCGGGGGGGTGGCTTTGACCCACGCTTTCCTCCTGCCTGTGCGGGGTAATCTGTGGTTGGGGGCGTCACCCCTTCCCGGGGACCCCCCCTCCATCGGGGGCACAGGGGGCGGGCGGTCACTCTCCCGGGGTTGGGGGGTGGGGGATGTGTCCCCTCGAGGGGGGCACGGGGCATCCCTGGGCACCCAGGGACCAGACCCCGGGCACGACGGGGCTGAGGCTGTTCATAGCTCACTGGTGTGCGGGACGCACCCGGGGCTGAGAGAAGGATGGGCACGGGAGGGACGGACGGGGAGCGGACAGAAGGATGGATGTGCAGCGCTGCCAGGGCCCAACGCATCGCTGTGGAGGACACCCAGGGTGCCGGGGAGAGGGGCGGGGGCCCGGCAGTTACCCCGCCCTGGCAGACAGGGGGCCCCTTCCCCTGGCGTCAGCAGCACCCCAGCCCCGCGGGGCTCCGCTCCCGGCGGCACGCACCAACCTGCCCGGCTGCTCCCTCCCACGGCCCCGGGGAGCCCTGACCCCAGCGGGGTGCGTGGGGCTCTCGGGAACCTCACGGCCCCCCACCCCAGCTGACAGCCAGGGCAACCTCGGGGGCAAAAAAAAAAACCCAAATCTCCTGCGGGGCTTGACGGTCAGAGCCCCGGACCAAGTGGCGTTGGCATCGGGTGATGCCAGGTCTTAGCACCTCCTGTGATCCCGAGCCCTGGATGGGGTCCATGAGCCCCGGCTGCACCGCAGGGATGGGTTTGGGGACACCGGGGTGACACGGAGGGGAAAGGAGCCGGGTGGCTTGTGCCGAGCCGAGCACTGGCCATGAGGTCTTAGGTGTCACCTCACGTGGGGTTTTGCCCAGGGGGAGCAGGATGACAGGCAGCTGGGGTTACTGGCAGGGAGGGTCCCCTGTCCCCACCCTCCCATTAGACCATCTTCAAAACATGTTTCCATCTGGCCACTGTGCCAGGTCTGAGTCACTGGGAGCAGGGGCCAGAAGCTCTGATATAAATAGCCGAGCTCCTGGCTAACCCCAGGACACACTGGGACCATATCCTGCCCCAGACTCCCAGTACAACCTTCCTCTGACCTGCCTCTGACCCTCTGGAGCTGGAGGCTTCTGCCCCATCCCAACCTCCCCAAACCTTTGCTCACAACACCAGCAAGGGTCATTTCCAGCAGAGCCAGACCCACAGAGTGGCCTCTCCGTGCTGGGCACAGGCTCTGGGCTCCACATATTCCTCCACCCCAGCACTGGGACTGTCCTCAGGGATGACATGGGCTCCAAATCCCATGTGAACCCTAAACTGGGGCATGGGGCGAAGCTGTCCTCTGCCTGGGCCACCAAACTCCAGGGGACAACATGGAAAATCCCCCCAACTCCACCCAGGCAAAAGCAGGGGCAAAGCAGCAAATAAAAGAGGCAGAAGGAGAAATCCAGATGTTTTCCAGCACTACCCAGGCTTGCTGAAGCATCCCCAGGGAGCCCAGTTTGGCCAGCACTGATAGCGTAGTGTGGCCAGTGTGAGGACTACAACAAACCTCTGCTGATCTGCTTTTACTCTGGCTTCTCACTTTCCCTGTGGGGGTGACTCAGCTCACACCAGCTCCGGGGACAAGCACTGGCTTGCTCGGGGGAGCTACTGGTGGCTCTGCTCCCTCCAGTGCTCCTCACCCCAGCACTGAGGGTGGGAGGGGAATGCTGGGGCTGGGGGATGCATCCCCTCCTTGACACAGAGGCTGTCCATGGTGGCATGGAGGCTCCCAGGGCTGGATCTGGGGGACCTGGAGCCCCTTCTCAGCCCCCTGTGCTCTCCTACCCTTCTGCTATGTAGTGGACTTAATAAACACACATAATTAAATAGAAGTACCCCAAAACGGCCATCATGTAGCAGAGGGTCCCTGTGTCAGTGCTGGTGGGAGGATGATGTCCCCCCATGGGTGTTTTGGGGCAATAGTTGACTTCTGTCAGGAACAGGAGGACCCTTGGGGTCAGATCCCCTCCTGAGGCATTGGTGATGCCAAGGACAGATCCCACCCCACCATGTCAGGGGGCTGGAGAGCAAGTGGATCCCTCACTTGGGGATTTCCAAGAGGGTCCCATGGCACGGGGCAGCCCAGGGTGAGCAACAAAGCAGTGGTGACACCAGATGAGAGGCAGCCCATCTCCTCCTCCTCCTCCTCCTCTTCCTCCTCCTCCTCCTCCTCCTCCTCCAGCCCTACCTGCTCTGCAGTCCCTTGGGAGATAGGGTCAGAAACTGGCACCAAACCTTCTGGCTGTAAAAAACTCCCAGCTCCCAGCCACCGCTCACCTGGGGGGCTGGTTCCCAGCAGCGTCAGCACCTCGAGGGCAGGAGCCAGTGCCACCCAGGCACTTGCCTGGGGACGAGCACAGGGGTCAGGTCCCAGCCCTCCTGTTTGTGTCGGTGCGGGCTGGCAGGAGCAGAACACGCTGTTTTAGCTGGGTTTGGGGTTTGAGGGGTAACCCGCTGCCAAAATAAATACATCAAGTCAACTCCTATTAAATTAAAAAAATAAATCACGCTCGGAGCCAATTCAAAGTCTCCGTCTCGGGGCTGGAAGGTGCTGACACATGCCGAGACCCACGCGGTGGCAGGGAACAGCCTGGGCGCTGCTGGCCGGGACACGCAGGAGCTGCATCGCTGCCCTTCACCTGCCGGGCGATGCTCTCGCTGCGATGGCTGGAGCTTGGGATGTGGCCGAGGCCGATGGAGCTCTGGGTTTCTACCTTCCAGCTCGGCTGCTGGGGCTGGTGAAAGCAGGAAGGATTAAAGGGGTGCAGGGAAGGGTGGCAGCGGAGGTGGGGGGAGTGTTGCAGAAGAGCATGTGCCAGGTAACAAACCTACAAGATCCTCCGAGATAAAGGGAGATCCCAACAGCTGTAATTAGGCGCTGGAGATAGAGCGGCGCAGGTAAAGCCTGAAGCCAAGTACAGGAATTCTGGCTTAATGGCAGCCCAAAGAGAAGTTAATAACAAGCCGAACAAAGTGGGAGCAGACAGCCTGGCGTCTGCCCTCCCACACGCCACCGCTGCCACGCTAACGAACAACCAACAACCGTGCTATCTCCAGCCCCGTCAGGAATCCCAGGGGAGCGCGGGGAGCCGGGGTGCTGCCGGAGCTGGGCTGTGGTGCTGCCTTCTCCCCAGGCTTCTCCCCGGGCTTTTTTGGCTTGTTATTTGGAATAAAAACCATCCCGGGGCAGGGGGAGGAAAGGGGAGGGTGAAGGGGGGGGGGGTTGTGGGTTGGGGAGTGTAGAGTCATAGAATAGTTTGGGTTGGAAGGGACCTTTAAAGGAAGCATCCCCTGGGAGGGGGCTGGAGCAGGTAATAGCACAGGGGACAGACTGTGCTCTGTGATGCCCTCCTGTCCCAGGGCCTGATCCTGCTCCATAGGGGAGCATCAACATGAGAGGAAGCAGGATTTGTCCCCTGGATGGTGTCAGACATCCCCCCCCCCCCAAGCACCCAGAACCTGTTACCCCATGGGATGGATCACAGCGTGAGTGAATTGAGATAGGAACTACTGATGGGGACGTGACCTGAAAGTGCAGAGGTGGCCCAGGTGACACAAGCACCTGGGACGTGACAGTGATGTGGCTGCCACAGAAGGGTCCAGGACCTGGTGCTGATGAGAGATGATGATGGTGGTTTCAGAGAGATGCAAAGGAAGAGAAAGTTCACATGAATATTTTCCCCCCCGCTACATTTGCGAAGCTCCAGCATCTCCAGGAGGGATTTCAAAGGGGATTTTCTGCAAAAAGATGCTCGAAAATGGCTTGTGCCAAAGGCTGCAGCCTGGCCAGGGTTGGGCTGGTGGGAGCCCAGCTCCCCAGCCTGGGCATGGGAGATCTTCTTGCTTTCCAGCACCCAGAGGCTCTTTGATGGGTGCTGCTCAGCCTGGTGCCATCAAAGGCACCGGCCTCAGCCAGGATTTGCACCCAGCTTCATCACCAGTTTGAGATGAGATACAATCATACAGATGTTAAAAACTCTTAAAACAAGTCATCCCCATCCCCACGCACCCCCCCCACCCTGCTTCACCCTCTCTCAATACAGCAAACATTTTGGTTTAGAACTGAAAATAGTTTTCCAGGCCGTATAGAACTGGTCTGGGTTTGATTTTCATGGGGACTGCTGGCTGGCAAGGAAAGGAGTAAAAGGACCCTGATGTAAATCAGCAGCAATCCACCAAGGGATGTGTCCCTCATTTACATCCCTCCAGCCCTTGGCCCCTACTGAGATAGAAGATGGAGGGAGCAAAGGAGGTGGGGGGAAGTTCCCCTTCAGAGAGAAGAAAAACCAACGCCGTCTTCTCCACCCCATAAACGCAGAGAGGCTAAAGATTTACCCCAGCAGCACCAGCTGCTCCTGACCAGCACCACTGGGGGCCAGACCCGAGAGGGTCTCTCCCCATCCCTGCTATTCTTTGGTGAGTTTATTAAGTGCCTGGGATTAATTGCGGGAGCAATTTTCTGCTGTCTAAATTCCCCATGTCACCGTTCCTCCCCTTGTGCCCTGGCGTGTGAAGCCAGTTTGGGGCATAATTATGTCCCATCTGGAAACCTTTGGGGAAGGTGTGAACCTGCTAGGCAGAAATATGACATATTTAATCAATTATTCCATTCATTAGCCCTGGCCTTGGCGCCTTGCCCTGCTAATTTGACAAGAGCACCAGTAAAAGAGGCTTTTTAACCCTCATTCGTTTCCTGTCACCCTTAACACAGAGATGCTGGAGAGCCCCAGAGCTGGGAATGAGCTGAACCCTGTCCTGCTGGGGACAGTGACACGGCGTGGCCCCAGACCCTTTGCTGCCCCTTCAACGATCACTAGTGAGGCTCTGAGAGGAGGTTGGCTCCACCAAAGCATCCTGTCTGCTGCTGTAAACCCAGCAAAATCCTATGGGCTGCTCCACAAAGTGTGAATAAAACCCAGTTAAGTTTCTTTTCCTTCCATTCACGTGATGCTCCAGCACTGGATGTGTTCAGATCCAGGCTGGCTGGGGCTCTGAGCACCCTGCTCTAGTGGGAGGTGTCCCTGCCCGTGGCAGGGGGGGTTGGAATGGGATGATCTTTGAAGTCCCTTCCAACCCAAAGCATTCTGCGACTCTATGAAACTCAGTCACTGGGACATGGGCACCTGGTTGAAAGTTTACTTGGCTTTTCTAAGCTGATGTTCTTCCCCTCCTGCCCCTTCCCTGCCTCCGCCGCCTTTGCTGGAGCAAAATTGCCTGTTTAGCAGTTAATAGTGGGAAATACTGGTATGGATCTATTATTTTTTTGTCTTTTTTTTTAGATACCTTGTATTTATTGAGCATTTAGATAACGAACAGTATTGGGCTGGACTGGGGTTTATTTTTTTTAGGTAACCATTCGGAGGATGCTGTTCCCCTAAGGGAGAGCCTTACACCAAGCCCAGCTAGGGTCTGGCTCAGCTTTCCTACACAGTTTCCAGGGGACTCTTCCCTCCATAAATGGTCTTTCTCTTTCCTATGGCAAGCTGTTATTTTTCCCTCTAGTGAGACCCATTAAGGGTTTGCACCTTTAAAAACATAACAAGGCAGTTGGTGATGGTGAGACACAGCATTTTAAACAAAGAGCTCATCAAGCACCGGCCTCTCAGTGGAGAATTTGATCCAATAAACCTGATTAATTTGTTGTAAAACAGACTCCAACAGGCGCAGGCCTCTAAAGGAGAAACTTTATTACCTTTGGGATTAGGACTGAAATGGGCAGCACCTATTTTACCACCTTAACAACCACTACAAACCAGGATGGGGAGGGTGTTTTTAGAGGGGTGAGGTGCCCACCGTGGTACCCCAGCGCTGGCACGGACTCCTCTTGCTTCTAGCAGTGCCCAGTGCCTACAAAAAGTGCTTCCTCCCCCTCATCTTCCTCTGTTCCAAGTGCTGGTGGAGCACCCGTGCACAGGATGGTCCCCATGCATGCCAGCATCCCTGGGATGATGCTAGGATGGGGGGAATTAAACCCCACGTTCCCCTGGAGCATCCTGCTCCAGCACCTGCTGATGTGTCGATGGAAAGGGGCTGTGCCAAGGATGGGCTTGAAACCCCACGGATTTCCTCGGGTGCTTGTTTTTTTGCTTGTTTGTCTTTTTTTGTTATTAGTTTTCTGGTTTTGTTGGTCTTGGCTTTTAATGTCTTCGCCGGAAAGCTGGAAGCTGTGGCCAAGCACTGGCAGTGCTGGGCTTCATCCCTCCCGTTGCCAGCTGCCCAGTGCCCCTGGGAAAGCACTGGGGATGGGTGCTGGGAAGGGAGGGGACAATTCTGCTGGTGCTGGGGTGCTCTGAGAGTATATGGGAGGAAAGTCCGAGAGGTGAACTGGTATAGAGAGTCAGTGCAGGGGAGGGTTGGGTTGGGCAGGGTGAGGCTGGACTGGGCAGCCCCCCCCACTGCTGAGGGTCCCTCTTTGCCAATTTGAGCAAGCACCCCCAAGTTCCCATCACTCAATCTCCACAACCTGGGCCACAAAGCAATTTTCTGTCACCAGAGATGCCAAGTGACCATCCCATCAGCTGCAGCTCGAGCTCCCTTCCCCCAGCCCGCGAGCCCCGACACATCCCGAGGCACGAGACAGACATCCCGCATCACACGGGGAGGACATGGGCTCATCCATCCTTGCCCCTGCCCGTGCTTGTGCCCACCTGACACTGCAGCTTCCAGTGTTTGGGAGAGGCCAGAGGTGGGCTGGGGTTGTCCCGGGTGCTCCTAACTGGGGGGATCCAGGTGTTGGATCTGGATGTCGAGGGAGGTTCTCCTCTCCTACTCTCCACTAGTGAGGCCATCTCTGGAGAAGCGGGTCCAGTTCTGGGCTTGCCAGCCCAGCCCTCCCCTGCACCGACTTTCTGTTCTGAAAATAAACAAGCGATTTAATCCTCCCACCCTCCCTGGGTTTATATTCATCAGGAAGTGCTTTTAGTGAAGCTCTGGCTCAGCCCGAGCTCAAGATGCAGTTTGTGGCTACAGGGGATGCTGGTGGGTGAGCCAAGTGTGGTTCACAAGGAGCCACGTTGGAGTCTTGTGGTGGAAGTCCACGAGCAGGTGACCAGAAGAAGGCACAGGATGGGGGTGGGACATCACTGAGATGTTTTACTGCTGGAACGGGAACTTTTCAACAAATGCTTGGAGAGAAAAAGTCTACATTCTGTTGACATTTCCCATATTTGGTGCAATCCCAGGCCCTCCACCAACCTCCAAACACACACCCAAAGTCCCTCAACACTGTAACAAAAAGCAGAGTCCCAAAAAGCCCTTTGGATTTTGGTGGTTAAGACGCTGAAAAAAAAAAATTATTTCAGGAATTTTTAAGAGGGAAAGAAGCAATAAATCAGAAGAGCTTCAACATCTCTGGAGAAATGGGTGTTTTCCGACCCATCCCAGTGACTCGCTCCTGTGGGTTTGCTGCTGGAAGGTGCTGAGGCCAGTGACCGCGTGTCCTTGGGAGGATGAGGATGCCCAGCTCGTCCCCTCAGTTCGGGGGAGCAGGGGGAAGCTCCCTGGCTCGGACCTGACACATTCTCTGTGGTCCAGCTCTAGATTTGATTGACCCAAAAACCTCTGTGTGAGCAGCCCCAGGCCTGCCTCCTTTCTCCTCCTTTGCAGCCAATAATGAGCCTCAGAAGGAGAAGATTCAGGTCAAGCCTTGGGAAAAAAAACCAACCTGTCCTCTCAGAGTCCGACCCCCAGCCAAGGTATCTCCTCCAGCCCCACCACGATGCTGGGGAGGGGGACACCCATTGAGGCTCAGCCCTTCCCAGTCACTTGCTGTCCCCAGCTGGGAGCTGTGGCTTTGGAGAGATGTTAAGAGCATTATAATCAGTGACCCCACATTCTTGCTAATTAAACAGAGAGAAAATTAGTGGTAAAGGAAATTGTTCCTTTTATATTGCTGTTGCTGGTTTGCTTGTTTTTTTGGCTCGGTTTTATTTTGTTCTCTGCGTGTCCCATGTACAAAGAATTACTGAAGCCTCTGGGGCCAAATTCCAGAGCTCGACTGAAGCGAAATTCTCCGTGTGAGTTTTTGGCTGAGTAAAGGAGTCAGGGTCTTGCCTAGGAGCAGGAAAGGGCAGCAGCCAACCCTCTTCTTCCCTGGAAAGCAGGCTGAGCCCACAGTACCCGCTTGCAGAGTGGAAGGTGCCAAGCGATGCTCGGCTCGGTCCAGAATCTCCCCTCCTGCGTTCGGTCCCGGTTGAAGAAGGGCTCTGGGGAAAGCTGAGCAGCTTTGGAAAGCACTGTGGGCACCGGACACTGGCTAAGGCAGGCAGGATGGTTCTGGGAAGGATGCCACAAGCACGGCCGCGTCACATTTGGAGGGTAGAGGCGCATGGTGGCCACCTCCATCCAATGGCTGGCTAGTGCCTAGAGCTAACAGCCACCCGGTAGCACCGTCCCGCTGCCCCGAGCGAGCAGGAGGACAACCCTGCACCCAGGACCTGAGCCTTCCTCGCCCAGCCTATCACAGCCACCTCCCGACTCCCAGAGCCCCTGAGGGCCCCGGGACATCCCTGGTGAGCTGGGAAGCCCCTGCCAAGCAGGTCGGGGTGGTGTCACCCAGCGTGTCCCCACACCACTGGGCTCGCTCCCCAGCGCGCTGGCGGGGGGTCATTAGTGGAGCTGACAAACCCCGCAGCACGCGCCGGGTATTTACATCTCTGGGGAAGGGAGAAAAAAGTGGTGACGGTGAATGTATAATTAAAGTCCTATTAGGAGGCGCCGGGGAGTCTCCTGGGGAGCAGGGTGGATGAGATTGCTGCCTCCCCGATGGCTCCTGGGTGCAAAAGTCTCCCCGGGCATGGCCAGGAAGACCCAGAGGGACCTGTCCCAGGGGATGTGGCATCACTGGGGGTTCTGTGGCGCTGGGGCATCCCTCCCAAGGCCAGGTTGCGGTGTGGGAAGTTTTTCCCGTCCCATCCTGGCCTGGACCCTGCAGACACCTTCTGACCTCAGAGAGGCGGGGAGCTGCACATCCCCAGACAGCTCAAACTGGTGGGCTGCGTGCCCAGCTCAGGTGCAGGGTGCTCCCTGAGTCCAAACCCACTTGGACTGGGCTGGAGCAAGAGGCCAAAGACCTCGGGCAAGCAGAGAGTCCAGCCCGTGTCTGGGGTGATGCTCAGCCGGAGCTGCCCAGCTCAGTAGAGCTGTTGGAGGAGGCATTTTAACAGGCAGAAAGAGGGAATTGCTGTCACCCAATCTGCTGCCACAGACTCAGGGTTTCACCATCTCCTACACCCTGGCTACTCCTTCTCAATCTCCCAGCCCTTTTTTGGCGTGTCAGGTCCTGGGCCTCACTGTGAGGTCCACATCATCCTCAGAGACCCGCCCATACCCCACCACATTCCCCAGCACCGTGCTGCTCAGGATCCCATTGTCCAGCCCCTCACGGCCCCGTGCCCACCCCTGCCTGTGCCTGGGATGTAGCCTGGCTTGGACCCACCTCGGTGATCCACCTGTGCTGGGGGATTGTTTTTCCTTGCTCTGGAAGCATCCCTGTTACAGATATGCCACGTGAACCTCCCCTGCCACCCTGCCACCTTCACCCAGGGCTCTTTACCCCGGATGCCCCTCTTCAAAGGTCCAAACCAGCAGGTTGGGGCCAGGTTTGCTGGTAAATCACGCCAATTCCTCACCACCCACCAGATTCCAGTAGCCCAGCTCCCACTGCCCTCCCTCACAGGTGCCTTTCCCATTCAACACCTTCCATCCCTCCTGCCCCTGCTCTTTTCAGCTCCCATATTAGTCGTGGTTCACCGGGCACTGAATGGGGACTGGAATTCCTTAATCCACCTGCGACCCGCAGAGGAGCTTTCCCAGCCCCAGCCCCGTAACCCAATCCCGCTCAGCACAAAGCCGGGAAGGCATCGCCGGCATTAACCACCAGTTGAATCTCACCTCCTCCCAGTCCTGGGAGGGTGGGCGGCACCACGGGCACCGCTCCCTTTGAACCTTCCCCTCCCCGACACCCCCTACCCCACCCCGATGGAGATTTGCTGGAGTGGAGGTCACGGAGCTTTTGTCTCGCTGTCGGTTCAGAAAAATTCCACCTGGTCGCGGTCGGGCTTTCCAGGGGTCCCGTTTCATCCAGTTCTTAGCCCAGAATATGCCCGTAGGTTTGAGCCCGGCTGCCACCTCCCCCTGAGCAGTAAAAGTGACTGGCAGAGTGTGTTGGAAGCTGTTTGGTTGGTTTTGTTGGGGTTTTTTTGTTGTTTTGTTTTTCTTTTTTAACGGGAAAACGTTCATTCATTGGAAATAACCATTTTTTGCCAGGAACACATCTGCTCACTTCGACCTGGGCACGACTTCTCCTCAAAATATTGCAGAGGTGTACGCATCCATCCCATAATAACAAGCAGCTTGGGCGTTCACACGGGACAGGGAGCCCTCACGGCTCCCCAGCTCCCCTCTCACCAGTTGGATTTGCCCATTTTGAGACCCAGGAAGCGGGGAGGGTCCACATCTCTCACCCTCCCACTCAGGCCAAGTCCACATCAAAAAAAAAATTTTCCTTAAAAGCTGTATTTTCTGTAAAAATACGTCACCACCTTGCACAAAGAAGATGCCAGCCCTGCTGAGCTCTCCAGTCTCTGGTCCTTCCTGCCCCGACTATGGACATCCTCATGGAAACTCAGCTTAGGTAGGAAAATCTGGCTTTTGGCAAAGGAGAAGTTTCAGACACTAACGTTAATAAATGTGAGTGCTCCAAAAACCTTTGAGGTAGGAAATGAGTCTTTCTCCAGCCCACAGAAGCGAGATTGTGAAACTGTTTGAAATCATGGCACTGCCACCTGCAAATTCCCTCATTTGGTGCAGCCATCGGGCCAGAAACCCTCGTTGTTGGGAAATGGGGATGCTCCTCCTGGTTTTGAAAAGCTCGGGGTGGGCGATTGCCATTATGGGCCGGGGGTGGGTTTGGTTTCAAGGCAGCTTTCTATCACCAGAGCTGGAGAAGGGATCAGTGCACAGAGGACCATGGGGTAGAAAGAAGATTTTTAGTAACCCCCAGCCCGGCTGGGGAATGTTTTCCTTCACCTTCTCTTTGGGTTTTTGTCATGAGTCTGGAAAGCATCAGCCCCTCCATGGCAGAGGGATGAGTGGAGGTGCTGAGAGGGAATCCCAGGCCATGGGGTGAAGAAATGTCTCATAAAGACCTCTAAAAGTGTCTATAAGACACAGCCATAGCCACTTTCCAGCAGGAAAACAAGGTTTATCTCAAGTGGTAGCTCCCGGTTTTCCGCTCCTGTGCCCCATCTCTGCCCCCTTCGTAGCCACCTTGCCCCCAGGGAGGGAGCTGAGCTGCTGGAGCCACGTGCACCTCTCGTGGGGGACAGAGCATGTCCCCGATGGGTGCCAGCCACCCAGGGAGTGCTGCTCCACATCTCTGCAGACAGGCACCCAGCAGCTGTGTGCTCGCCATCACCTTCACGTCCACCCCAGCAGCCGTCCCAGCTCAGGACAGAGCTGCAGAGCCCAGCACCGCGACCCCCGCCAGCCACTGGCCACCCGTGGCCCCGCGCTGGGGCATCCAGCTGAGCTCAGCTCCAGCTGCAGCGCTGGTCAGAGGCAAGTGCCCACTTTCCACTTACACCAACTTTCCACCCCTGCATCCCCCCACATCATCCCCATGAGTAATAGGGAGCGGCCGTTCCCGTCTGGGCCAACGGGAGATGGGGCCACCCAGGGCCACCCCTTGGCCTGGGAAGGCAGCTGGCAAGCAGCGAGGAGGAGGAGGAGGAGGAGGGTGATGAGGAAGGAGACTCTGGGCTTTCCTGTTCCTCTTGGCTCCCTGGGGTTGTTTGGGGTCCCGGCGTGACACCGCTGGGAGCCGGCCAGCTCTGTTAGTCACGCAGGGAGGCGCGGAGGCTGGAAAGACCTGCAGCCCTGCCAGGGCGGTGGAAAGGGTTGTGGACAAGCACCACGGCTCTCCACTGCGAAGGAGCCCCCGAGGAGGCACCTGGGGCTGGAGACCTCCCGGCCTTCGCTCCTTCGCCTCAGCCCAAATCTCACCTTTCCCGCACCATGGTGGTGGCACCTCTCCTTGGACTGGCTCTGCACGCGGTGTTCTACCCTCAGGGCTCCTCTTGGAGGCTTTGGCTACGGGGCACACGGGGTGGATGTTTGTAGCTGGAAGAACGCGGAAGATTTTGTGACAAAGGCTGGTTTCCAAACTTGGCAGTTTTTAGAGCTCAAAGGGCAGTGGGTGGAGACCAAGGAGAAACCAAAACCCTTAAAAAAGAGAGGAAAAATAACACTGAGCACCTGGAGGCATCACACAGGAGACTGGAGGACCTGAGGAGTGAGGGCAGAGCTATCAGCAGGGCAGAACTCCTGCCTCTCTCCCCATCCCTGTCCACCTTGGTCCATCCTCTCCAGCCTTGCAAGGAAAGACACAGCGATGCCTCTCCCTCCCTCCCCGCATGCACTATCCTCAGGTCTTTATTCTATCAGGAGTATCTCAGCAGTGTGATATTGCAGTACGAAAAGCTCTGACTCAGGACTCCCATAAACCTTTCCCTGGGTGTGCAGCACACCCCTTTTCTCTCCAGGGCTGTTCTTCCATGCGCCACGCCGTCGTTTCATTTCCTTGTGCACCGCGGCCCCAGTGCGATGGGTAATTAATTAGCGTTCCTACGCCAGCTCGGAGAAGTGTGCCACTATGCTCCACCATCCGCTTCCTTGTCTGAGGAGAAGCAGGGGAGGATCAGCCCCTGCTGAAACGGAGCGCAGGCTCGAGGTCAGTGACTCTCTGCTTGCAGGAACTCTCCAGCCAGTCGGATGTGGCCCAGCAGACGTGGTCAGAGTACCCAAAGCAGCAGGTTCTCAGCAGCCTTCCCAAGGGAACAAAGCCAGGTTAACTCTAGATGGCTTTTCACACCTTCCCTTGCCCTCCTGAGCAGGTCCAGGGCCTTCCACATTCACCAGGCTCGAGGACAGCAGTGGTAAAAGGAAGGCAGCAGTGATAAAAGGAAGGCAGCAGCGATACCTGAAGGGAGCAGGGAAAGGCACAGGGTGTTTCACGGCAGGTTCCGCACCGTCACGCATCCCTGAGCTGCCTGGTTCAAAGCCAGCTCGATTTGGTCATGTCTAAAAGCCCTCGCCACCAGCAAAACCAGTGCTGCAGCCACAGCCCTGACGCCAGCTCGCAGGGAGCACAGCAAGTGCCAAAGGGTCTCTGCTGGCCACCAAGGGCTGGAGATGCTGCCAGGACCGAAATGCTCCTCGAGGTCAAACCTAGCCATGTTTGGGGATTGCCCGAGATGTTCTGCGGGTAAACAGAGTCTCCAGGGATGCTGACACGTGTGTATGTGAACACATATGTGCCTATGAGTGTGTGAGCCCTGGTGCCGTCACCTCCGTGCCCGGTGACGTGACACCTCACCACACTGCAGCCACTTCACTGCAAGAGGTGAAACCAACGACCTGGAATTGAAGTGATTTTAAGGTAATTTCTTTACACGTGCCGCTAAGACATGGCTAATAGGTGACCCCCCTGCCCAGCCTGACTCTGGGCCAAGGTTCCCAGTGGACCCCGAGCAGTGCTGGGGGGTCCTGGAGCATCCCCAGCCCCCTCCAGCCCCAGGAGAAGCAGCCAGGCTGCAGGTAACGTTGCCATCTAGTGGCTTCCCCACCCGAGCCGAGGGAAGGATTTCAGGATTATTTGGGAAGAGAACGGGGGGGGGGGGATGAAGCAGCACAGGCACCTGACTGGTAATCAGTGACACGCCAGTGGTACCCAGACCGGGGTACACAGGGAGAAACAAGATCTCAGCTCATCTGAGGATGTGATGGGCAGGCTTCAGCCTCTGCTCAGGCAGCAGCATCCCATCCTTCTCCTCAGCAGCTTGGACCATGCAGCAGCTTCAACCCCAGCCACAATCCATCAGCAGATCACAGAATCCCAGCACGGTGGGGGTTGGAAGGGACCTCTGGAGATCCCCTGGTGCCACCCCCTGCTCCATCCAGCAGGGGCACCCAGAGCAGGGTGCCCAGCAGCGCAGGGTCCAGCCGAGGTGGGAATCTCTCCAGAGAAGGAGACTCCACAGCCTCTCTGGGCAGCCTGGCACAGGCTCCCACACCCTCACACCAAACAACTTTCTCCTCCTGCTCAGATAGAACCTCCTGGATTCCGGTTTGTCCTTGTTGCCCCTTGTCCTATCACTAGGCACTACTGATCTCTCCCCACCCTCTTGATCCTCATCCTTTAGATATTGATCAGATCCCCATAAATACTGATGCGCTCCCCAAGGTCAGTGTCTGCACAGCCAGACCCAGGGCTCAGGGCATCAGTGGTACCTCCTCCAACCTGTGACAATGCTCAAAAGCAGCTAAGACCCCTGATTTCACCAGGCAGAGGAGCAGGGAGCCCCAAGCTTTTGCACAGCTCAGAAAGGAACCTGCCTCCAGCCTGAGGGGAGAAGGTGGAGGCTTGGCTTAAACCTGGCAACACCTCAGCTCCTGGAGCTGTCAGGGCTTGGTCACGGCTGTGACATTGAAGCCGCCTATGGATGGTACTTGATGGGCAAGATTCCTGCCAAAGCATCTTTCTTGACAGTACTTAAGATCAAAGGCAGATGGGGCCGAGAACATGTGCAGCTCGTCTGTCTCTGCACTGGGCTGTGTCTGAACCAAAGCCAGAACGGCCCCAGCAGGTCCCCAGCCAGGAATCAAGTATGGGGGCATGCACAGAGGTGTAAATGCTCCCATAATGCAGGGCATGACATGCAGGTCCCTTCTGAGAAACACGGGAAAGTTTTCCTCGTCTCCTCAGCATTTCTTGAAGGCCAGAAGCAGGGTAGAGGATCCTTCTCCCTGTTTTATGGGCAGGAGCAGAGGTGCAGGGTCCTGCTGCCCAAACCATAAGAGGGGAGAAGCAGGGCTCATTTGATGCCCAGAGATGAAAGTCCCAGCCCCAAAGACCCTGTCTGGGAGAAACTGGATCATCTCCAGCCAGCGTCATGCTGCTGGCTCCTCGGACTGTCAATGTGCTGGTTTTTTGGTCTGGTTTCCAGAGAAAAGGTACCTCACGTGTTCACTCTGCATTTGCTGGTCTGTTCCCTAGCAGGACTGAGCCAGGCTCAGCCCGAGCTGACATGGGTGGGAATCCTGGCAATGAACCCCCTACAAGTTTTGCACAAATTTGGGGGTTTTTTTCAGCCCTAGAGGGAACCGCGCTTTGCCACATCAGTACCGAGACCCGTTTCATCCTAGAGAAGAGGAAAGATGGATCCTTGCCCAGTCCAGAAGAGTAAATCCAATATTAGCACAGAAAAATGTCACAAAGGAGGAGAACTACTCCAGGATGAGACTTGGGTCTCCTCTGGGAACCCGAAAGGAAGTGGTTTGGGGATTACCTGCCCCAGAATAAGCTCCTGCCTGTCCCTTCACCTCCTGCGCTGCCATTTACATGCTCAAGCACGAGACTTTTACCTGCACTCAACCCCTTTATCTTTTCACAACTCGCTATTTTAAAACTCCCACCATTCTTACTCTCTCAAGAGGTCCAAGGGCTTTATAAGCCCTGCCGAGCTGTCGGCAGCAGCAGCATCCCATGGCAATGACTTTCATGCCATGTTCATGTTATTTCACTCTGGATGGAGATGCTGAGACTGACCTTTCCTCTTGCCTTTCAGGAGCCAGCGTCACGGCCGCACCGGCCAAAGCGCTTTGCATTTGCCCCTCTATCTCCTCTCCACATCTCAGCCACGCACGGAGCCTGTGCCTGCATTCCTCACCACCTAGTCACCTTGTTTGGCTGGTGTCTGATCCATCTTGGTTTCTCTCCCGCTCTGGAAAACACACCCACAGGAAGGCAGCCACCTCCCCTTTCCCCCCTGTCATCTCCCCGATCCCCGCAGCGCGCACCGGGAGAGGCATCGTCGCTCCCCGCCTGCTCCCATTGTGGAAGAGGTGGCAATGGCAGGGTGTTCACCCTCACGCGCCCAGGATCTTTATCTCCTCAAAGGAGAGAGGAAATGCAGAGGATTTAAACTGGGAGTTGGAAATTAGCCGAGGAACAAGAACATGCCACGCAGCCTTCCAGCAGCCACAGGTATCACTTCAGCTGGATCACAGAATCCCTTAGGTTGGACAAGAAGTTTAAGGTCTTTAAGATCATCGAGTCCTACCATAATCTAACCCCACCAGGGCCACTGCTACACCATCTCCACAGCACCATATCCAGATAGCTTTTAAATACATCAGGGATGGAGATGCAATCACTTCCCTGGGCAGCCTGTTCCAGTCTTGGATAACCCTTTTGGTAGAGAAGTTTTGCCTCGTGTCCAACCTAAACCTCCCCTGGTGCAACTTGAGGCCATTTCCTCTTGGAACTCTCCCGGTGGTACCCAGGAATCCTCCTGAGGACACTGCAGGCAGCTCAGACAGTGCTGGTCCAAAGCCACGTTACCGTAAGAGATCCAAGTGTCTCCTCTCCCCCGACACAGCTCAAAACCTGGGTTCAATGAGCGTGTGCCACACGTCCCTCGGGCTTTGCAGGCCAGCTGCTCCAGTTCCCTGCCATGCTGGGAACGACCACCTCTGCCCTCTCTCTACCAACCGCTCCTCCAGCTGCCAACGGCTTCTCCATTCTCAGAGTGCTTCAGCCAGTGAAGAACATCCCATCTGCTCGGCCTCACGTCCACGGCATCTCCTTTTCCTGCCGCAGGCTCCCTCCTGTGCACTCTGGGGTTCGGGGTTTTTCTGTCCCCCCAGTGCAGAGCCAGAATGGGGCAGTGCTGGGTGTTAAACAGCCCAAAGGGCTCTGGGGCCCCGTGTGTAGGCTGCTGGATAGGGACACAGGGAGGGTGCTGCAATCCCAGCCTTGCTCTGCTCTGTTTACTTCCCCTCCCAGCTTTTTTGCAAGCTCCTTGGGGCAGTGCCTGTTACTCAACACAGAGCCCTGTGCTCTCCTGGGGTTTCTTTCTGCAACTGTGAGTTAAGAGCTTCTGCCAGCGATGATGCCCGAGATTAATAAAAATAAATAAATAATCCAGCCTCCAATCCCACCCAGGCCAGGACCCCAGTGCCAACCTCTGTGAGCATTTCTGCTCACCCAGGGTCAGTGTCCTGGCAAATCCTTACCAAACTGCACACCCTGGGCGAAGTTTGGCTTTCTTGCCGCTGTAGCATCTGCCGCTGCTATCACAGAAGGCCATGGAAAAGGCCACTTGGTAGATGAGGGGAGGTGATGCAACCCGAGAAAACCAGGCTCCCCAGGTCCCTCCCAGACGTCAGCTCAACGCCAGCCCATAGCCAGGAAGCAACTGAAAGGATCCTTGCTCCCATCCAGCTGCGGTTTTGGCTCCTGCTTCTCATGCTCTGGGGGTACAAACAGAGCCCATGTGAAGCTCTGGCAGTTCAGGGCTGTCACCAGCACACAGGCACCTCCCAAGTGTCATCCCTGGGTGCCCAGCCCGCTCTGCAGAGACTTCGCTCTTCTCCAAATGCTGCTTTAAACCTTCTTAGGGAGGCCAAGCGAGGCTCTGAAGCTGACAGCTCCTATTCTGGGGTGGATAGAGACAGACAAGCAGAGTCTCGTGGTTTCTGTAGGCTCCCTAGGAGATATCCACTCATTTTTCTTGTTCTCTACCAGGCTACAGAGCTCTAGGGGCAAAAATCCCCTCTGGGTCCTTGCTCCTTGCCTGTCAGGACACTGGTTTGTACCAGAGACTTCTGGCTGCTACAGCAACTCAAATCAAAGATGTTCATTAACATTGGGAGTTGGATGAGATGTCCTTTGACAGTCTCTTCCAACCCCCCAAAAATTCTACGATTAACTATATGCAACAGCATCTTCTGCCACCCTGGTACGGCCCCTACAGCAAACCTCGCTTGGGGCTGGTAACCCAAAGAACCAGAAGTGGAAACATCACCTCCATAAAGGCCACCAGGCCCAGGTAGTTTTGCTCTAAGATAACCAGAAGAGCACTAGTCCGAGACAAACAAGCGTGACACGGTCACGCCGTTCACGCAGGCTCAGGTATGATTAATCCCCGAAGCCTGCCAGGGAAGCGGGCAGCCAAGCAAAGGAGGCCTTTGATGTGCAGCTTGGGGATTGATGAAACCGAAGCACATTTAGCTCTGCGTAGCTCTAGGGTGGCCAGAAGAGAGGAGGGGGAGGGAAGGGAGGAGGAGTGGGCAGATAGTCAACTTTTCTATTCAGTGTGTTATACAACTCACCCTGATGGACTCAGAGCAATGCCTACGGTACAAAAAATGAAAAAAAAAAAAAAAGCTACAGAAATTTAATTTAATTTAATTAAAAAGAAAAAAAAAAAAAAAAAAGGCCAACAAGAAGAAAGGATTGTCCCAGGAAACTTCCCCTTGGGAGGTAGCGTGGCCCTGCGGGCGGCAAGCTAGCCAGGGGATTTGGGATCTGCTCCAAGCACGGCTGCGTGGTCTTGGTCAAGTTCCCTCACCCTGTGTCCCACTGCTTGGTTGAGGTGTATCTGTGGCTGGATGTCAGAACCCAGTGAGTCTGGCTGGAGAGCTGCCCTCAGTAAAGGGAGAATGTGCTGTATCTGGTGGGCTTCTGTCCTCACTGACCTGGGGTTTATAGGGGGCAAGGGGAGCACCTCACGTTGCCTCACCAGGCAGAGCAGGACTCTCAGGAGGGGAAAGGTAGCAAAGGGATGGAGCTGGCAGGAGAGATGCAAGAGGTCACTTTGCCTTGCTCATCACGTACCCCGATGTAGGGACAGCTCTGCCTGTGTCATCCCTGACGGGTGTTTTCCCAAATCCTCTCAGACTGCCAGTGATGGAGGCTTGACGTTCTCCCCATGAAACAGACCCGAGTTCCCAGATGAAGTCAGCTGCAGGGCTCTGACTTTTCTGAACACAGTTCCTCAAGGCAGAAAGGTGAGATGTGGAAACCCTTGCTGAAGCAACACAAATCTGAACATCTTTCCACCCTCCCTAGCTTGCTGTGATGGAGGGGCAAGACAGAAGTCAACTTCCCAGTGCTCTCACTCAAGCCTCCATCTCAAGTCCCACCACTGAGCCCAATTTTCACGTCTTTCTGGATTCAGCAAAGTGCTGGCACAGGATCAGAACCAAGCACAGAGGGTGGATGACCTGACCTGGGGCTTTCCCTTGACTTAACCTCATGGAAGGAATTGCAGCAACTCTGTGATTAAGGCTTAGCAAAGATAAAACAGGGAAAGTAAATTGTACCTGCACTTCGCAGGGAGGTGATGTTAAATCCCAGCCAGGCTTCATGGTTTTGATCCTTCTCTCTCTGTGTCCCAGTTGGCCGTATAAACTTTTCTGGTGTGATGCTCTTGAATCTTCAAAAGAAAATATAGGAGTGTCAGATTGTGAGGATTCCAATCCCAAACAAAATACACCAAAAATGGGTATTGGCTCCTTCACAGGCCCCAAACGAAATCCAGAGGTGCAGCATGCACTTGATGGAATCAAGAGGATGTGGCTGGGTGCCTAGATGGACGCAGTTCACCTCTCATGGTAGCAACAAGGCTCAGTGGGTTCTTAGTTTGCTTTTTCCCCAGCCCAAAGCTGCTTTCTCATGCTCCAGTCCCCATCAGGGACAACGGCAGAGAAGGATCCTCCAAGGGCTTTTGAGACCAAGGGGTGATCTGAGCTGAAGGGTTTTCCTGTTGGCTGCCTTTCCTGTGGTTTGATTTAATTTGATTACAAATGTGTGTCACACCAGAAGCAATCTCAGGAAGATACAAACTTCAACTTGCATTGGAAAAAAAAAACCCAACCACCCGCCCCACATGTTCTCTGACACCAACAGTTTGATGAAACTGGTTTTAAATGTCTTCCTCTTCCCCAAAGTGAAATATTTCTATTCATTCTCCTCCCCATAACCACACACACAATTTTCCAACCAGCTCTGCCCGTGGTCCTTTGCTTCACAGAGCCCAACACCCTTGAGTAAAAAAAAGATTGAGAAACCCTCCTTGGAAACAGGGGCCTGGGTGATGGTGGAGGACGTTCCCTCCACAGCAGAATTACTGCATCCTCACACCCACCTCTGACCCCCTGCGGGCTCCAGAATGACCCATTGCACAAGGCTGCTCCATCTGAGTCTCCTAAAGCATCCTGGGATTGCTGCCATCACATTAGAGCGCTGTGGGACCCTGACTCATTTCTCCATAAAATGAAATCAACTCTTCTCTTTTGGAGGGGGATGACGCTTACCAGCCTGGATGGTGCAAACTGGTTCAGGAAAGTAAACTAACTCATTCACCCCTTACCAGCACGCAGAGCTTGTGCCTGTTCCCAACACAGAGCATTTGTGGTTCTGCAAAGGCTAGATGTCCTCTTAATTTCAAATGTTCTTCCAGGACCAAAAGGAAATGTGCTGAAACACCGTGAGAAAGCTTGTTCTTGTGGTTATGTCTGGCCCTAACCAGAAACAGAAGCGCCAGGAGGTGGGATGAGAGTGCTTGAAATCTCTCCAACTTCCCGTTACAAATGCTGAAGGTCTGCATGCTTCAGATGAACTTTTGGATGTTCCCGTTGAGCTTTTGATGTCTGCCCTTCCCTACTCACAAGGCGCTGAGAACAGCAAAGCATCGGCAAGCGAAAGAGTCTAGAGCAACAATCCCCAAGGAGACGGTGGAAGCCCCATGTCCCTGTGTGCACTGAGAGCCTGTCGGTCCCCAGGAACATCTGTGCCTGGTTTGGCTCAGCCTCTGCTGGGAGCTCTGATGGCCCCAGCCCAGTTCCCTGCATACTGGCCCAAGAAGCAATCTGTTGGAAGAGCTCCTGAGATTGCTGCATCATGTCTCAACCTGAGCGTTTTCAGCAGCTCTGCATGTCTGAGGGACTCTCATCATGCTCCAGCAGGGATGATATTCAAAATACCACTCATCTTTCCACTCCTGGAGTCTAGAATATCTCCTGTCCTTAGACCCAAAACCTCCAAGAGATCCCGTCAAGTGTTCATCTCTTGATCAGATGAGGAAGGGGAAGGAAACCCAAGCAGAGAAGGCAACCCCAGAGAGGACAGTCTGAGCAGATGTTGAATGGCAACTCTTTAACGCCTTCAAGTCACCTTATCTAACCCTTGGCATCAGCACCATGAAATGCTGCAAGAGCCACATGGCAAGGAGACACCAACGGCCTCACAGGTGGCTCCAAAAAGCCCAAGCCATACAGGTATTTTAGCATGTTGCTCTTATGTAAGCACCAAGGCCAAGCTTCATGCCAGATGATTCAAAGCACCATCAGCTCCCTCTATGGGCTGTGGACAGAACAAGAGGTGGCCTTCACCAAAGAGGGTGGTTCAGAGCCTGAGTGTAATGACTCATGTTTTGGAATGGCTGCTCTCTCCATCCACTCAAGAGGAAGGCTCTGGTGACCACGCTCCTTCCTTTGGCACCTCCAACACTCAACGCTCATAGGGTGAGCCCTGGCCCCAAATCCTCCTGAGAGCAAGGAAGGTCAGCACCTTTGCGGATTTAACCCCAAAAACCTCAAGTAATGACGCTGTCCCTAAAGCAAGAGGACTATCAACGCTTTTGGAATTTCTCGTTCAAAACAATGCGTCACTGCCGGATCGAGAGAAGGACCAGCTCTAAGTGACTCGTCACCTGCCCAACACCCCTGGGCAAAGGTGGAGTGGCTCTCAGTGGTCCATCCCTCGGCTTCCTGTTTGCTCTGCCCACAGCACACTCCTGGAGCACCCGGAATGGCCAGCAGTGCCCTATCCTGTGCACCAAGGTGTCTTGTTTGATTAGGAACAGGTTACCTGGATACGACGCTTCATCAAAGGGAATCCTGCGTTGATGGCATCCTGTGGATGTTTGGGTAATTGCAGGTTCCTACTGGTTGGAGCCAGTTCAACCTCTGGCCTCGGCTCTGATGGAAATTGTTATGCTGGAGAGAAGCCCTGCATGCAAAACGCAGTGGGGGAAGAGCAGCAAGCTCCCCTGAGCTCCCACTGATGAGATGCTATGATGAAAATACCGTAAATAGGTGACCCCAAGAACCACTTTTGAATTCCAGCACAGTTGCCTGGCCAAGGGAACAGGCAGCAGGGCAGAGAAGGCAGCGTGGCTGCTGGAGACAAATCTGTGGTCTCTCCAGAGCTTCCTACTGATCTGCTGCACAGCTCTGGTCAAATCATCTCCTCGCCCTTAGGACAGCTTCTGGCCCCTGAAGTTGGCAGGTCTCCTGCTTGTGTTGGACCTTGTGGAATGGGACTGCCGAGTATCACCGTAACATGCCACGTGTTTTAGCTTGCTGGCTCTAATTCAGCAGCCGTAGGCTTTCCTGGGTGACCCCTCCTCCCCCTCCTCCATGTTACTGGACATGTTACAAGAACAGAAAGTGAAATCAATCAGACGTGGCCATTTGAAACAGCTCATACCGCCTCGGCTCATTTTACCCTTTCCCAGGCCAAACCTACTCGGCCAAAGTACTTATTTAATTATTGTATTTTCTATAATCATCTACTAGCAGCCCATAAATGCAAGGAAGACACCGGGCTCCAGCTCGCAGTCACCGGCGAATTACGATGTGCTTGAAATAAAGAATCACTTCAGACCAGGTTGGCTGGTACCCTTGAGACATCAGCTATTATCTAATTTTCACCTCTTTGGTAATAACCTCAACCTTTCCTACGAGTGCAGGGAAAGCCCTAATGCTTGAGGTGTGAGACACTAATAGCTCGATTTGGTTCTTATTTACACCGGTATAAATGGGAACCAACCACCCTGGAGTCCGCAGAGATAAAGAACGCGGGGTCAGGAGCATCTTTAGGAGCTGGTGCTGAGGTGCTGCCAGGAGCTGCACCTTTAAGTGGCTGAGCCAAGGGATGTTCTTTTCAGCGGGGACAGGTTTACCAGGTGATAGCAGGGACTGAGCCCTACTTACGGAGAAGCTGCTGGAAGTGGCCCTTTCCAGCACCTGGGAATCAGCGCGATCCCAGAATGTCACACCCTCTGCATAACTCATCAAGAGGGTGGAGATAGGAAGAGAGAGAGTTGAGCAATAACCAGCTGTTTCATTTTGGGAAGAGTTTCAGGATTTTGAAATTTCGAACCCTTTCAGAAAGGAAAGAAAACAAAAAACGATGTTGACGTTTCCCCAAATCCAAAGCTGAATAAACAGTGAAGGACAAATCTCTCTGCCGGCCCCATGCAGGAACCCAGCTACTCAAGGGCTGTCAGAGTATCTGGTTTCAGCAAAGTCTGGCCAAACACGATGCCTGTTTCGTTCTATACTATAACATTTTCTTTTTCTGGAACGATTTCTTCTCAAAGGTCAGACGGTTTTGAAAAAATATTTTCTTTTTTTCAGCTTCTCAGCACTTTTTCTTGCGTCGGGAGGTTCTTAAAGACAGACCTAGAGTTGGCTGAATCCTGTGGATTTTCCACAGTTTTTTGGGTAAGTCTCAAGATAAGAGATCCGTTGTCCAGGCGTTAAGACTTGGGTCAAGAGAAGACTGAGCATTGAGGATTGGGGCAGACAGCAGCTGCCTGCAGCAGAGAGGGAGATGCACCCGTGTGTGTTATTCAGCCCGGGGATGAACATGAATTAACAACGTGTGGTGCATGGGGCAATACACTCCTAGGATCACCAGGCTCAACATTTCCAGTGGAAATAGAAGAGCATTCCCTCAACCCGTCTTTGAGAGCTCTCATCTGGAATACAGTGCCTTCTTTTAATCACCCTTGATCAAGAAGCCAGGGGTGGAGGAGAACTACAAGGGCAATAAAGGGAATGGAGAGCCCTTCTCATAAGGAAGGTGTCAGAAGACCTTGGCTTTCACAGAGAGATAAAAGCGAATGGTCTTGTTCTGTCTAAAGAGGCAGAACCCAAGTACCCAGAGGGTAGAAAAGCAACATAAAGTAGAAGGACAACGTTGTTATGAGGACAAGTTTATATAAATTGGACATTAATAAATTTAGGCTAGAATTGAGCAGGTTCCTTATCAGCCACTTAGCCTTTAATGTATGTGAGAAATGTGAAGGGTGGTGTTTGTTTCACCCAGCTTTAGATGTTCAGAGCAAGGATGTCTGCATGGGGAGCACCTGGGGCTCTGTCTACCGTCCACAGAATAAAATGGGCTCGGGTAATTCACCCAGGCTAATGCAGGCGCCTTGCTTCGGGAGAGCAGAAATCCTAGGAACGCTGATCTCCGGCAGTCGACTACAAAGGCAGGCAGGGTGCTGGTGGAGACAGCGAGACGTGCAAAAGAAAGGAGGTGAACCCAGGCCTGCTATCACACGGATCTCGGGGCCACGCTACGTATGCACACACATGGCACAAGTGGGAAGCAGCATAAACGGCGCCGCGTCTGACTGCACATGGCCGAGTTGTCCCTGGGAGACACCTCAGGCCAGGGCAAGCATCGCTGAGTGATAAAAGGCCAGCAGGATGGACCAGGTCAGAACACAGCCCAGTGACATTGAGTAGAAACAGTGAGGGTTCTGTTAGCCTTTTAAGGAGAAAAAAAGGAAGGGCTTGGAGTTGTAAGGACAAGAAATCCCGAGGCACATGGGCTGGTATTACCTCAGCAGACCCATGTCATCTTCCTAGCTGGAGAACTGGAAAAATTGTAGACATCTTAGAGACAGGGGAAGCTTTTTTTTTCCAACCCCTTCCAGGAGGAGTGGAAAGGTCCCAACACCTTGTGGAGACTCAAAGAACATCACCCCATGCCGCTTGGGACCAGGATGATGAACGAACCCTCACCTCCCTGCTCCCAAGCTGGTGGTGACCAGCCATCCCCAGAGAAGTGCCACATTGCACACAAGCAGGTGTCACCAAGCCGCTTCATCCTGTGCAGAACAAGTTTATGGGCCTGATGCAATCCCCAGTGGGTGATCGGTCCATGGCAGCATTCCTGGGCACAGAGTCACGGGGTGCTCACGCAAGGCCATTGGAAGAGGGCACTCAGCGTGGGTGAACGTGTGCGGTGGGGAGTGTGGCCTCGTGTGTTTTCAGGAGGCAGCGAGGACCCAGGAGGGAGGGGGGTTGTGCACATGTGCATCACACACCCCCACGTTGGGATTCATAACATCTTCCCTCTTAAGAGAAAGGGACCAGTGAGGAAGGGTTTGGTTGTCTGGGGAGAGGGTGTCTAGTCCAGCTCTGCCCCAGAACCCTTGGGAGATCCTGGATGTGTTGTTCATGCTGCCTAAAGTGCATCTCAGCTGGGGACTGTGATGGGGACTTGCTTGTGTCATCAAAGCCCTTTCTGTAGTCAAGAGCAGGAAATCAGAGAACTCCCATTTCGTTAATTTAACAGAAGCCAGAAGGATTTTGAAAGAGCAGGAGCCATTCCCTTGGTCCTGAGTTCAGAGCATCACTGTGTGCCTAAGAATCTGAATTGGATCCCTAATGCACCCCAATGCAGGCATAACACTGGCCCAGGCTGCCCAGAGAGGTGGTGGCTGCCCCATCCCTGGCACCATTGCAGGGGAGGTTGCCCGGGGCTCTGAGCACCCTGCTCCAGTTGCAGATGGCCCTGCTCCCTGCAGGGGGTTGGATGAGATGACCTTGAAAGGTTTCTTCCCACCCAAACCATTCTATGATTGCCACAGAAGTTATCAAAGCCCTACCAATACATACCACCAAAAAGCAGAATCCAATCCATCAATTGTGTTTTTTTAGTTAACTATAACTTCATCTCTCTAATCACTTTCATTAATAACAGCACACTGGTTTCATCTGCAAAGGAATGACAAAGCCACCTGCAGAAGGTCACTTGTTGAGAGCCTGAGCAACACACAAGATAACTGGCTGTGGTGGGACAGAGGACTCTCCACTCATTGAAAAGCCTTTGCATGGATTTTTAGATCTGTGCGCTTGCCACCATCCCAACCTGCATGACCACACGATCCCAAAACGTCTCGGGGAGGTTGGCTCCTACTGAGGTGGCTGCAATTCATCAAGGGCATTCTGAAAAAAACATGATGGGAGTTGCCGGGACCCAGCAACTTTGGAAAACCTTGTCCCACCTTGAAAAACCAGCTCCCATCTCTTGAAAATCTGGTCCCCACAAAGCAACCATCGTTTCTCCCCTTGCAAGGCGCTCCGTGGAGCAGCAGACTGTCTGGCCCCCCGCGTCTCCCTGTGAGAATTAAGCCTTCAAAGTTGATCTAAAAAAAAAGTAATTTCTAGGCTGACAGATAAGAAGTGTGAAAATGCCATGGGGAATGATTGGCATACTCTCCAGTGGAGACACCAGGCGAGGTTAGCTTTAATTACAGGCTGGCCTGGTGGCAGTACCTGTCAGATGACTCACTTCCATCGCATCCCGTGAGGTTTCTCCCCTTCTCTCTCCCCTTGCACCTCTCTCCGCTGGGCTCTTTCATCAAATACTGGCTCGCTGGCTTCCTTACAAGCCTTGAGGCATTGAGTCACCTGTCATCAAGCAGGAACAGGGCAAAAAAAGCACCTCATGGTCCACCTGACACCAGTGTCATGAAGCCATCCAGCTCTGCCAGTGGAAGTGTCTCTGCTGGGGGACAATTGAGGAAACAGATTCATGGAGGGGGAAAAATAAATAATGAGAGGAAGGAGCATGGCAAGACTTACCAAAACAATCAGAGGGGTTTCTTGCCTGGAATAATTCAATATACAGATTACAAAGGGGTAGAACGTACCTGGTATTGACTGGAAACCTTCAAGAAGCATCTTCATGGTGCTGGTTCATGGCATCCTCCTACCTCTATTACTGTGCAACAAGTAAAGCACCACAAACCACTGAAGTTTTAATATTTGTGCAAGATTCAGTAGAGAACCTAATCTTAGTGCTGCTTTTGCTGCTTTAGGGGAGGCTTTTATCTAAAACTCTTCTTATTGGAGCTTTTGGCTATGGTGGTGCAAAGTGGCATTTGGGGAAGGAAGAGGAGGTCCTATTAATGACCTGGAAATGGATGCAATATGTGGTTTGCAACTCTTATTTCAGAAGGAAGACAATGCATGGGTGGAGGCAAATAACCAGCCTCTACTGGCAGAATAACCCAAACCAGTATAGGAAATGGGAATAAAATGCAAGAGGGGAAGACAGTGGCAGGCTTATCAAAAAGCTTTTATCAAGGTCACCAACTCCAGGCAAAGAAGCTCATCTGGCCTGCAGTGAGCACAGCAATAGCTGTCATACAGACAAGACAGGGATTAGCACAGCAAAGCTGCCATGGGCATGGAAGGTCCAAAAGTGAGACAGTGATGAGTGGTGGGGAAAGAAGTGTCTCAGGTCAAAGAGGATTGGCCAAGTGAGCACTTCAGGAAAAGAGCTCGAGAGGAACCCTCTCTGATATGGTCATTAATGGTACTGACAGAGATAAAAAGAGTCATTTCCTGATGGCCCCATGGGGCACCCTGGTCACTGTTCCCATCAGAGGTGGTAGTTCAGACCAGGAGAGGTACAGTGAAGGACCTACAGACCACAAAGGCTCCATGGTACAAGACAAGGGAAGAACAAGGTGGGGTTCTGACACGAACAAGATGAAAGATGAGACAGAATGCGTTATAAGGCAGGTCAAAGTTTCAAGGGGTGAAGATGCTCAGAAAGGGGATTACTTAACATAATGAGAGGAGGGAAGAGATTAAGCCAAGGAAGGATGCAAGTCAGAGCTTCTCCGTTGGAGATTTTCTCCATTTCTTCCACATTACCTGAGAGACTTTCAGGGGAGACTGAAAAGGATGCAAAGGATGGCCCAAATGTAGGCTAGAAAGTTACATTTTTCTATTTACTCCGTTTCATGTAACACTTTTCAAAAGATCAGCCTAAATTAAACATTTCAGGTTTACTGAATAAAGGCCACTTTCACGGATCCAAGCAATTTTCTTCTCTGCACTTTTGTTTTATCGAAAACATTTTAGATCTTTGCCGTTCTTTTATCTAAGGATATTATTTGGACAGCAAATCCATTTCCTACCAAGCTCCTTTCCAAGACTGTGTCTGTTGTCCGAGTTACTACATGCACACACAAACCCCTAAGAGCATTTCTAGGTGGGCTTGATCCAGTATAGTGATTAACTGGGAACACATTGTCTTCCCGTGCAGCCACTGTCCCAAACCAGGACATTTTCTACCTTCTTTTTTGTTGTAGTTTATAGAGGTGCTGGGGGTAGTTTTTTATTCTCTAGGTTGAACTGTGATCATGGTCCTGTTGAAGCTAGTGTGATTTTTGCCATGGACCTCAACAGCACTAGGTTGGCCAGCTCTTTCTCTTTTGTTTTTTCCCCTTTTCTTCTGAAGGGTCAACAGTCAATGGGAACCAGATCCCTTTGGCACACAGCAAGTAAGAAAAATTGGAAGCATATGTCTCCTACTCCCACAGAGGTACACATGGTGCTGAGCCTTTCGAAGGGTTCATTTGATCTCCTCTGGTCCTCCCAATGAAGGAATGGCAAATTCCCTCGAGTCTGCCCCTCCTTTACACTCTCCCATGGCCATCCCCCACCTCTCTTTCCATCCCTGCTTCCCCATCCTGGCCCAGGATTGGAATTTAAAGGTAGCTCAGATCCAGTTTATGTCCTCAATGTGACGGGATCTCCTAGAGAGCTCAGTTTTCATGTGGATCCCAAGCATTCTGGAAGAAGTTGGTGTTCCACCTCCAGAGCGTGTCAGCAGGCTCCTAAGGGGCAACTGAGCCCTGAAAGCTCCTCCTTGGTTGCGAGTCAAACTTGGCACTCGTCTCCTAATGCACCTCTTACATGGCCACACTCAAAACTGGTTTGTGAGATGCTTTTAAACACCTTGCTATGGAAAAATCCAGCTGTGCAAGGCCTGTGCACTGGAAAACCCATGTGTTCCCGAAGTTTATTCAACACTTAATAATCCCCTTCATACTAGAGCTGACATCTAAATGTCTACTGACTACAGTAGTGGAAGCAAGGCCAAAGCATCAGATCTAAATTGGGATTAATTATTGTCTCTCCAGTGGTTGCCTTGTCCAAGGCTAGGGAGACCCTGTGTGGAGACACGGGGCAGCACAAGCTCTGCAAGCCCATGTGAGAGGAGAGGAGAACCACAAGGTTCACCTGCACTCAACAGCCTGGTGAAGGACACTGTGTTTAGCTCAGGTGAGCCCAGCTGGCTGGGAGAGTTGGTTCCAAACCTCTGGTTAAAAAAAGATGGGGGAGGAAAAAAATAAATTCAATGTTTTCAGTTGAAATTTAAAAAGCAAAATACACCCAGAATTCTGATTACTCAACTTTGTTCTTCTTTTACTATTTCAATTTTATCATCAAGATCATGGCAAAGATGTGAAACAGGAGAGCAGGAACAGCAAAGAGATAGCTGCTGCCAGTAATTAAATACTCAGCTTCAATTAAAAAAAGTAATTTGTAAATTACATTTTGCACATTTATTTCAAACAAGCAGATTACACCTTTTTTCAGAAGACAGTCATTTTCAATGGGCAACCAAAGCCTTTTGGGTGCAAGGAACATATCAAAGGCAAGCATCAAATTGGATTGAACCAATTCTTCCTCCAAAGACTTCCATTGACTTGGGGGAGGGGGCGTGTGAGAAAAGCAGGAGATGCTCACATGATGTTATGATTCCCATCATGCCAAGAGGGAGAAGACTTTCAGCAAGGACACCAAACACTGCCAGGATCTCAACAGCCCAGGGAGGGCCAAAACCAGAGAGAATTAGAACAAACCTTGGTGTCATTCATCATTACAGCCCTGGAGCAACTACTATGGGATGCTTTCAAGGCGATGCTTTTCAAAAGGCATTACACTTTCGTGCTGTCTCCTGCGTGTCCCTTCAGAAGCTGCATAAATGCTAAAACCAAATTCCTGGAGAGGCAAGTCAGGTTCACAGGATAGCAGATGAATATTTGGCGGGGGGAAGCACCATCTCACCATTTTTTTTTTTTTTTTCCTCCTCTGGGGCCTCCACACCAATGAGCTCCTGCCTTGTTTTTGCCAACAAAGAGTACAACAGGTCTGCAGTAGTGGCAGATGGGTCAGCACTCTGGCATCTCCTCACAGATTGCATTTAGGAATGTTTCAAGCCAACACAGTGACACAGATCTCAAAGTACCTGCCCTATTTCCCCTTAGGGCCATTGCCAGCATTGCCTTAAGAACCAATGAAGATGTTTAACCTGAATAGCTTTGGCAATACCCATGAAACACCTGATCTTAAGTGGGTCGCATATTCAGCAGAAACATGGAACAGGTCCATATCAGGACCTTCAGCCCAGTTGCCTTGCTGCCAATGCAAAAATGGGATTCAAACTCCCAACGTTTCCCATTGCAATAAACAAATTCTACCTGTGAAACCAAGACACCCAAAGAAGTCACCCAGCAAAGCATGTCACGAGTGAATCGTGGGAAGTGTCCCTGCCCATGGCAGGGGGGGTGGAACTGGATGATCTTAGCATCGCTTAGATGTGGTGTTGGGGGAGATGGTCCAGGGGTGAACTTGTAGAGTCGGGTTAATGTAGTAGGACATGATGATCCCAAGGGTCTTTTCCAACCCAAATGATTCTGTCGCTTCCAACCCATTCCACGATTCTATGAATTGAGAGGGGAAGGCAGCAATTCCCCAAACCAATCCAACCTTTACCTGTGTTCCTTTACACAAAGTTCTAACCAAACTCATCGAGATGGGAGAGCAAGACAAGAAGAGGGAGGGCAGACAAATCAAAAATGTCACATTTTCCATTTCCCCTCACGGTCACCCTCTGCTGCAAGAGGCAAAGCAGCTCAGGCACCATTCAACTCTACAGGTCCTCAGCAATCAAAAACAGCAACTTCCCCCTGCTCACCTTCCCCTCAGAAGAAGATTTGTTTAAATATGGCAAGAATCAGGAAAAAAGCTGAAGAGATGCAGCGCTGGCACCAGATCATCACTCGTAGCATCTTCAGAAGCTGCATTTTTTCCTCTGGAGCCGTCAAGAACAAGAGCCTTTGACAACAGCTGAGATTTTGATGTGTTTACCCAATTCCAAGAACTAGGACTTTAAAAAAAAAACCAGAAACAAACCAAAAACACAAACCCAAGTACAATGCAGAACAAATGTGATGAGACAGAGCTGAAAATCATGAGAGTTCTCAATGCTGGTGTTGAAAGAGGAGCCCTTTGTATGTTAACAATCTTTCCCCTTCTATGCCCAACTGCTAAAGGGCAATTCGAGAGCTCCCTGTGCTGAGGAGATGGGAAATGAAACATGTCCAAGGACAGCCACATAATCTGGCATGTTGTTGAAACCTGCCCCAACCCAGGAGGCCAACAAGAGGGAGCTGTGCTGCTCCAACCCTCCTTCTCCCCAGTCCCAAAAACCGAGAGGAAACGGCTACTTTGGAGCTATTTTGAGATGCCTGAAACACCAGAAGGGCTCTACGATGCTAAAGGAGGAAAAGGCTTGGGTTGCACACAAGCTGGGTGCAATAAGGACCCCAAACAGTGTCACACATGGAGACTGAAGTTGTGGTGCTCTCACTTGCCCTGAATCTCTCCTGTATCTCACTAATATTTAGAAAAAAAAGGCTCCACACACACACACACACAGACCCCGCCCTAGTAAGTACTCGTGATGCAAAGTTAGTGGTTTAGCTCTGCTTTGCTGCTCAAATGCACCATGGCAGCAACAGTTCACCATTCTGCTCATGCTTAAACCAAAACCACAACAAACCACCCCAAAGCAGGGTGATGTATTTGTTCCCCGCCGCCTCAATGATGTCATGCACTTGGTGATGGGGGGATATATTCAGCCACAAGGTCTTCGTTCCAATCCATGTGTCTTCCAAGACAAGGGTCATTCCCATGGTGGTGCTTCCCTGTAACAGGTCACCTGCTTTTTAGCTCTGCTCCTGTGGATGCTGGTGTCAAGCAAGACCAAGCTCCCTCTGCCACATGAGCAACCTGCCTCAAGGAAGGCTGGGAAGAGACCTGCGTGTTGCTACCAGCTCCTCCACATTGAGCAATCCCCTGCAGGTTTCCTTTTCTGCACAAACATGGGCACCTGGGGCTCCTTCCCCTGCTCCTCACCATGATGGCACCTCCAGACACCACGACTCACAAGAGCTTCTCATGGCTGCTGCGAATCCACTCACCCTGGGCTGCAACACCGTCATCTCCAGGGAGTTATTCCTGCTTATTCCAGTGATATCACAATCAGTGCCTGTGATAAAGTAACTGGGACTCCACACCCACAGCAGTCAGGGCAAGGCAAGCGCAGCGCAAGCAGAGGCTGGCACATCAACGCGGGCTCTGGAGACACAGGTTGTTCATCCCTTGCCTTGACCCACTGCAACCATCCCAGGAGCAAGCATGAGCTCCAGCTCCGAGCCTGCTTTCCATTTGCACGGCGGGCCCAGGAACGAGCCCCTCTCCTCTGGGCTTGTTTGTCAGAGCCCACGCGCTTCTTCGGGTGGTTTCTCCCCACCTCTGTAATTACAGTGGGGACCAAACAGACAAAAGGTGACCCCGAGGCTTTTCAAACCACAAGCCCCACAGTAAATAAGGGTTAAATGCATTCCCAGGCATGCCTATCAATTTCCTGGTGACTGTTTCACCCTTGATTTCCACCCCCCACCCCCCCCCAAGCTCTCTGCCCAGCTTCAAACACACAAATAGGTCCCCGTGCAAAGTTTTTCCACGTCTTTTGGCATCTCCCTTTTGCACGTTCTTACAGCACTGTCAGGCTGGGAGCTGGGAATGGCAACGATACAACAGAGCGGATTTTGCAACGAGTGACTTAGAGTCGCCTTTTACAACGTCGGGTTATTACAAAGCAGCAGCTAACACCCCAGAACTGATCCTTTGGGATGTTTCACATGCGTTTACTGGGACAGCGAAGCATCATCCAAAGCTTCTTTCAGTCTCAGCAGCGTAATTTTGGCCTGTTTGATGGTAGAGAGCAAAACTCCTTCCCCCTAAAGTCAAGCTATTTGCAGAAGCCACATCTGTGAAGTGCCACGGCCACGGAGAAGAGCGGTGGCAAAGCTGGAAACAAAACCCAGCAGCCCTGTGCCCTTGGGCTCTATCTTATCCCCAGTGTTTAGCTTTCTAAATGTTTATGTTAAATAAACTCTTTCAGGAATTATTCAGCATAATAATTATTGGTAGATAATTACCTGTAACATTATACGAGTAATAATAATCACAGATACAAAATCATTTTTTAAATGGTGCCAGGTCATGACACCACCCAAGGAAAAAAAAAAGAAAACCCTTTCCTAGTTTACAAAGCAGATGTTCTTCTGTCTGAGACAGTCATGGCCAAATCTTAATTACCTGCAGAACCAGATTTCTCTGCAAAATATTCCAACAACATCACCATATTATCCACCACTTGCATTCCCTCTTCACACGGAGGATCACAGTGGCAACAAGAGAGAAGTAACCTTATGCTTCAGTCTCAGTGGAGACGTGGACAACAGGGGCTCTGCCACAAGCTCCTTCATGGACCTGCATCTGAGTTTCTCAGACTCCTCAAGGAAAGGGATATCCACCCACCTGGCTCTTCAGTGTGAGGTCTCTGAAGCCGAACCCACCTCCTGAGAGGTGTTAGCTGGTAAGCTTCTCCTGGCCCTCCACTGACCCTGGTCAGAATTTAGCGCCACAGGACCTAAAAAGACCAAGGAAACCACCATCAGAGCCATTCTCACTAGACTGCCCATGCCAAGCATCATTTCGGAGGCAGAAGGGGAAGAGAGGAATGAGTGACAGGCAAGAAGGGGAGAAATGAGCCTCTAATTAGATGCAAGACAAGTCGACACCACACAATAAGCCCCAAGCTAGCTCCAAGAAGGCTGATACATCCACACAGCCCACACAGGGAGGCACAAGTTCCTCATACTCAAGGTCAAACACCCCTCTCCCAGAAAATATGCAAAAATGAGGGGCCACAAGTGAATGCAGTCATTGGGATCCTGAACAACAGGGTGGCTGAGCAACTGGGTATGGTGGTTGACACTACAGGATCACACCAAGGTAGACAACAGCTCCCAGACCTGGGGGGAGCTTGAGACATGGGCAGAAAGTACTAGTGCCTGGGGTGGGCCTGCCAGCAAGAGGCAAGGTGGGTGAATAAAGAACCAGCTGAACCATCTCCAGTGTATCCAACCCAAGAGCCAGTGAAGCCTACTGGAGGAGTAGAATGTCCTAATTATGTCCCAGTTACTCCTCCTGGCAACCCAGGGGCCCTGTGAGGCTGCAGCTGGTGTTCAGCTCTGCACAGCACATAGGAGTTGGATGAGAGAATGCCCAGGATGACATGAGGGTGTCCTTGATGACAAGAGTGATGAGATGTGATTACTCCTGCAGATGCTGAGATTATAGGTGGTCTAGAGTTGATATCTCCTGGGATGAACAGTCTGCTTGCTCTTGAGATAAAGAAATGGAACAAAATGAAAGAGTTCAGAGAGGAGAGGAATCTCCTTGTGATTATCTGAGCAGGACAAACACACCTGATGAGGTGCAGTAGGAGATATAGGTACTGAGATAGTCCCAGCGGGGAGAGGGGAGTCACCCATCCAACTGCTGTTGACAAGGAGACAGTACCAAGCCAAGGAACCAAACAGAATGCCTGTCTGGGAACCAAGAAGAGGGTCCTTGCCATGAAGAATCTCCGAGTCCTACTGACACAGACATTCAAGGATCTCTGGGGAATCCTTTGATGCTACTCAATAACCCCTGGAGATCTGTTCACTCCAGTGTGATCTTTAATGAAGAACAAGGATCTCCCGAGGCAAGCCCCAGACTTGT
Organism: Todiramphus chloris collaris; assembly: GCA_025345505.1. Lineage (NCBI taxonomy): Eukaryota > Metazoa > Chordata > Aves > Coraciiformes > Alcedinidae > Todiramphus > Todiramphus chloris. Next base: position 4,093,798 of record JANVCC010000065.1, on the reverse strand, counting down.
AAGCCAGGAGCAACGATAGAGTAACTTGTTCTAGAGCAACAGCCTCTCTGCACTATCGGGTGCCATGCAGAATGATCAGCCAAAGCATTGTCCACGACGGGACCTCCACCAGAAGGCAGCAGGGTCATAGAATCATAGAATGGTCAGGGTTGGAAGGGACCTTAAAGATGATGCAGTTCCAACCCCCCTGCCATGGGCAGGGACATGCAAGGTGGAGAGCAAAACCCCTGCCTGCAGAACAACAAATGATGCAAAGAGCTCCCACTGAGCAAACTCAGCTGCCCTCGCTCCATCCTCCAGCCAAATCCAGGACTAAGCACTCGGCAGAGCTTCCAGGCAGCGAGGATAAACCAGGAACTCGAAGGGCAGGCGCACGGATCATCAGGCAGCTCCGGGAGTGGTGCGTCAGCACCGAGCAAGCTAAAAAAGATGCTGCTGGTGCGAACGTCGGCTTGGGTGAACGTTGGCAGGGCCTCTGGCTGAGGGAACGCTCCCAGCGAAGGGCAGAGCCTTCAGCCATGGCTGTGCCCAGCAGGTCGCGGTGCCCACGTGACGTCAAGCTGTGTCAGCAGAAGCGTGTTGCGGCATGAGATGACATGACGACGTCCTCCATGACATCACCCTCCGGGACAAGGGTTTGCGGCTGAGCCCACGGAGCAGGTCGTGCCATGTGTTACAGGGATTGCTACATACCCACCAAGACCGGCTGGCGTGGCCCCAAGCCAGGGCCACCTCGACGTGCCCATGGAAATGAGGGCAGCAGCACCAGGATGGCTCTGCTCGACATTCCCATCCGAACTGGAAGCCTGTTTCCTTGGGCAGATGAGTGTCTCCTGACTGAAAACAGACCTCACTGGTTCATTCTCAGTTAACTCTTTCCATTCTCGGTGGCTTTTGTTCCTCCTCAAAATCAAAAGGGGCTCTCAGGCCACGATGGTGCTTGTGGTAGCACTGGAAAGGTAAATTCCCTCCAGCCTTCTACCCCTGGACTGGGACCTCCCCCAGGGGCTTATTCAATGGCCTGGATTTGGTCTGTTATGCTGGTGGTGGGCTCTGAGAGTGTTTTTAATTGCAAAATACATCCTTGCAGATAAACAGGCTGATAAGGTGTTTGATGACCACAGAAGGAATGGAGGAAGCTTCATCCACAAGCTCATTAAAGCTCTGTTTGGAAAAAAAAAAAAAAAAGGATCTCTGCCCTCTAAGATTTTTTTTCCCCCTCCCTGGAGTTCTGAGCAAAGCAGCTCAGCACATGGGGAATATCATCAGGATGCCACTCAGAAGGCATCAAGTGACCAAAGGGAGGGGAGAACTGCTACCACATCTGGACTGAGACTCCACCACCCGTGCCAGCCCCAAGGAAACCGTTCCTGCTTGTGCTGGGGCCCCCAGTCCTCCGGCAGCGGACACTTGGATAAACCAAACCACTCTGGTGCCACTCTACATTTCACAGAGGTGAATTCCACTTTGTTTCTAGAGGACTTGTAGAAACTGATCCTTGGGCAACAGAGGTCAGAAAAGGTCAGCAAGGTGAGCATGGGGCTTTGAGCATCTGATGACAGACTGGAGCAAGGAGCCCATTCCCCAGCTGTCCAAGGTCAGTGGCTCTCTACGGGCCACTCCATCTGTAGGCACAAGGTGTGGAGTGTCAATGAGCTGTGCTGGGTACAGGGATCCCTTCCTTTGATGACTGGTTTGTCTCAAGGAACAGAGAGAACCTGACAAAGGGCATTTCAGGATACAGTACCAGGCTAGGACACACTCAAGCATCTCTCCAATAGAAACAAGCCCCAAAACATATGGCTACAAATCCCTCAACACCATCGTTTCCCCCTTTCTGGGTCACTTTGCTGCTGCAGGCTGCAAAAATGCTCCTTAAGGGAGGAGAAACAGCTTCACAGCCCACATGGAGACGACACCATGTGCTACCTTCTCAGCATGGGAGGGACCATAAACAGGCAGTGGAGAACAAGCCCATAGAGGGAATGTGGCTCGTGAACTTGGAACAGAGCAGAGCAAGGAACAAGCAAGATCTGTACCCTTCCCTTAGCCAGGGATGTGCTTTTAAGTGTATATAATGTGCTTTGAAAGGGCTGACACAGCCATGGTCTAGACGAGATTCATCACCTCAGAGCACACAGGACATCTTCAAAGACCAATCACAGCTCTAAATGTTTCAGTGAAGATAAGCAAATCATAATGGTTGGAAAGACCTCCGAGACCATCAAATCCAACAGTCTATCTAACATGATCATGGTAGACCAGAGAAGGGCCACAAGGATGATCAGAGGGCTAGAGCACCTCTCCCGTGAAGGAAAGTCTGAGAGAGTTCGGGCTGTTCAGCCTGGAAAAGAGAAGGCTCCAGGGAGACCTTCTGGTGCCCTTTCAGGACTTCAAGGGGCCTGCCAGAAAGATGGGGACAGAGTTTTGAGCAGGGCCTGTTGGGACAGGACAAGGGGTGATGGTTTAATCTAAAAGAGAGAGATTTACACTGGAGAGAAGGGAGGAATGTTTTCCACTGAGGGTGGTGAGAGCCTGGCCCAGGCTGCCCGGAGAGGTGGTGGCTGCCCCATCCCTGGCACCATTGCAGGTGAGCTTGGCCAGGGCTCTGAGCAACCTGCTTTAGTTGCAGATGTCCCTGCAGGGGGGTTGGACCAGATGAGCTTGAAAGGTCCCTTCCCACCCAAACCAGTCTGTGATTCTATCCAACAGCTGCTCCCGTACCAACCACCACTCCCAGCACCGCCTGGATGTTGCCACAGCCAGAAAGCAGCAAGCCAAAGGCAGGCAAAGGGTTAAGAAACAGATCAGTTCCTGTCATCAACAACCCTGGATGAGCCCCAAGTCTCTGGTATTGGTACCTGGGCGCCTACCTCTGTCTCTGGGGTGGAGTCCTTCTAACCACAGGGCAGCCTCGCCTGCATTCCTGCTTCCTGAGTGACAGCTCAGAGCAGCTCGCTCCAGCCCCAGCCTTGGCAGGAGGAAAGATGCCTCCTGCAGGGCCCGGGCAGACTCACCCTGGAAATCTCCTTACTTAGGAGAAACAGGTTAAGGAGCCAGGAGCCAAGGGCTTGGCACCGCCGGGTGTTTTGCTGGAGATGGCGAGGAGAGCATTGAAATTGCCAGCTTGCATCTCCTTAGATGTCTGAGCAATATCCTAGCGCAGAATTAGGCAGGTAATAAGGGCTTGAAAGCAGAAACAGCCACAGCTGGATGAAGATAGAGGCACTCTAGGCCTTTGCTCAGTTCCTTGGCTCGCAGAGACTCGGGATGACATCAGTCTTAGCTTTCGCTTAGCAAAAGCGTTTCTGGTGCTGTTTGCAGAGAGAGGCTGGAAGGAGAATTGTGCGAGAGCCGCTACTCCAGCGACACTTGCCCGAGCTCAAAGCCAGGGTCCTGCAGAGGAGAGGGCAGCAGTTGGCCTTGCTAGAGCCAGGAGGACGACTCGTGGGTGCAGGCCCATGAGCACCTTGTTACGAAAGCGGCTTGGCTGGCGGGGACATCAGAAGAGCTGCTGCTGCCACGTGGAGGCACCACATCAGTGGGTGGTAGCTCTGGAGCAACCACGAGCAGTCTTGGGGTACCAGATGGTTCCCATCAGCCCTGGGAATGATCAGAATTGAACAGGACTGGACTTCCCACCTGCTGGAATTAATCCAGGTCTCTGCCCTCACCTTTCATCTGCCCATTTATCAAAACCACGAGGACGATTCTGAACCTTCTCCCTGGCAAAGCCTGGAGGCCTCCCAGCCTTTCCACGCCATCCCAACAGCAGCACTGGGCGAGGCCAGCCAGGGAGAGTACCACAAATGCCAGAGCTGAGACAAGAGACCCCAGAGCACCCAGAAAGAGCTGAGGATATGGACACCTGCAGCACTTGGCTGGGTAACTTGAAGCTCCAGACACTTGCTCTCCATTCTGGTGCTTCTCTGTGCTGCTCAAAGTGGGGATCATCATCACACAAATGCTGGGCTCTGCATCAGGGGCACTCTACCAGTGTCCACTGGAAGATGTGGTATCCTTGGAGAAACAGGTGTCCACTTCACTCAGATTGGGCCAAACACTGACTTTAGGGGGAGGTCCAGAGAAGGAGGATTGCTCAGCAGCTGGGTTTGCAGCCTACAAACAAGCTAAACACACACAGACAGGTTTGGGGTTTTTTTAGACAACCCTGTACCATTCTACAGGTACCTGCTGCTTACCCCATAGAACAGGGCACGGGTGCTGGTGTTTCACAGCTCCAGCCTGCCCAAGAGCATCTCCCCAGTTCGGGGGCTGTTGGATTTACCCTTATCCAGCAAAACCCACCCTGACATCCAAACGAGCACAAAAGCAACTTTATCTTACCTGTCTTAGCCGTCCCTTGGGCAGGTGGGTCATTCCCTGCCAAAAGCCTGGCTAAGCACCATCATCTCACCTGGATAAATGCAAAGAGTCGAAGTTCACATTGAGCTGGGCAGGTCTCTGCAGCTCCCACCTCTCCTAAGCACCAGCACTCAGTCCATCCCAGCAGACCATGCTCAGGGCAGTTTATGGCTCTGCCTCAGCTCACCTGAAGCTTGGTGAGAACATTAAGGGTCCCAAGAGAACACTGCTGCACTTAAGGGCTTGGGTGGATGCTGGCACATGAGCTTGTTAGTGTGACTTGAAGAGTTACTGAACATCAGCTGAAGCCTGGTAGTCCAGGTCATGAAGATGCAGAACAGAAACAACTGCAGTGATCTGATCACTGATGGCCCCCCCACCACATTGTCTTAAACAACTTTTGAGTCACTTTCCTCCATAAGTAACCAAGTGAAGCTGCTGCCAGTTTTTTGCCAAGTGCTTTGATTTGCACAGATGAGGAACAAGAGGCCAGAGTGTATTTCCTCTTCCTGCTTTCTGTCTTTTCTATTTAAACTCCTAAGATAGTGAGTCAGAACAGGCACTCCTAATCAGCCTCCAAACTAACTTTTTCATAATTGCTTCAGTGCCAGAAATTGTTTCTTCTTTGTCTCACCCCAGCAGCAGCTGAAGACTCTCTAGAGAAACACAGATCTGGTCCACAAAGCCATAGTTTACTCAGATCTTTGCAGCAACTCCCATCAGAGCTGCGTGACCATGGTGCCAAACTCATTAACTGCGTTGCAACATAACTCCACTGGCTCCAGTGGCATTAGTGCTCCTTGTTACCCAACATCACTCATCATGAAGGAGATGCTGGGGATGAACAAGAGCAGGGGTGCTCCAAAACCGAGCTGAAGCCAAGGGCCCAGGGTGACCACAGCAGGGTCCAGCAGCAGTCCTGAAAGGGGCAAAACAGTCAGTCAGGTCCCAGGTCCACCCAGAACATCCAGTCAGGAGCAAGACAAATCCACAAGGTAGGTCTGAGAGGTCCATCTAGGAGACAGGTTACCTCCAGCATAGGCTCCAGAGCCATCCAGCAGACAAAACCAGAGACAAAACACAGACAGACACCTCTAACATAGCTCCCAGGAAAGCTACAAGCACAGGGACTGAGCTTAAATGGAGCCCCTCAGCCTATAGGCAGAGGGAGAGGGTGGAGACCCCAGGTGAGGCTGCCCAGGGACGTTAAGGTCTATTACTGCACTTAGGGCCTCGTCTTCCTAGAGGAGATGAATGTTTCTGTAGGTGGGTTTCTTCATGCTTGGGAGTGACAGGAGGAATAACAAGGATTTTAAAGACAACAGCAACTTCCCAACCTTCTTTATTCCCATGGACCCAATTCCCATCATCTTTCGCACACCAAACTCATGAAACTCAGAAGGAAAATCCACAATGTCTATCTAAGCAGGTCCTGCGATTTATAAGGTGCGGTTCTGACGCACACCAGAGAAACCCTCCGTGTCTCTAAGGCAGGCTGAGAGATTTTCATAATTCAAGCCAGTGGCAAGAGAACCTCACTGCTCCAGTCCTGGTTCAAGCAGTCTGGATCTGGCCAGGGTGATGCTGAACCTTGACCTTGTAGGAGCACAAAGACCCTGGTCTCAGAGAAGATCCTTTCCCTTGGTCAGTGATGCATGACCTTCCTCATACATTCTCCACTCAAGAATTCCTACAGGACCCTCTGGAAGGAGTTTGGCCAGTGGCAACCTTCTGCCTATGCAGTGGCAGCCTTCTGCCTGTGCAGTGTCCTCTGCTCTAAGCCTATCACGGATGAGGAAACCTTCTGATTTACTTGGTCTTGCACAAAGCAGCACAAACAGCTTTCACCACCCTGCCCCAGCACTGAGACACTTCCCCCAACCACCACATTGCCATCGTAACTTCACCTCAGCGCTGCACCCCTGACAGATGGAGAGAATCAGAGCCCAAATTGCTGGGTCCAGCTTTAATGCTTATTCCTCCTACGTCCCTTTGCTCTCAGACCTCCGTTCATTCATCCTTGTAGGAAACACTTGTCCAAAGGGACTCACAGGGACTATAGAGTCGTTTTATCCAATTACTTTTTAACTACACCTGCGATTTCTGGTGAGGTCTGGACACTGTCAAGGAAAGCAAGGCTGGCTTTGTGTCCATCAATCCGATTGTTTGCTGGGAAGCAACCCAAATTGCACAGGCTCTTCCCTTTTATGCCCCTGTTCCCCGTTCCACATCAACATGGATGTGACAAGAAAAATGGAAACACTCCAAAAGCAAAATTTCACCCCCAGATCTGTTTCTGTTGAATCACATCAAGCCCCTATGTCACAAGAAGAGTACAGTAAAACCATTTCTCTCCAATTTAATGGAAAACAGTGAAACTAAAAATGAATTAATAAATAGTCCTCCTAAAGGGAACGTAGGTGAAAAAAATTCAGAACTCCTAGCAGAATGGAATTAAAGGGTAAATTGATTCTTGCCGAACAAAATGCTCCATCCTGAGAGTCTGAGGACAACACCAGGCTCTTTTTCAAACACTGCACCAACAGTGAGGAGCTCCAGAAGGGACTCATAAAACCAAAACAAAAATGTGCAAAAACCAGGCAAATGATTTATGTACATAAATTAACACACCTAGGAAAAAAAATAACCTAAACCGTGGCTACCCAGTGCTGAAGTCAGAACTGGTAGATACTGCTCAGAGAAGAGAGTCATCCTGGAGTCATCATTGGCAATTCTGTTATTTACCAGACTGGTAATTTGGGCAGAAACAAGAAGAAGGGATTTGGGGATCATAGAATGGTTTGGGTGGGAAGGGACCTTTCAAGCTCATCTGGTCCAATCCCCTGCAGGGAGTAGGGCCATCTGCAGCTAGAGCAGGGTGCTCAGAGCCCTGGCCAACCTCCCCTGGAGTAGTTCCAGGGATGGGGCAGCCACCACCTCTCTGGGCAGCCTGGCACAGGCTCTCCCCACCCTCAGTGTAAAACATTCCTCCCTTCTCTCCAGTCTGAATCTCCCTCTTTTATTTTAAGCCCATCACTCCTTGTCCTGTCCCAATGTGCTTGAGGTCAGGCTCCTCACATCCACAGAGATTCTTGCTGTGTAAGATACTAAGCAGACAGACTTGGACCAGAACGGGTGTCCCCTTTTTCTCTCATTCCCCCTCCATCACTGTGTTCAAACCAACGTTGAATGGTGGTCTGTAACACTGCAAGCTCCAAGTTCATCCGTCCGGTGGGAACAGGAATGGGAGAGGCCAGTCCTACAGGTTGCCATCTGTCTCCAGTTCCCTGTGGAAGAAAGACAGGCGAAGGCTGGTTATAATTGACCCCAATTCCTCAAATAGCCCCAATTGCCAAGGAGATGTCTAAATAGCAGCCTCCAAATCTGCTCAGAATGGACCCAGGTGTCCTGGTGCCCTATGGCCTGGGACAGAAACCTCTTAGCACCCTTGTCTTCCTTCCAAAGAGCACTGACAGTGTCTTACTTCAGAGAGGATCTGTCAGTCCAAGAAGTTTAAAAGCTCTGGATCGAATTCTTAATTACCCTGGACGGACACAATAGGGGCTGTCAGCACACAACCACTCAGAGGCTGCCATTGTCAAAGGGACCGAAGTGTTAAAATACCACTTGGCTTTGCCAGAGAAAGTTGACTACTGGGGAGGGGGATTGTATTGGTCTGGGGTTTTTTACTTTATAAAAAGGTTAAAACCAGGTCAGACTTCATACGTTTCATGTCAGAGGAAACATAGGCACTGGTAGGAGGCAAAACGATGTGTCTTGTTTACAAATAATTGTGTTTTCTCCTCAGTCACAGGGGTTTTGTGTCAGTTCTAGGTGGTTACTTTCATTGGAACTTTCATTTACAGAACAGAGATATTTTGTTTATGATACCAAGGTCTTCTAGGTTTTTTCCCATCCCAGACCATGTACCACTAAAAGCTTCATGTTGATTGTATATAGAAACGAGGGACTCCACAAAATCTTTGCAAGAAGTTTCAGTTGGCACCAATTTATTTTCTGCTGTCAGTCCCACCAAAAAAAAAATTCACTTTGGGTAACCCAAACCAAAGAGAAAATAATAAAAAAAATAACTGCCAGAGACTGGAAACACCAGACATTTGCAAAGCCCTGGTTATGGGCAGTTTCTCCAGGCTGCCTCATCCTTCTTCACATCACGTATTCCAGGTCCTGTAGAATGCATCTGGATTTCACCTGGAGCTGGGTTTGTTTCTCAGCCCTATTGAGAGTTTTGAGCTGTCCATCTGTTTCAGTCAGAGGGTAGGAATTTTTTTGCCTCGGTACTCACGTTCATATAATCACCAGTCTGGTTGTCATTACACTGGTGTAAACACACCCTGACCAGCATGGCCTATCCACCTTCCTTCACCAGAGTCATTATGGCAGCAGAAAGTGTCTCTTGCCACCAGAAATGTCAATGCACCCCACTCTTCAACTCTAATGACAGTGAGATATGTTTTGAGGGTCCTGCTCTTTGCCGCTTCATTCTTTCCACATTTTTCTGGAGCTACAGGAAGCATGGAGGACCACGGAGGGCAAGCTTGCTTGCTTTGATGTACACCCAGCAGACCATCCATTGGCCCTCAGGGACCACAGGCTTCAACTTGGTCTTCTTCCAAGCCTCCCTATGCATCAGGGCACATAGAGTGCCAGGGGAGCAGTCTGTCCCCACCTCCCCAGCCATAGCATCATCACAGTATGGCCATGGCACCCAACAGCAGAGAAGGTCTCCCATCCACCGCATGGTTGCGTGCTGCCACTGGCACCCAACGTGCAACCACAAATGGCAATTCCTCTTCCTGTTCCATGGTGAGGCTCCCCCAGCCCTGCCTGGCATGGCTCCTTGGGACATCCATCAGCTGGTGTCAGACTCGATGTGTGTCTCAGCCTTGCCCTCTTACCCCTAAGATGATGTCAGGGAGAGGTTGGCCCAGTGGCCAGCCAAAGATCTGTCACTGGCCCTGCCAGAACTAACAACAAAGACAAATGGGCCCATCATAGTAAATGGCTCTTAATGGTCTGCAGGAGGCAATTGGTCGGCAGTGCTGGCTGGGCACCATATGTGAATTCTTCACTAATCACCCCAAATTGGTCCAATTTGTTCGAGAGCTGTGTAGGGACTTGTGCACCAGCGGCCGTAGAGTTTTAACGTGAGCAGAGCCCTGCATGGAAATAATTTTGCACTTGTGTGGATGCTTCCTGGGGCTCCAGTGAAAACGGGGCTGGGGGGGGGTGGGGAGAGAAGAAGCAGCAAAGAGGAAGCAGGAGCTTTCAGCTGGACGACTGGGCCTTTTCATCATTTTCCACTTAATGCTCCTTGTCTAGAGGAGGAAAAAAAGACAAGGATCTAAAGAGATTGGATGTGAACGAATGAGACAGGGAGGTTCCAGGTGATGGTTTAATAACAGCCTTGATCTAGCACTGGAAACACACTGCTCACAGAATGAGACCCTACCCACGAGAGCTCCGCGTCAAACAGAGTTGAGGAGGCTGAGGTGAAGAAGAAGTTGTGAAAAAAAGGAATATTGGGGAAAATGAGCCTTAAGGAGGAACTTTCATGAGGCAAGGATGCCTGTGAGGAGTTGATGCTGGGACAGTGATGCACAGGGTGGATTGTTGCTGTATCTGGAAACCATATTGTGAGCATTGTGCCATCTCTGGAAGCTTCAGCTCCAGGAGGTGCTTGTGGAGAGGAGTATTTCTCTTCCTGGCATCTCCAAAACTTGCAGATGAAGCTTATGCACATTTCATAAGTGGATTTTAGAAAGATCTTGTCATTCTGTGGAGAGAGAAAGCATTTACAGGTCTTTGAATGCCTAATACCGAAATCCGAGACATTGGGGTTGTAATTTCCATCTGTGCCAGGGCAGTGGCATGAACCTGGGATGGGAGGGAAGGCCCCTTCTGCGTTAGCTTCATGGGGCAATCGACCCCCTTCAGCTGGGCTGATGGAAAGGGGCCATGGTGCACCGAGCATCCGCAACTGGGCTGCGGGGTCTCCAGCAGAGCTGGGAGATGGTTGATACCCAGAGCACCCATCCGCCCCATCCAGGAGATTAAGTCACACCTGCAGCCTGAATGGCACTAGGGAGATAACAACCAGCTTCCTGCACCCTTTATTCACAAATAAGCTACTTAACCCCCCTTTTAAACCCTGCTGCTCCTACCCCCTCACCAGCCCCTCTGGGACCATCAGCAGCAGTCACACCCGCTATTGAAAAGCAGCATTGTTCTGCCCCTACCTTGCCTTCACCTCTCTCCTGTGATCAGATGTTATGGCTCTAATTATCTTGCTCCCTGCCTTCTGGACTATCAAGACATTCAATCAAAGGTCACCTGGGTCATCTTTCATTGGGAAGAAGAGACGTCACCAGGAAGGTAAAGTTTCGGAGCATCCTTTGATGCTAAGCTCGCAGGAATTACAGTCCAGCTCTCCCAGGATATTCACCACTCGGGGCTGCTCTAAGGCACTGAAAGGTTTCTCTCTTGGAAGAATTTATTTTTTCTTTTTTTTTTTTTTTTTTAACTTTCTTGTGAACTATCAAACTGTTGAAGACTGCAAGTCCCACTAGAAACAAGAGAGGTGTAACAGTGCAGGCAGGCACTGGGCCTCCTGGAAAACAAGGTGGTCAAGCATTGGGCAGAGGTATCAGGGCAGCTAATACCTCGTATCCTGCTGGCTCTTTTTGAGCAAAATGCCAAGTTTTGTGGGTTTTTAAATTGATTTATAACCCTTGGCCTCTAAACTCCTGCCACGAACAGCTCAGATGTTTTCAGCTTGAGGGTAGGATCTGCTGCCCTCGGTCATCACGTCAGGTGCACTCGGGTCACAATGCACACGCTCCAGAGTCACTCTGCAAAAGCCATCAGAGGCAACTGCAAGTGAGGTCTTGAAGACAGCATTGGAGACATCTCTCACTGTGCTTGGCCAGAGCTTATGAGGGGAAAAAGGGCTCAAGAGCACCCAAGCAGGGAATCAAATTTTCATAAAAATTCAGTGCAATGGGAGCTGAAAGCTTTGAAAAACCAGGGCACTCATTTAAGGACTCTGTGGACTGAAAAGCCTCATGCAGGGTGCCCAGCAGTGAAGCTGTCTGTGAAAAGAGGGTCTGCTCTGCTGTGAGGGGCTCTGTCTCACTGCTGCCCAACCTCCTTTGTCCCAGAAACCTCAGACAGGTTAAGAGGACAGAAAGCTTTTGGTTCTACAGGCTAAGGAAGAGATATGGGTTGTCCCTCTTTGCATGCTGAGACCCACAGCAGAGGTGCACTCAGTACTGATACTCCCACCTCATTGCATGCAGAACGATGTGGAGATTTCAGCCCAGCTCCAGGGCCTCACAATCTGAAGGGAAGGACAGCCTGGCTCTGCTGCATCATCCTTCCCGAGGGCTCCCAACTGCAGGTTAAAGAACTTCCCCATCCACGCCAAGTCTGGCACTGAGGCTCGTGGCTGGGAGAGAAATCGCTGCGAGGCCGGCTCCGCTGTGCTCTGTCTGGGTCACGCTTGCACTGTGCACTCTCTGGGACAGTGTCTTTCCTCTTTGGTACCTTCTTCTAAGCTAGTTTTTCTTCCCTTCCTTTCACCCTCACCTTCCTGCTCTTTTGAAATCCACAACTTTTACGTAGGTGCCAAGTCTTGGCATGTTCTCTATAATGCTTCCCTATATTGTCTCCTTTTCTCTCAGATAAGCTTCTTCCACCTTGAATAGGAGAGAAAAAGAGAGAGCCAAGAGTGAAAAGAAAGAAGAAAACAAAATGTCCTGGAGGGACTTGGTTACAACCCACTAATCTTGCAGAAAAAAATGCTCAGACATTAAAGTAACAGAAAACTGGAGAGTCAGTCAACATTTTTTTAACCTGGAAATGCTTCTCCAGATGATGCATTTGCCTCAGCTCTGACAATGTTTGCATTCTGAAACTGGGAAACACTTATTGAAATCTCACTGTATCCGGTTCTGGGCACTGCACTCGAACACATAAGTGAATCTGAAAAGGCAACACAAACAATCAAGAGGATTAAGAAAGCACGATATATGAGGAAAGATTTTGTGCGTCCTGGTGCCAGAAACTGCCACTAAGCCTCAGGTGAAGAGGCTGAAAAGTGCTATTGTTGCAGAGGTGCAAGAAAGTGAAGAAAATGGAGTGGACTGATGTGGCCCAGGAGGTGCAGAAGTGATGGGACAGAAAGCAGCCCTGGGTTGGCCAATAGTCCCAAGGAGGACTGGAGAAGGAAGACAAGATTTGTCCCACTGGAGATGCTAAGAGAGAAGTGGTCCCCAGGAGTCCTCTAGCATCCCGCGGAGAGGATACGAAGTGGGATGAAGCAGCCTTTGAAGGTGTCCTTTTCCATCGGTGGGTTCTACGAAGAGTCTACAACAGCTGCGCTCCTGAGCCACTCCCCTGCATGAGGAAAATCAAATGGCAAAGAGTCCAGCCTGTGGTATAGAAATCCAGACCCCATGAAAGGATATTTCCCTTCCTCTTTCCCAAGTCCTTGACTCAGGTGAAGTTTCCACTTGTTTCACAGAAGGGATGGGAGCCCTCTGGTCCTGCACCACGAGTGAGCGGGGCTCAGCTCAGGACCTTTGCAAAGACAGCCATGCCATGGCATCCCAGCACCTCTGATGCTCCATGCCAGCCCATGCACCGTCACCCCAGGGGAGGGTCACGCTGGAAGGTGTCTTTGTTGACAAGAGGGGACGCTTGCTCATCCCCTTCTGGCCATGCAAAGATCACTGGAAAATATCAAGGAGCAGAGGGAGGTACTTAAAAAAGCACGGAATCTCTACGTTAATAAGCCTGGAAAGGGAGAAGAGACAAACTTAATCTGATTGTGTGGGAGAAGGTAATCACAAGGGCCTTGGCGCCAGGGAATCGATAACCAACCGTGGCTGCAGGGGCCAGGATTTCGGTGTGGGCTGGAAAAGTCATTGCTTTGTTGAGTTCCTGTTGATTTGGGGGAACGGGGGGACAAACGGAGGATGGGCTGGGATCCAGTCAGTGGGAACTGGGGAAGGAAAGGCCGCCTGTGCCTTTAATTTCTGCAGCCCAGGTTTTAGAAATGTAGCTTTGCTTGGAATGCTGCTGAGTGTGTAGCCCTGGGACAACGTCGATCCCTTTGATTTGGCAGACTGGAGCCTCTGCAGGTTGCTTTGTGGGTGTATTTCATAAGAAAACAGAGGAGGCAGCAGTCCTGCCCTGTAACAGCCTCCAGACATTCTGGCCGGGTGCTGCCAAAGCAACAGCCAAGAAAGGCACCGCCTGGAAGAGTGGAGTTTCAAGAAAGCCTTCTCTGGTCGGGATGTTTGCCCAGCTTGCAGAAACCTTGGCTGCATTCTGGTTTCTCCATTCAACGCAGAGGCAGAAAGGTTCCTGCAGGTAATTACATAAATTCTGCCTCCCTGCCCCCTCTCTTCCACCTTCGTTTGCTGTGCTGAGATGGAGCAGGAACACGCATGTTATGGGAACAGCAGTGGCAATTCCGATTTCCAGGATGGAACCTCAGCTCCACCACGAGGAACGGTGCTGATGGTTGGGTAGCACGGAGCACTCGAGGCCCAAGCCCTGATGCCCATCTCAGCCTGAGAAGCTGTGCAGTAGGTCTCCAGAAGTGTTTTGATGCACAATGCCTGGGAGAACCTTAAATCAAGGCCCTGAGAGGGGTAAATGTAGAAACCTGGATTTTCCGACCATGTCAGGGCTACCAGGACCTCACAGACTGATGGAGGATGCCCAAAGCCCAGCCTGACACCAGAGGGGGATTCTCAGGGTCTTTCACTTTTTCCTTTGGTCTACGCCGTGGATCTAGGAAGAAAGTGCAGTCGGCAGCACAACACTCGCCGTATCGTGTCACATGAGGGTGCAAGTTCACGTGTTGTGAACCAGTGCCAGGCAAATTCCCCACTAGCTCGCTGGTTGGTAAGGAGTAACAGCATGCCCTTGGGGTGACTCAGCTTTTCCTCTGAGCCCTTAATCACTGTTGTTCAACAGCACCGCTCGACTAACGCGTATCCTCCGTAACCTAAAGAGACAAGTCTCTGCTTTCAGTGTCTGTCCCAACACGCCTGCGATTCCCAATTTCACTGAAAAATGTTCAGTGCCGGACACTAGCAAATGGATGGGGTGATGGGGGAAGTGGTGGGTGCTGCTCCCGCCAGGGTGCTGGGTGTTGATGGGCCACGGCTGCCCCACACGTGTTTCCTGGAGTGTCTGAGCTCAGTGCGGTGCAACTGTAAGGTGTCTGTCGCTGGTGAACTGCCATCCGAGTGAATCAGGCTGGAAGTGGAGCTGAAACAAAATACCATCTGCAAACACCTGAAAAAGCTGGAAAAGTTTGAGGCTAGCTCCAGAATCAAAGGCTTGGCCCAAAATACGTCAACACTCATGGAAAGACTCCCATAGACTGCCCCGGATTTTCCATCAGGTCTGCAAAGCTCAGGCCTAGCGCTGCATTGCTCCAGCTGTCTCATAACCCAGGAAGGTTCTTTGGCTCCAAGTCACATACCCCAGCCAGGCCCCTGGCTTGGCAGCCCCTAGACCAGGACGTGCTGCGCGGTGCACCTGCTACGTGACACGCATGTCACCCCAGAGCCCGATTCTGCAAGGTCCTGAGTCAACTCAGCTCAGCCCTTCAGAGTGGTCAGCGTGAGACTCGGGCATTTCTGTGCCTGGAGAAAGTCCTGGGTAGATTCAGCTGGGTGGGGAGAATAGCTGCTGGATGGGAGACACGCCAGCCAGCAGCCGCTTTCACCAGGAGAGGTGCAGGAGATGCTCACTGTTAGTCACTGCTCTTGCTCATGCGGGCATCGAAAAGGGCCAAGAAAAGATTGGGCTGGAACATGACCTGGGCAGAAAGCAGAGAGCCCTGTTAGCTCTCAAGATCTGGGAACTGTCCTGGCTCTGCTCGCATGAGAAAGGATTTGCAGAGCTTCTGGTCATAGGCTGGGGTCACCAAGCTGGCACAGCTTCTTCCAGGTACTTTCCCAGCCTCTATCACGTTAGATCCTCCACCAAGTGCATAGTGATGGAGTTTCACTGGTCTTGAAGGTCAGGGAAACCCCTACAGCAGCTGCTGCTCCTTGTGTGGAGTTGTTCATGTCAAACATGATTGCAGCCAGGAATAGATAAGGCCGTATCAAAGGGAAAAGCTCAGAGCAGCAGTGGTCAAGGCAGTCCCGATGTTATTTCAGAAGCAGACAGCTCGACCAAACCAGCGTGGTCCTCCAGCTCACTGAGCCACGCTGGTGCCCCAGACCAATCCTCCACGGAGGCTCCCATGGGCCATTTCCACACTGCACAGTGAAATTCCTAGTAAGACCCTTTTTTTTTTCCCCTGCTTACACCCAGGCCCCCACAAAGCAACGAAGCTTGAAGCTGGAGCCGTCTCAGGAGTGACTCAAGCACAGTGGCTGCGGCAGCAGCGCCGGCAGCGTGAACCAGGAGCAGGATTGGTGGCAGGCTGGAGGAAGGGAGGAGTCAGAGAACATGTTTTACAAGAGGGTTACACAACCCTCTGCACCTGGTGCAGAGGCTTTGGGCTCCCTGGTGGGTCCCCCCCCCAAAAGATTTTAATAAGGAGGGGGAAACGTGCACATTGGTGCCATCGTGAGTCTTGCCTTTCCTGGCTAAAATGATCTATAAATTGGAGCCAAGGGGGAAAAGGTGAAGCTAGAGATGGAGGAAGGTGTCACATGAGAATAACCCTTCAGGGGAAGAGGGGAAACCAGAAGGGACCTTCTGGGCCACCATGTGCAGTGTGTAGATACAGCAGGCACCCAACTGCCTAATCCTTTTCCCAAGTGCCATCGTGGGGTTTCTCCCCATCCTGTACTGGTGTGGATGCTGCTCTAGAGCTCAGCACTTGGGGGGTCAGAAACCTCACCGACAGCTGTGGGTTACTGTTGGCTGGCTCATCTCCCTGGCTTTGGAGAAGCTCAGGAAAGGGGAAATGAAAGACAGAACCCAATTCACAGGGCACTGCAGGCACATTGGCCCCTCCATGAGAAAAATCTCGGGGTGCCACACCAGCGTGGGGGGATGTCTCTTCTGGCTGTGGCAAGCCAGGCAGTGCCTGGGCGACTCAAGAAGTCACACCAGCTCTGGTACAACCAGTTCTCCTCAAAGCAGAGCCTTTCCTGTGCACCTCGTTCTTCTGGTAACTTCAGCATTTTCTGCCAGGCAGTTTTGGTCATATGACCTCTCCAAGTCTTGTTTTTGTGTTTTCAAAAAAACGCGAATCAGCCCTGCAGAGCCTGCTGCTGCCTGCCACCAGCAAGCCCCCGGTGTGGCCAGGAGGCAGGGACAGCACTGCCTACAAAGGCAGGGCTCAGGGCTTTGGTGTCGGTCACCTTGGAGCTGGTGACGAGTGTCTCGAGGAGGTGCACGACCGCGCTGCACCGAGGCAGCCGGAGCTGGAGCGTGGCCGGAGCAGGCAGTGTGGATGCTGCTACGTTACGCCAGGTTCCTCTGGCTGCCTGTCATCACCTGCTACGTGTTGTTTTCTGCTTTGATTGGGTGCTCCTTGGGTTATCTGCATCGGCTTTGTACAGCGAGGAGAGCAACGTGACCCTGGTCCGTGACTGAGGCTTCCTGGTGCTGCCACAACACAAATAATAAATAATAATTACGCCGGGCTCAGAGCAGCTGACATAGGAGTGGCTTGGCTGGAATCACCATCCTATCCAGCCCAGCATGGGCCTCACTTATCCTCGTGAACTAGGACAAGCAGGAGGAGGATAGAAGAGGAAATCCACGGCAAACACTCGCCTTCTTCCTCCTGTGTAGGAGGGAGCGTGCGGAGAGAGTCGACGCACCAGCTCGTTTTTCTTCTGATACAACGCCAATTGCTGCACTGGAGCTGCTCCTGGGATGAATTTGGCCCCGTGTTTACATGAATTATTATTATTATTCATTAAGATTATCTTGTGGTTAAAACACAGGAGAGGGAAGTGAGCGATGTGTTCCTGTCTCTGCCACCGACTCTGAGCATGGCCCTGGGCAACTCACTTTCCCCCATTACTTTCCGGAAATATATTTTTCAAGTGAACAAACACGAGCATTGAAATGAAGGAAAATGACACAGATTATGAACATCTGCATAAATACCTGATCGACATCCAAATCCTACCGAGAAACAACAAAACAGTGATCTCAAAGTTCAGCAAGAGTTGCTTTTGTTTCTTTTATTTGCTAATACATTTGTGAATAGGGTTTGGTTTAAATGCTACAGCAATTGCTGGGGGGCTGAATTTTCAACTCGTTCATGTTCTGTCGGGGAGACTGTGGAAAAGGAACGGGCATGGGCATGGGCTCACGAGCTAGAAATCTTCCTATCTGAAAAGTGAGAGAAAGAGGGCTAAAACATACTAAACAATGAAGAAGAAAAAGCATTGGGATTAAAAAGAGGCAGTGAAAAGATCAGGTTCCTTGTGGTCTGGCTATTTCACACTGCTCACAGAATCAGAAAATCATAGCATCATGGAATCTCAGACTGGTTTGGGTGGGAAGGGACCTTTCAAGGTCACCTCATCCAACCCCCTGCAGGGAGCAGGGCCATCTGCAACTGGAGCAGGGTGCTCAGAGCCCTGGGCAACCTCCCCTGCCATGGTGCCAGGGATGGGGCAGCCACCACCTCTCTGGGCAGCCTGGCACAGGCTCTCCCCACCCTCAGTGTAAAACATTCCTCCTTTCTCTCCAGTCTGAATCTCCCTCTTTTAGGTTAAACCATCCCCCCTTGTCCTGTCCCAACAGGCCCTGCTCAAAAGTCTGTCCCCATCTTTCTGCCAGGCCCCTTGAAATCCTGAAAGGCCCCCAGAGGGTCTCCCCGGAGCCTTCTCCTCTCCGGGCTGAACACCCCAAGACTGTGGTGAGCTCTTGCTGGAGAATTCCACCTTTTTGTGGGGGTAACGTCTCCTATCCCTGAAGCTGTCAGAGAGACCCCAGCCCCACGCTCCCCGTCCTGCTGGGGCTCTGCCCTGGCCTCTCTCTCCTCGTGTGACAAAGGTCGTGGCTGTTCTCCAGCCTGTGAGAGATAAAGGGCATCACCACCAGCTCCTGGATGGGTCCTTCTGCACGAGGCAGAGTTCAGACCTTGGGAGGATGAGCTGCTGTTTCAGTGCGGGATGAAAGGAGCTTGTCTCTGCTGTTCCAAATCTGACAACTTTTACATCAAATAAAGGGCATGGGCTGCCTTTCAAAGAGGGAAGAGGGGGAGAAATAAAACCCAACTATTTTAATTGACTCTCCCTTAGGGGAAGGAGGAGAAATGATGCAATTATATGAGGGAGGTGGGGAGAGGGGAAGGATCATGAACTGGCTCCAGTTTTGTGAACCAAGTGGTTGAGAACGTCCTCAGACCTCCTGCTCCATGGGCTTAACGCGGCTCCAGGAGAAGGCTGCACCCTCGGCGACTTCCCTTTCCCCACCATGATTTATGGTGATCCCTCCAAAAGCCCTGTACTGCTTTCAGCATAGATTCTTGCTCAGCCAGGGCATCCTTTAATTATCCTGTTTGTAAATTTGCAATTAATTAATTAGCCCGTGTCTGAAAGGGCTTAGAAAATGTAAGTGTGGCTGAGTATTGTTCCCCGTCAAGTTCAATTATTATCATTAAATGTTTATCTAGCATTGTAACTAGTGGCTGGCGTTTTACAGAGATTAACAAAGATACTGTTCCTGCCTGGAAGGGCTTGTCATCCAAATGAGAGAGAGAGCACAGAGATTGACAAAAGGAAAGGACCGGGATGGAAAGGATTGAGACACCATATATAAAGCCAGTTGTGAGTCATATTGTAAGCAAATACCTCCAAGCAGAAGGCTGAATTGAAGCTGGAGCAGAGCAGGGACACCAGTTAGGTTAGACCTGTCAAGATGCTGCCGTTCAGCAGTGCCAGGACCTCTCAGTGGAAAACGACCCCTGACGCTGCCTCTTTGCGGGACGTTTCCAAACATGGGACCACGCTCAGGGCAGCACATGCCCTGATCTCCCTGCAGGTAAATACAGCCCCCCAGATCCTCCTGCTCCAGATCCAGCTGGACCCTGGGAAGCAGCAGTGCCCCAGCCAGTTGCCATTGGCTCAAGGAGAGAGGGGGACATGGGGGCTTTGCAGCCAAAGCGCGCGAGATGCAGAAGGGCACAGGAGTTTTGGCTGAACGCTGCCAGCCCACCAGAGACATTGTTTGGCTCTGTCAGGGAAGGGTGTATTTGTCCCTGTGGAGGTGGATTAAAATGCCAGCCCTTCCCTCTCCTGCACACCACTCACCAGCACCTTCCTTCACTCCTGGCCTGGCTCCAATCACCGCTGGAATCTCCGGGCAGTGCTTGAACCCCAATCAAGCTCGGGGAGGTTTGGTAATGGGAATGCCCACTGAGGGTGGGGTGCATCCCTTCCCCTGCCCACCCAGTTCTTCCACTGGGGAGGCTGCTGTGTACCTGCCATCCTGCCTGGCCCTGGCCAGCCCAGGCTGCTGCTGAGCACGGGGAACACTCCCTGGGTGACACGCTGCCTCTGGGACGTCCTTGCCCAACGATGCTGCGGTGAATGAAAAACAAACAAGAATCCTGTGCTCTTTATTGCACGTTACGAGGTGACATGGTTATAAAAATACAGGAGAGAAAATTTGCCAAGGAGGGAACAGGAGTGAGCAACAGAGGAGTTGGTTTCCCCCACGTGTTCACTCTTTGGCCTTATGCAAATCTCAGTAATATCCATTTTTCTTTCTTTAAAATTTGAAAATAGCAGTGCTGCTCCTCTGGGCAGCGAGTGCTGCTCTGCCTGGGTGTTGGTCTTGCTCCACCTCGCCGCAATACCACAGAAATCACAGTAGCCTGTTCTGTGCTGCATGAAAATTCTGTAATCGGGTGCTTAAGACCTGATCCAAACAGGGCTCTTGTCACTTATTCCCAAGACTCAGAGATTTTCCCGGCCTGTTTTCCTGTCTTGGGAGTTTCTATCCAATAGGGACAAATAATGCTGGGTGGAAAAGAATCGTTGATTTTCTGGTCTTTGCTCAGGCTGTCAACATTGAACTACCTGGAGTGCTGAGAAATCACTCTAAGTGATAAGTAACATGAAGGCAAATTGGGTTATAATAATCCTTAATGGTTATCTGGTGCGTTATAATTCCAAAGAACTAATCAAACCTTAATTAATTCTTCAAATGGCCATCTCAATGTTATCTTCTCTCTGGAGATGGGCAACCTGAGAGGTGTGCCTTGCCCCAAGGCTCAGCAGAAGCAGGGTCAGCGCGAGAGCCCAAGGAGCCTTCAAAGCCAGCTTCTGCCTGCACCCTACCCCCAGTTGGGTCCCTGCCCGTGTCCACAACACCATGACCTGGATTTCAGTAGCACCTCAGGCTGGAGGAACGGGCCTGTCGAAATCCTGGGGAAGCACTGTTTACTGGAAGCCAGCCTCCACACGCATGCCACACGGTCGCATGTGGCAGCCCGGTCAGACGTGACGCGTGGTCTAGGAGGTCATTAAAACGCCAGCCTTTGACCAGCTCAGCCAGCCATCAGATGGAAGGAATGCAACAGGCATCCGGGGCTGAGCGCTGACTGCCAGCAGCCCCAGAGTTTGTTGATGGAGTGCTGTGCTCCAAAGGACGAGCTCTCTGGATTTAGGGACAAACAGGGGAAAAAAAAAAAACCCAACCAAACCAAATAAACAAAGAACGACAACAACCAACCAAAGAAACCAACCTCAAAATGGGCAAAAAGAGGTTGACAAAATCTGCTGCCAGCGAGTTCTTGCAGTTCTTCCCCTGACCCACCACTGCCCACATGAGGATCAGAGGATGGCATTTCCTTAAATTCTTTCTGCCTTCTGCGGGAGATTCAAGTCCCAGCGAACCAAGAGCCTGGCGAGGCTCCACGTGTTTGCATCTTGCCACACCAGAGCTGGCCCAGGACTCCAGTGGGATAAAATATGTTCTGGCTGGTTCCTCATCCCCAGCTCACTCCTCTACAGCTCATTCAGGTCGACGTCGAGAGCTCTCCAGTCCCAGCAGCAACTACAATACAGACATTCCCGCAGATAGTAAATGGGATTACACGGAGCCCGGCCGTGTCTCTGTGGTTTTCTCTCACTACAGGTCTTGTCGACATGGAGCCACTTTGGAAAATTAATTCAAATTAATTAAAAGTATGAATTGAAAGTTGATCAGTTAAAGCCCGTTAAACTCATGATTCAGATTTCAGAATTAAAATGGTTTTAATTTAATCTAGTTCAACACACTCTCAAAGTAAATTAAACCAAACCACATTAAAGCTGGTTTAATTCTCAATAAGAATGTTTAATGTGGTTTCATTTATCCACTTTCAAAGTGAATGCAGATTAACCTTCCCAAATGTCCCCAGGTAGACAAACCCTGCTATAGGAAGCAAAGATGCAATTTAAGTCCACCAACAAAACCGATCAAGAGTGTTGATCTGGACTGGGACCAAGCCCTAATTTAATGCTCTCTCCCAGATATGTCCATACTGCAGTTCCAGGGCTGCCAGCAGAGCCATCCAGTAGCCCAGTAACTGTACCCCAGACAGCGTGGCTAACGAAGGCTAACGAAGGCTGCAGGCTCCAACGGGGCTGTAGCCCATATCCACCCAGTGGGTTTTGTTCTTGGGGCATGCAAGGTATAGAATCAGAGAATCAGACTGGTTTGGGTGGGAAGGGACCATTCAAGCTCAACTAGTCCAAGCCCCCTGCAGGGAGCAGGGACATCTCCAACTGGAGCAGGGTGCTCAGAGCCCCAGGCAACCTCCCCTGCCATGGTGCCAGGGATGGGGCAGCCACCACCTCTCTGGGCAGCCTGGCACAGGCTCTCCCCACCCTCAGTGTAAAACATTCCTCCCTTCTCTCCAGTCTAAATCTCCTTCTTTTAGTTTAAAACATCACCCCTTTGTCCTGTCCCAACAGGCCCTGCTCAAAAGTCTGTCCCCATCTCTTTGACAGTTCCCTTGAAATCCTGAAAGGGCACCAGAAGGTCTCCCTGGAGCCTTCTCCTCTCCAGGTTGAACACCCCTAACTCTCCCAGCCTGGCCTTCCAGAAGAGGGGTTCCAGCCCTCGGATCATTTTTGAGGGACTCATCCCTCAAGGGACAGCTGAGATGCTGTGATGCCACCTACAGGGGATAATTCAGCTCAGCACAAGGCCCATGGGGCCAGACTCAGCTCAGCTCCCCAGCAGC
Source organism: Todiramphus chloris collaris (assembly GCA_025345505.1). Lineage (NCBI taxonomy): Eukaryota > Metazoa > Chordata > Aves > Coraciiformes > Alcedinidae > Todiramphus > Todiramphus chloris. The sequence continues at coordinate 4,071,231 of JANVCC010000065.1, read as the reverse complement.
CGGGGCCAACTGCTCCCAAGGATCCCAGAGCCTGGCACTTCCACACTGAGCTCACTTGGAAGCTCAGACCTCTGGGTAGCTGCTGAAGAAAGGAGCTCTTTGAAAAAGCAAAGCCTGAGGGTGATGGCTGCTGAGCTCTCCCAGAAATCCAGAGATCCAACTGGTTCAAAGCTCAGGCAGGCAGCCCCGAACGCTTCCAAGAGCAGAAAAGTCTTCTCCTCAGACACTTTTCCAGCAGGCTCCACTTCTAACAAACCATCAGTCTCTTCATCCTGCAAGATCCCCAGCCGCTCTGCTGAGCCAGGAGCCACGTGAGAACCAGCTGGACTTCTGACGTGAAACCTCTTCTGTGGTTTGCTCCGAGATCCGAGTCATGAGGAATCAGCTCCTGGACCTTGTAAGGAAGATGAGGGGCCGAGAGGGCACCATTCCTCCTCCACAGATCTCCACTCAGCAGCAGTGGCACTGCAGGGTCCTGCTGCATAGCTGAGGGCTCAGGAACCAGACTCTGGGGGATAGTCCCTTTTTACATCCAGGCTGGGCTCAGGGCCAAGGTGCTTTCTATGCACATGAGATTCACGGGGATTTTGTGCCGGTGTATACTTAACCCCGCACAGAAATAATAGCTCTGCATTCAGTAGGTAATGCCATTAATTGCCCTCCCATTACCTTTCCCTTTCAGGCTGCCCAGAAGGAATCCCAGCAGGGGAATGTCAGCCTCCGGTCAGTGCAGAGCTGGAGCTGCCCCCTGAGCCACACGGATTCTGACCTGAACAGGAGTAAAGTTCTAACTTCACAGACATTATCCAGATGCAGGCTTACTCATCCTGGGTTGGTTTCACAGCGCCTGGCTGCTTCCTGGGTGGAACTGTGCTACTGCTCAGGTACCATCCCATGGAAACCCTCCTTGCAGGGGCCAGCTGAGTCCACCCAGATGACGTAGTGCTTTGCATACTTATGTAATTTCTGCTACCCTCTCCTTACCCCAGACACTCAGCTTGGACCTTACATGACTTGAGGCACCCAGCTCTTCTCTCCCAAGCCTCTCCTTATCCCTGTCCTTCGCAGGAGGGAGCAGGGACATTCCCCCTCCACTGTCTTTTCCCTGTACCAAGAGTCTCACAGCCACCTTGTACCTCCAGTGCCTCAGAAATCAGTTACAGCTCCCAGAGCGTGGACCTCTCTGCCTCAACAGCCCGCCCCCACAGCTCTGGGTCTGCCCAGCAAAGCAAGGACAAGAAGGATGGAGGGTAGGGAGAAGAGGTAGCCCAGGGTACCTACCTCTCCGGGGCTTAACTGAGTCTGGATTTGTGGGGCTGCTGAGTAATTAGAAGAAAAGATTTTTATCAGCAAGGATCTGGGGCTGGCTGGTGGTTCCTGCTGTTGATATTGTGGCAAAGTGGTTATGGGCGGGTGAGGAGAGAGAAAAACATCTTATTCCTGTAGACACTGCTGAGGGGTCCTGTCACCTTGTCCCCAGTCCCCTTGGCCGGATCCCCTGGGATCCAGCATCCAGCCAAAGCTCAGCCCTCACCCTCCACCACCTCTTTGTACCCCTCCAGGATCACTAAGCCCTGGGTCCCCCTCCTCCAGCCTGGGAAAGCAGCATAGCATGGGGACGTGTCACTGACCCAGAGAGATGCACCAACACAGAGGTGTCACAAGAGACACAGGGACAGGGACACGTGCGTGGGGACAGACGTGAGTCCCCAGGCAGCAGCCAAACCCACGTGCTGCACAGCCCGCAAGGGCACAGCAAAGGGGAGAGCCGTGCAGGGAGCACATCTTGCTTCTGCAGGCGATGCTGCTGGTTGCCCATCCCTTAGGTTGTGTTTTGAACAGAGCAGTTTGATTCCCCAGCTTCACCCCTCCCCTGCTCCTGCAAATCGCTCGCCCTGGTCCTCGCTGCAAGACGCGCAACTGAGCCAGGGACAAGAGCAGGGGCTCCCAGTTCAGGTGACACCCAGGGTGCAAACCAGCACTTCCCAGGACTCCTCTTGGCTCAGGCTCCCTTGGACAGACCCTGCAGGGTGGTTTCTCCCTTCAGACTCCTCAGTTCTCCCTGTGCAACATCATCTGCTCTCGTGCCTGCTGCCAAGCACAGACCTGCCCGGGTCAGCCTCCACCTGCTTTGCTCTTAACGCCGTCTTGCTCCCGTCTTACCTCTGCTGCTCCCCTCTACCAGACAAGGCAACACAACCATGGATGAGGATTTAGGAGAGCTGAGATCTCCTCCCAGTTCCTGTTATGAGGTGGATGATGGTGGTGGAAACAACAAGCTGCTTTCTGTCCCCATTTGCTTGTCTGCAGGATGGAAATCACCTGCAAGGGCTGGGGTGTGGTGTTATTCTTCACTTTGTCTCTTTACAGAACGGTGCCCAAACCCCAGCAGTCCCTCAGCCCTCCATCATAAGCCTCTAATGTCACCTAAATCAGAACCAGAAGGGGATGGCATAAAGCTGATGCAAGGGAGGTTTAGACTGGACAGTAGGAAAAAATTCTTCGTGGAAAGATTGGTGAGAGATTGGAACAGGCTGCCCAGGGAGGTGGGTGAGAGATTGGAATGGGCTGCCCAGGGAGGGGGGTGAGAGATTG
>JANVCC010000065.1:4055889-4068626 GCA_025345505.1 Todiramphus chloris collaris | reverse complement strand
GGGTGAGAGATTGGAATGGGCTGCCCAGGGAGGGGGTTGAGTTGCCATCCCTGGATGTGTTTCAGCATCGCTCAGATGTGGTGTTGGGGGAGATGGTCTAGGGGTGAACTTGTAGAGTAGGGTTAATGATTGGACACGATGATCCCAAGGGTCTTTTCCAACCTAAATGATTCTGTGATTTTCTAAGCTTTGTCACAGTCATTCCTCTCCCCCTCTCAGCCTCAGCAATGCCACTGGCCACATTGCTCCATGGAGCCCAGCAACCCTTGACCCAGCTCAGAGCCTGTCCGGCCGCTCCGCCGCCTGCTCTGAGCTGTGCAAGCACCTTGCGTCCACAAGCACCTCGCGTCCACCCTGGCCCGGGGGAGCTGACATGCTGCTCTTCATTCCAGTGGGATGAAGAGTCTTGCAAGTTTCCGTGGCCCGACCTTGCATCACCATCAGGGAATTTCTCTCGGGCACTTTGCTGGGAGCAGTAAATCAATCCCTGGCAGTAACCTGATGCACGTTACGTTTCGTACCTTTCTAACTCTGATGGTGCCGTCCCATAGCAACTGCCTTGCTCTTGTGCACAAGCCACCCCTAAACGGGCACTGGAGCAGCCTGGCATGAATGGGACTCGGCTCCAGCACAGGCTGGAAGTGCTCTGTCAGTGCTTCCAGGAGTCCCAGTAAACACCTCTGAGCCTTGTGCCTCTGGAGATAACGAGGAGAGGACGGACAGGCTCCCCCCAGCTTGGGGCTTCGTGTCTCCTTCTCCTTCTGCAAGTTCTTCCACCAGCCTGACGGAGATGTGGTCTACCTGGGAGGGCTGTGGCTGGGGAGAAGGAGCCCTGAGCTCCCGGCTGGCTCTGCAGAGGAGCCTGGCCCAGCACTCCAGGAGGCGAGAGCCAGATCAGCTGCATTCCAGGGCATGAGATGCCCTGTGAAGTGGGAAGGCCCCAGGCCAGACCGCTCCTAAATCCTGTAGGTGCCAGAGTGGTGTGGGTTGGAAGAACAGGTCGGGGCTGCCGCCCGAACAGGAGCGTGGGGCCGCTCTGTTTGCGCGAGGTTGCACCGAAGAGCCGGCTCCGCGGCTGAGGAAGAGGAGAGGGCGTGAGGGAGGAGGCGAGGGGAGCAGAGGGACCCGGGGTGTAGGAGCTCCTCCCTCGGATGTCACCTCCACACCTGGACCGTCTCCTGGCGTTGCAGGGATGGGATGAACCATTTGGATTCAGGAGGGAGTGGGATGAGTGATGCAAAGCATGTTTGGCAGAGGATGCCCATGCTCTGAGCCACGTGGGCACCAGCTGGGAGACAGACAGGGATGCCAGTGCAGGGCTAAGCCCAGGCTAGCTGGCCTGAGTGGATTTATTCTGACTTGTACCACGCTAACACGCTCCTCTGTCTTTGGGATTGAAGTGACTTTGAGTCTGGCAGACTTGGAGCCTTGCAGAAATGACCACATAGGTCTGAAGTTGTGGGGAAATGGGTTTCAGGCAGGCTCAAAGAAGGGAGGTTTGGTACCAGGACCCCAGCTTTGACCCCATTCCCATTCTGCAGAGTATTCTGCCGATGCCTGGCTCCCGGCCAAGGAGAGCCCTTCATCCGTCTCCACGTAGGACACAGAGATGACCCAATAGATGAGGAGGATAAATGGTCCCTCCTCAAGCCTCGGAAGCAGGATTTAGCCCTCGCTGCACCTCCCCTCCCGCGGGTTTAGCCTCACCCTCCCCACAACCGCAGAGCCCCGGCGTGCCGCACCCTGGCACCCTGCACCCCGGCCCCACGTGCTCGCCCAGCAGCAGAGTTGCCCCACCACAGCCATTCCCCTGCACCCTCCCCAGCAGCCAGCATCTCACCGCACCATCGCGCACGCAAATGTTTACGGAGAAGGTTCGTGTTTCTTTACCAACGAACTTGAAAGTGTTTAAGACAAGGGGAAAAAAAAAAAAAAAATAAATAAAGCCAATAAAACGGTACCCTCCAGCCAAGGCGCAGAGTCTGGGAGGGGCGCTGCTCTCGCTCCCTCCTGGCCTGAGCGGTTAGCCAATTTTCTGGGGCCTTGCCAGGGTGTTTCCGTTAGAAGGGGAAACTGATTACATGAGTCAGGTGTTGCTTTGGTACAGTTCTGGTTGCAGAAGCACGGAATCACTGAGGCTGGAGAAGCCCTCTGAGATCATCGTCCAGCCTGTGCCCCATGCCACACGGGCCAGACCATGGCACTCGGTGCCACATCAGCCTTTCTTTAAACCCCTCCAGGGACGGTGACTCCCCCACCTCCCTGGGCAGCCCACTCCACTGCTGATCACCTCTCTGTCAGGAAGGGCTTCCTGATATCCAACCCAACCCCCCCCTGGTGCAGCTCCAGGCCATGCCCTCTCCTCCTGTCACCCGTTGCCTGGGAGAAGATCCTGACCCCCACCCGACTACACCCTCCCTTCAGGGAGCTGGAGAGAGGGACAAGGTCCCCCTGAGTCTCCTCTTCTCCAGGCTGCCCAACCCCAGCTCCCTCAGCCTCTCCTCATCAGACTTTCCCTCCAGTCCCTTCCCAGCCTGGCCACTGGCCCTCTGGTTCTTGAGAGAGCTCCCAGAAAGGAGGCTGCCTTGCTGTCTGCTCTTCCAGGCGTGCTGTGCCCTCAGGACACATTGTCCTTCCCTTGCCTCAATGGACAGGATCGTCTAAGTGTAATGGGACCAGCCGTACCACAAGGGCACCAGCTTCAGCTGGGACATCCTGTTGTCTCAGCTGTTACTGGCAGAAGAGGCAGTTTGTATTTTCTTGCGTTATCTTTGAGCACAAACTGGCCAGGAGCCCCCTCCCCTCCTCCCCGTAGCAGCCTGTGTACGGGATTCATCTGCTCGCTGGCTGAACGAGAAGGAAAAATGTTCTGTGCCGGAGCATAACCATCACCTAAAGTTATTTTATTGTCTTTTTCACCTTGAAGAAAAAAAATCCACCCAGGTGAATTTGAAATCCAAACCCTGCTTTGAACCCCCCAAATTAAATTTCATTTCTGATCTTTTTGAAACAAAGCAAACATCTGAACTTCCTCCAGGTTTTCCCTCCTGCCTTCTCCAAACCAAACTGCCAAATTCAATCCAAAATCCTGAGTAGTTTTGGTCTCTCTTTTGATCATCACGCCCTGTAACATCATTCCTGGTGCATTTGCTTCCACCAAAAAGCCTTTGTTCAGGTCTCGAAATGAACATCTCTGCCTGTTCCAGAGATCATGATGTTACCAGAAGCATCTCCCAGAGTAACAACACTCCACGGGTACACAGCCCACCGCGGAGAGCTGACATGGACCATCATGCCCAGTGCCTGGAGCCTTCCCCTACAGCCAGATAACCACAACACCTTCATCCTGCAGGTACATCCCACTGTTTTGGTTGGCAAACAACGGGGGGTCTTATTTCTGTACATGCAGCCCAAGCAAAACTCAGCAAAATCAGCTGCTTCCATGCCAAGTACTGAAATCGGTAGAAGACCCCAGGGGTTTGGAGAAGCTGCAGGTTCTGCACAGCACAGTAAGGATCCCATGACCCAGCTGGGATTGCTTCTGGAGCACTGGGATCCCACAGCTCTCAGCTAAGCGACTGTTACAAAGAAGACAGAATGGTGGCAGGGGGAATCTTGAGGGAGCAGCCACATCTCCTGGAAGTAGTGTGATCCCCAACAGGGCATCACAGGGGAAGTCCCCAACTTTTGAAGTCCTCTCCTTAGCAGGATGCTGAAGTCACTCCTCCAAGGAGCTGAGCTTCTTTCTTCTTGGAGTATTAAGCCATTGTGCCTGCACCAGACGCTCTCTGCCCAGGCTAAATGGCAAGCTGAGGTTGGCTGATCTAATTCCAGGACACAGGGTTCGTGGAGAAGTTTGGTAAGGGGTTTTGATCACATCTGTTGCCTGATGTCTCTTCTCTGGCAGATTCTCCCCATACATGCCCAGAAGAGACAGAGAAGCACTTAGAGGGAATTTAACAACCCTAGGGTGATAAACCCTAGGGTGAAAAACATTTTGATTTGGAGTACGGTAGAGATCCCAAGTACTTTGTGAAGCTGAAGAAGCCCACTGCTTCTGAAGATGACTCAGAAATCAGGAAGATCCTTCTCAATCTCATCTTCGCTGGGGCTCCACTGCCTCCTAATGAGCCCTGTGCATTGTTTTCATTCTGGTGTTCTTGGTTAAACTTTATCTCTAGCCATGTTTCATTATTATTTATATTAGGATAGTGCCCGGGGGGCCTTCCCCCAGCTCCAAGCCCCACTTTGCTGAGCACTGCACAGACATGCTCGCAGAGAGAGCCCAGCCCTGCACGACTTCCAGTCTCCCTAGACAAAGGAAATATTATTATCCGCATCAGCCCCACTTTGAGGAGCATCCCAGAAGGACTTGGGGAAGCACTCAGGGTCACAGAGGGTTTCCACCTCCATCCTCTGCTCTGTTGCCTGGAGCTAAACTCCCAAGTGGCCAAATCTGTCATGAGTTCATTGTATTGAACGGATGCCACAAGCCCACAAGCTAAAAGGAGGGCCTTTGTCTCCTGCTCAGCAATGTGGGGCAGAAAAGAGGGGAGAGCAGGAGTCCTCCCCATCCAAGCACCCTGTCCAAAGCTTGCTAAAGCCACTGAGAGAGTCTTTCCACGAGCTCAGTTAATACTGGATCAGGTCTCTTTGATATACCCTGGGTAACCCTCACGCCCATCACTTTGTGACTCAGTTTCCCCGCCACCGTGAAGCCGGGATCATGTGCAAAGCACAAGCATTGGTTTTTGCTGGTGCCGGCACAGGCAGAGGCAGAGCAAGATGAGATCACCCAAGAATGTCCTGGGAAGAAGAGGACTCCTCCGGGATGTCTTCATCCCCACGAGGAAGGAAGTGGAGGGGGTATAAATCACCACAGCTTCCCCTTATCAGAAATCAAAATCTCTGCAGCTGATCCAAGCCCGGAGCGCCGGGGGCACCCCCAGCGCCGTTCCTGTCGGCTCCCGTGTTGTTAGAAAGGCAAGTACAGAACAGCAGAAGCAAACACCACAATTAGGATTGGATGTGCTAATAAGGGTTTCGGCACCATGCGGCTTTAATATGCAGCGATCAGAGAATTTTCCCTGGCTTCTCTCCCCAAAGAGTTATTTGCTTAGGCTGCTGTGCTCGGCTGCCTGGGAGCTCTCAGCGCCTCGCGCTTGCTCCAGCAAGATCCTCCACCCCAGCAAGGCCACCTATAGAGGTTCTCCCTACCACGTATCTTCCACCAAGCCGGAATGAAAACATTGCTCCAGACGCAGTCTGAACGGCAGCCTCTGCCTAAATCCCCTTATCTTGTCTCAGAGTCTGGGAGGTTCATTTCCCAATGGGGCTCCCTCCAACATGCCCCCAGACACGCCAGCAGCTGGCACTTCATGTCTGCTGGCACCATCTCTGGCAAGAGCTGAACTGGCAAACTGGGACAGCAGGATCAGGCACCGGGCACACTCCTTGTAACAATGATCACAGCTCACGTGGGGCTGTGCTTTTCATTCGACTTCTCTTCCTTTACACGTGGAGGCCAGAGACTTCTAGCTGGGGAAACTGAGGCCCAGAGCAGGGAATAAATATCGTGACAGCATTGCCCAGTGGACACAGCACAGCACTCAGGGTAGGCTTCGGCTTTGCCACTGCCACTTGTATAGTCCCCGAGTGTGTCACCTCATCCCTTGCAATTCTTTGGCTTTCCAGAGTCGCTTTGAAGCCTGTCGACGAGAGATGTTGTGTTAGAGCTGAGAGGGATGTGAGGGATCTTGTCCTGGTCACATCCCATCCCCACACCTCAGCTGCACTCCAGTCGTGGTGTTCAGATCACAAATGGGCACTTGGTCCCTCTGGTTGCTGGGAGCAGATTGTCAGAGTCGTTCTCCCCATTCCCAGGCATCGCCAGATCCCAGCAGTAAGGTGGCTCTGGGCTGTGCAAGGCAGAGCTGGAGGCAATATTTTCTCAAGACTTTTGCTAAAAGGATGTCCAAGGAAGCAGAAGAGGAAGTAGTAGAGGCCACTGGACTCCAGAATAGTGAACAATGTGGTCATTTCTGAGCAGTTTGGGATTTGGAGCAGTTGCCACCAGGAGATTGCTGCTACCACTAAGGCAGAATTAGAGACTGGCCACATGGCAACCTGCTTGAGCCCCAGGGCTAGTCCCAGGACAGCCCCAAAGGGTCACAGCACCATCTCCTGTCCACCCCAGCAGCAGTGGCTGTGACAGGGTGGCAGTCGCTCTGCTACAGCCCCGGGATCTCTGCACGTCCCTGCTCCTCTCAGGAATGAGCAGAAGGATGTTCCACAGAAACCCTCCAGATGCAAAAAAAAAAAAAAGTTACATCACTCCCAACTGAGGTGGGACCCAGAGAACCGACTGCCTGCCAAAATAGCCTCACACTCTCCGCTCTCCCCAGGGACCTCATTAGCTGGGTCCAAGCTGCTCTGCAATCCCCCTGCATCCCACCCCCTCCGTCAGCTCTGAGCCTCCTCCTTCTGCCACCCACCCCCGGGAGCAGATGGGGCAGGAGCCAGCTGAGTGACACAGCTACGTGGCATCGTGCCCCGTGTCCTTTTAACCCAGTTGGTCCCTCTCCCTCGGTGGCTCCAGGGTCCGAGCGCAGCGAGCGGAGCTTACAAGCAGGAACCTAGCAGGTCCTGGGTGCCTCTCCTGCAAGCAGGGTGGGACACCAAAAACTTCCACCCTCCTGGGATTTTTTTCCTGGTAATGTTCGTGGGAGAGGCTTGTGTCCATAGACAGCCTTTGCTGTCCCCTACACTGGTTCTGGCTGCTGGGACCACATAACTGCAGCTGGTGGACTCCTCAAGTCTCCTCCAGCCACCAAACTGTCCCGGAGGGGAGGGCAGGGACTCGGGGACCTCAAGGCTCCTGCGGGATGAGTAACGTGTTATTCCTCACTGAGGACCCTGCTGAGGAACAATTATAATCCAGGCAGGATCTCTTGAAGTCTCTCAGACATGTGGGGAGACACAAAGGCACCCAGGTCTGTGTGATCCTCCAGCAAAGCCACTTGCTCAAGGGCTTCAAGAAAGTCTTTCTAAAGGAAACCTCAAGCTCTGGGAGGCTCTGGCCGCAGAGCCAGTGGGATGCAAAGCTCTGCGGAGGAGGATGCAGCCCACCGAGGAGCTCAGCACATGAAAGGGGACGGCAGTGAGATCAAGTAGGAGATCTTTGGGAAGCCGCAGAGATTTTCTCCCTTAACCCCCTCTAAGCCAAAGAAGATCCCCCTGGAGTTCCCCCCACTTACCCCTCTGCAGACACGTTGGGCTCTGCCTTGGCGCAGCTGAGCAGAGACATCTCGTGGTGAGGAGGAACTCGGCACTGGGGAGGGGAAGGAAAAGTCTCCCCTTGGGCTGGAGAAGCGCAAACAGACCCGTAGGATGGGGGAAGACTCTTTCTCCTGGTAGGAAAGGCTGCGGTGCTCCACGGGAGATGCTCATGGGGTAAATACTGACAAGCTGGGTCAGCTTCTGTGATCTGGGTTTAGGGCACCTACAGAGCTGTGGCCATACCAGCACTAACTGGGTTGCCTGTGAGGCAAGGAAGAACCAGTATCCTTCATTCATAGATGGCGAGAAGGGGACTGGGGAGTCTCAGGCATTGTGGAGAGACGTGTCCTACTGAAGCCAGGCAGAAAACCCACGAGCAAGCCAAACGCAGCACCCGGAGCAGTCAGTACCCTCCCCACAGCGTGGCCTTTGCCCTGCAGTGACTCATTCCCCTGTCAGATTCCCCTCCTGTGACCCTACACAAACAAACTCTTGCCACCATTGCAGGGGACGTTCTGCCGTGTGGTCCAACACACTTCTGTCCTTGGAGAGCCTGGCTGTGCCAGGATGCACACCAACATGCTGGTGTAACGGGTGATGGCCAACAAAGAAGGAGGTGATGCTGGGAAAGGGGCTTGCAATTCAAAGTCTATCAGGACAGGCACCAAGTCCTTCCTGTCTCACACCCCCAGCTCACTCTCCATCCTGGGGTGTCAGCACAATAGAATCACTGCGGCTGGAGAAGCCCTCTGAGACCATCAAGTCCAGCCTGTGCCCCACCAGCACCACACGGGCCAGACCATGGCACTCAGTGCCACATCAGCCTTTCTTTAAACACCTCCAGGGACGGTGACTCCACCACCTCCCTGGGCAGCCCACTCCACTGCCTGACTCGGTAAGGTGTCCATAATTAATTATAAGAAATATCGATGCTAGAGCTCAAGAAAAATAATAATAATAATCATTCCCCACCAGCTGACACTAGACCAGCTTTAATGTTTCGTGGTGGTGCAGTGATTAAGCACTTGGCTTTCTTTGCATCTCGTCTCGTGGGCATCTCGGTGGCCTGGCCAAGCAGGCTGTGGCTGGGAGCCTGACCAGGCTCTTTGTAAGAGCCAGTTGCAATTTTTGAAATGAAAAGACTAAAGATCTCTTCGCATCACAGACTCCGAAATTAATAAAAAGAGAAAGCACTCCACATGTTTTCCTCCCAAGTTCCCTCCCCTTTTTTCTTCCCATCATCTCCCTTATATTACTGCAGTGACCAAACCCCCTTATCTGAATATAGATCCTTGTTGTTCTAACTGCTGTGTAAACACAGATGAAAAGATAAATAATGCTCAGGGGCCCGAGGGCATCTTTAAAGCATCTTTAAAACCATTGTTGTTATTATTTTAAAACAGGGGAGCGGAACTTCAGCTGCTAATAACCAACAACAGTCGGATTCATCACAGCACAGTCTCGTGCCTTTCCAGCTACTGAGATGAAGCAGAAAGCCTCAAAACCTGGTTGTCCATTCAGGAGAAGGCTTTGGGAGCGGGAACACAAACTTGGACTTGATGGCGACAGGTTTTAGTTAGAGCTTGCGTTTTCAGGAAGGAGCTGTTTGCAGAAAAGCATCCATTTGATACTTCAGGATTAATCAGGAATTACTTCAATGCCCATTCTACTGTATTTTCTGTGGTGTCCTTTCGCTGAGATCACCCATTATTAAGGTTTCCCAGAGCACTGGAAGCGACTACACATCTCTGACAGCCGGAGCTACAAACCCATGGGAACACTGCGCTGGTGTCATCAGCTTTGTTGCATTTTGTCTTGTCACTTTGAAGGTGGAAATCTCCTGTGCACACACATGCCTGTGTGTGTGCACAAACACCCAGATGGATCCCCACACCTAACGCCACAGTCAGAGCTCGCAGGGTGGGAACCACCAGTCCCACCCAGTCAGCCCAGCTCTGGGACTGCTGCTGCTGCTGATCTCAGGGGTCAGATATTGCAGCACGCAGAGAGTCCCACAGGTTTGGGGATTTGTTCAGTGCTGCCTTCGATAGAGAGCTCGCCCTTCCCGTGTGCTGAAGAAACAGCCCCTCTTCTCTGACATCCACTTTCATAGCATCATAGAATCCCAGACTGGTTTGGGTGGGAAGGGACCATTCAAGGTCATCTCATCCAACCCCCCTGCAGGGAGCGGGGCCATCTGCAACTGGAGCAGGGTGCTCAGAGCCCCGGGCAACCTCCCCTGCAATGGTGCCAGGGATGGAGCAGCCACCACCTCTCTGGGCAGCCTGGCACAGGCTCTCCCCACCCCCAGCAGCACAAATCTCTGCCTTCTCTCCAGTCTGAATCTCCCTCTTTTAGGTTAAACCATCCCCCCTTGTCCTGTCCCAACAGGCCCTGCTCAAAACTCCGTCCCCATCTTTCTGCCAGGCTCCTTGAAGTCCTGAAAGGGCACCAGAAGGTCTTCCCGGAGCCTTCTCCTCTCCAGGCTGAACAAGCCCAACTCTTTCCCTGCACTCCTGCTCCGAACCACACATCTGAAGTGCTCTCCACCACTGCTGGGTGACACAGTCTCTGGATTTGTAGGCAAATTTTTAGTATTTTCCTTTTGTCAGCAATCTGGACATTGGATGCCCGGGCCATGCGTGACCCTTGGCCCTGGAAAAAGACCCCCAAGCCTAGGGTGGATTGCCACGGGATGGACAGGCAGCATAAAATATCACAGTTTTGGTCAATCCCCAGACTCATCAGATGTGAGCCCTGCACTGAGTCCCGGGCACCTTCGGTCCTGGCCCACAAGGATCCCAGAGTGCTTCAGACACTGGGAGCGTGGGGCTGGCATCTCGCCTGCCTCCGGGGTGTGAAGGAACTCCCCCCACCCCTCTCAACCTGAACTATCCGACTCCTGTGTTCTCCTGGGCTGCGAATCTCGTGCAAAGACTCACGCGCGGCTGGTTTCCAGTCCAAGCAGGAAATGCCACAAGATCAGCTTTTCCCATCAAGCTCCAGTCCTTTCCCTCTCGGCTCTGGCAGGAAGCTGACAAGACAGGACATCTGGAAGTGCCGGGGAAGCTCACAGAGAGGCTTGGTTAGAGAGGCAAAGAATCAGAGAGAAGTTTTGGTTGCAAGAAACCTTTCAGATCATCGAGTCCAAGCGTTGCCCCAGCACTGCCAAGTCACCACTGACCCATGTCCCTCAGCACCACAGCTCCATGGCTTTGAAATCCTTCCAGGGATGGGGACTCCACCACTACCCTGGGCAGCCTGGGCCAGGCCTGGACAGCCCTGGAAGGGAAGAAATTATTCCCCATGTCCAACCCACCTACACCTCCCCTGGGGCAACTTGAGGTGGTTTCCTCTTGAACTGAAACCAGTATTCGATGTGCAGCCTCACCAGTGCCGAGCACAGGGGGACAATCACTGCCCTAGTCCTGCATGACACCCTTACTTCGTTACTTCACCTTAGAGGTTGTCCTGCCCCACTCTTTCCTTTGAGATTCTTTTGCTCCGTGGAACAAAAAAAGCTTTTTTTCAGACCCGTCTGCCTTGTTGCACAGGAGTTGGGCTGACCCATGAGCACCCTTGGGGCAAACTTTGCCATTTCCTAGGGTCCATCCCCTCTGAGAGCCTGTGTCACTGCTCGGGGACTGCCAGCAGCTCCACAAGGTACCACAGCCCCTGCTTTCCTCCCTCCTATGCTTGCTGTGCATCGAAGGGAGAAACAGCAGGGATGGGGGCCGGGGGGAATACTGGTTTGGTGGAGAGGGGCACATCCCAAGCACAGGAGGAGCTGCGACTGAGCGAGTGTCGGTGACTCTGAAGGAGCAGCAAGCAAACTCCGCTTGGGAAACAGCAGCACCTGATCCTTCCACTGCTCACAAGCAGCAGCCTTCTAACCAGAGAGGAAAGGATTTTTTTTATAAACCTCAGACCAAATTACTGCTCCCCAGGCCTAATCAAACACAGTTCCCAAAAGTATTGGTTGGCTGGGGGCTAAGTTTAGGAAGGTGTTTCCTTCCCTGCCTCCACTTTCAAACTAACCAGGATGAGGAGGAGTTCAAAGACCTCAATTGTTTGTGGAACACTTTGAACACAGAAAGGGCCTTGGGCAGGGAGATGGATTGTGGCTAAAGCACAGGCCCAGCAGGCAAGAGACCTCGTCTGCATTCCCTGCTCCGCCACAGAATCAGCATATGACCCCGGAGTGCTGTTCCGTGCCTCAGTTTCCCCACTGAAGCAATTGGGCCGAGGATCTGCCATGTAGGGCTAGTTAGAGAATCTTGAAGCTTCAGTGAGTCCTTTGGCTGGAGAACACAAACAGTTTTAGCCCACGGGCTTATTCCTTGGTGCCGTGCCCCTCGCTCCAGGCTCGGTGCCAGGCAACCCTGCTGTAAGGAGCTCCCCACTCTGAACAGACAGGATGAGCAAAGGGGTCCAGGGGGAAGCGATGATTTGCCTGCTACTCTGGAGTATACCAGAGGATTGGGTCCAAGACAGACGCCCTAACGATCTGCATAAGCATTACAAACAGAGATGATTGCACCCCTCCTCTGGCTGAGGTCTCTGTTAATCAGGGCGTGATAAGGGCAGAGAATTTCCCTCCTCCCCAGCTCCTCACCCTGTTTCCTTTCTCATTTAGTCAATGAACAATCCCTTTGAGCAAAGTCTTTATCAGTTTTCCTGGCAGCTCACAGGATTCCCTGCCAAGAACAGAGGCGCAGAAAACCTGCCCGAGGCTCCAGGGTTTTAGGAATCCCATCTTTGCTGCCTTACGGATGCCAACAGTCCCTGCCCAGAATGGTGCTGGGGATGGGAATAATTCACGTGTGGAAGCTAGAAGTCTGAGTCTGCCTTGCAGAAGGTATCAGTCATACACTAGACACATCTCCTCCTAGACTTGGTACTCTTTGCAGCAAAGGATACTGGTCGGATAGAACCCCCAAGGTCAAAATGGGTCATGAAGTTTCTCAGCAGGTGACTCAGAGTCTTCTGCCACTGTGGGAAACACTGGAGAGACTTTTTCGCTCAAGTGATGGCAGTTCATGTTTCTAGTGAGTAAGATCCCAGATGCCGCTGTCTGCTGGTGAAGCCTGGGTGAAGGTGTCACCCCAGCAAACGTGCCCATCACCTCAGCGAGAGCAGCTCCACAATGTCATGGCAGTCTTGGGAAACAGGGAGATGGGGCTGATGGGAGCCGTGTGACGGGCGAGTGTAAGGAAGAGAGAAAACAAACCGGTCACAGTTAAATGTCAGAAAGACGTTTGGAGCAGAAAAGAAAGACTAAGCTCTGGAGACTTTCCAGACCCACCTGGATCTGTTCCTGTGTGGGCTGCCCTGGGTGACCCTGCTCTGGCAGGGGGGTCGGACTGGGTGATCTCCAGAGGTCCCTTCCAACCCCCACCAGTCTATGATTCCATGATTCCATGATTCTCTGATTCCATGACTCTATGAATCTATGATTC
>JANVCC010000065.1:3978563-4055879 GCA_025345505.1 Todiramphus chloris collaris | reverse complement strand
ATGATTCCATGATTCTCTGATTCCATGACTCTATGAATCTATGATTCCATGATTCTATGATTCCATGATTCTCTGATTCCATTACTCTATGAATCTATGATTCCATGATTCTCTGATTCCATGATTCTATGATTCCATGATTCTATGATTCCATGATTCTATGATTCTGTGATTCCATGATTCTATGATTCTGTGATTCTCTGATTCCATGACTCTATGAATCTCTGATTCCATGATTCTACGATTCTATGATTTTATGATTCTATGAAAGAGTTAATTCCATCCAGGTAAGTTCTTTCAAAGCTGAATATTATGAGGCACATCCCATCTTAACCACAGACATCTTCAAACCCTTGACAGAAAGCTCTTCGGTGCAAAGTCAGACTTGTTGCAGAGGCTCTGCCGGCTCCGAGCAGGTCGGTGTCACCTGTCAATCCTAGAGC
The DNA here is from genome assembly GCA_025345505.1 of Todiramphus chloris collaris. Classification (NCBI taxonomy): domain Eukaryota; kingdom Metazoa; phylum Chordata; class Aves; order Coraciiformes; family Alcedinidae; genus Todiramphus; species Todiramphus chloris. Next base: position 4,055,436 of record JANVCC010000065.1, on the reverse strand, counting down.
CGCCTCCAGGGATGGGAGGCTCGAGTTACGGAGAGGATCCCTCTGCTAGAGCTGGCGACAGAAGGCATCGCGCATTCCTCCCCCAGCTAAAAAAAGACGGTTGGGCTTTGATCTCCTGGGCTCCGTCTGCACCACAGCGAGACAATGCAGAAGGCCCCTGGGGAGGAGGAGGAGGAGGAGAGGGGGGAGGTGGACTTGACAAGACATTCCCTAAACCAGTCTTCTCTTCAGGTCCTAGAATCAAAGGGGATGAGGGGGCGGGCATGGCACCGAGGATGAAAGTGGAGACGGAGCCTGGCAGAAGGGAAGATACCACAAAGAGCCCATGTGGGCCTCCGAAAGTGGGGAAGGCTCGAGCAGTGCAGGACCAGATGGCTGAAGAGAATGGGAATGAGCCTGAAGATGTTTCTCCTCTTCCCTGGTTTGAATGCCAGCCAGGACAGTGCCGCCCATTGCTTGGTAGCCGTGTGCTTTGTGCTTATGGGAGCTGGGAAAACATCCTCACTGGCAGGCTCCATGGTTCAACCATGATGGGCATGGAGACTGAACTCCACTCCTGGCAGTCTCGTGTGAAGCCAAGGAGGGGATGGCCACAGAAAGGAACCCCACTGCAGGGGCATTTTGACACACAAGAGTGGTAAACCTGGAGTCACGGCTCTGCCATGGGTGGGTAAGGGATGGAAAAGGCATCAAAGCATTGGGAAACCCAGGGGGCATCACTTCTGGGGAAGGCCTGCCTGTTAAGAAACCTACCTTTGGCATGCAGTGGAGACTCCGGGAGATGGGGACAAACCAGGGAAGATGGGGCTTATCACAGCTTTCAAGGTTTGCTGAAATAACAGACACCTCTGTCCAGCTGTCAATGCCCTGTCTCTGCTGGCCCCTTTAATCTCCTGTCTGGAAGAGGTGGCTGCTTTGCTCTTGGAGCACCTCTTCCTTCTTCCTCTGGGCACTGGGCAGAAGACCCCATTGAACCCCAGCCTCTCCTGTCACTGTACAGCATGACCAACCAAATCAGACCCCACTAAAGCCTTTCTGTCCAAGACTGGGCTGCACCTCAGCTCCCTGCCCGCTTTGGTGCCCCAGTTATTGAAACACAGACTCCAGATCCAGCAGTATAAAATATTTTTCTCCAGGCAGAAAAACTGCAAAGCCAAACTTGACCAAAACAGAACAGATTTCAGAAAACTTCATGCCTCCTCCACGCCCACCAGAGTTTTCAGCTACAAAAACTTTACTTGGGACAGCCACCTCAAGAGCCTGAAGCTTCCAGAGTCACAAAAAAGGGATTTGGTGCATAAACAGAAGTTTGGGAAACCGAGGCAGGGAAAAAACTCCACAGCTTGTCTAAAGGTGCCCCGAGAAGGGTGGAAGGAGACCAGGTTTTCTGAAAACTAGGCCAGCACTTTCACCGCAGGGTCACCCCTCCTTCTGGAAAGCACTGAACCTTCATTCAACCTTCAGAACAGTTCCCATATATTTATATAAATATATATATATGTACACACCTGAGACATTATTGCTTGGGAATCTTCAGGCCCTGGGCCCTATCTCCACCCTTCGCACTCATTAATCCTCCCTTTTTTTCCTTCCTCACATTCATAAAGAATCTCCCCTGCAGCAGGGAGGGTTGGCCTCAGCTCCCTGGCAGCTCAGCACCCCTCCTTCCCTCTGGGCTGCAGAGAGCAAAGCTCAGTGCTCCCCGCTCTCCGGGGACACCGCTGCTCCCTGATCCCAGCCCTCACCCCGTCCACCAGCACAGATCCCCTGGGAATTCCTCCCCTTGCCACTAAACCCTCGGGACGCAGGTTTCTGCCCTCAGCCACCAGCAGAACCCGAGTCTCCCACGGAGTCTCCCACGTCAGTGCATAAACAAGGGTGGCCTAGATGGGGGGGAACGGGCACGTATTTGTGGGGGGAACAGCTGGAGGGATGGAATGGGGCTCGGGGATGACTCCTGGCTCCATCACTGGCTTCCTGCATAGCCCAGAGCAAATTCATTCGCCTTCTTCGTGTTTTATTTGCATATCAGTAAGCAGAGTGAGCGGCATAAAGCACGGCGTTCCCACAGCTCCTGTCCACTCTGGTTTCCCTGTTTCAACTCTCCAGCTTTGGGATCATCCCTCTCTGGTCTCCAGCTCTTTGCACAGGAGGGTCTGACTCTGATTTCGACTATCAGACATCTCAGTTTTCAGAAAGCTCCTAATTCAGGCAGCACCATGCAGCACAGAATCCAATGCTAAAGCCACCACAGCCTTGGGGGGACTGAGCTGTGGACTTCCTATGCTCAAACCTGAGCTTCTCTGGTTGCAGGGGGTAAAGCCCAAGCAGCAAAATCCAACATCCCTGGGGTTTATCAAACCCCTGATTTGCAAAGAGGCCCTGGGCTACACGTATTCATTCCAAGACCGCGCTCACTCTCTTCCTCCCTCTCTCCCGAGCCTGCACCTACCTGCAGATGCAACTCAGCTAAATCGTAATTGGCAAACGAAAGTGAGCCAGCCCCCATATTTCTTTTAATGTTTCCACAGGAACCTGAGTGATGTCTTTCACATCATACATCGTGGGTGGCAGAGACCTAACTAATCCCCTTCAGCAGTAAAACATGTTCAAGTGGTGCCAGTGTTCCCTCTCTGACCCAAATTCATCTGCAGGATTTATGGCTTCAGACCTGTCAAGCTACAACACCAGCAGCTGCTCCGTAGGAATCCCTAACCTGGGAAGAGCCTCCCATTCCTTCCCCATACAGATGCCTTGTTGTTCTGCTGTACAGGCTTCATCATCTCTTCCCCTGTTCAACAAATATCACTTTCTCGAGGGGGGTCTTGTGCCTCACAAGCAAATGCCTTCAGAGCCCCCAAGCAGACCTTTAAAGCCCTGACATTCCTGCCGTGCCCAGTGCTGCTGGTGTGGGATGGGATGCTCAGATTCTAAGGAATCAGGTCCCTCCTGTACCTCATTTTGGAACGGGATGCTCAGATTCTAAGATCAAATCCCTTTTATGCGCCTTATTTTGGAGACAGGAATTTAAGAAACGGGGCCAGCAAATGCAATTTCCCAATCAGAGTAACTGATTGGAACGCTGAAATCCAGGACTCCAGGGTACAGGAAAAAAACCCCAACACATCGTCACTACTACAGCCAGGAATATTCAGCATCTGCACCAAGTGAGCCCTAAAGGAATCTAGGATTTAGAGATCATGTTGAGAACCTCTATTTTCTCGCTGAAGAGATGAGTATTGACTTCTTGGAGAACCAGTGTCCTGCAGTGCTAGTCAGAGAGGCAGGGCACAGACCAGCCCTTGCACCAGATACAGTTTCTCACACGATTTAGAAACATTCTTTCACATCTCTCAGATTTCCCAGGGAAATTTCCTTCCCATTCGGGGTGGAAAAAGTTGCTGACTTCCAAAAGTTTGCGGATTAAAATCCGTGGATCAGAGAGGAAACATTCCCACAATAAAAGCACACTTTGAAACAACTTCACGGAACCAGAATCACAGAACTTCCCTAATGGAAAGCGAATTCAGGTGGGAGTTTTCAGGCCAATCTTGTCGTACATGCTGATCTGAAGGTGAAGGTCAGCAGGAGATGCCTGGAATACCCGAGGCTGTTCAATTTATCAGCTGTTCCAGCCATTTCCTCATGCGTTTCTCCTTCTGTGCCAGTTCAGCTGTGCAGTGACCCAGTAACACCAGCCCTGTCCACTCCTCGGCTCTCAGGATGGGCAGCCTTGTGCAGAGCCCGTGCTCGGGTCCCTTCTGCGAGTTCTCCAGGGTGCTGTGAACAGGCTGTATGGGACCAGCTGGGAATGGCTGAAGTGCTTCCCCACTTCAAACGCTTGGCACAACAACCTCCCAGTGCATTTGCTTTCTCAATTCGTAGTGATAAAATGAGAAGCAATTAACGGTAAGTAATTAGCAGTAATTCATAAAGCTTGGAGGCAGAGACCAAAGTGCAGGACTCTGAGCTGCTGGGTAGCCTGAGATGCTGATGGCACAGTAGGAGCAGAAGTGGGAAATACTTTGGGAAGTGGCATCCCTTAACACACAGGCTCTCAGAGACTCCTCATTAGAGTAAGAGACTGAAAGACCTTGGCCAAAAGCAGGAGCAGCCAACGGAGTCGTTACGACGTCACAGGCTTGCCCCCAAACCATGGATTAGCTTTAAAGATTTATCAAAATATTACTTTTATTCCCTGTATTTGCTTTGTGGCTTTTGAGCTCGCTGGGTGAGTGTTTTCTCAGGTTTACTCCACCGTAATGAGGGTTAGTAACATACTTTTCAGTTGGAAATGAAAGTTGAGCTCCCTAAGTCATCACACCACTCCAGAACCTGGCTCCAGAAGAAAATGGCAAATATCATCAGATGTGAGAGTTGGCAACACAATAAAGAACTAAATAACAGGACAGGATTCTAGACCCAGCAATGTCAAGGGTTGTTTTGTCATTACGTTTAATGGAGGCTAGGAGTTAGCTATGGGTTTCTTGGTTTCCAAAAATAAAGCAGCCTCCCATTGAACTCCGCAAGCTCCCACCAGCTCTCCCGAAGACCTGGGGACGAAGCAGAGACACCAGCCTGCCGTGCCCCAGCCTGTCTGCCACGCTACAGCCCTTCAAAGCCAAGCTCAGGGATGAATCAGGCCCGAGCCCAGCGCAGAGCATCGGCCACGAGTAACTCCGAGAGCTCTGAGTGAATTCCCTTGTGCTTCTTTGGGTCACGCTTGGCTCGGCTCCTGACCAATCCCCACTCCCACCAGACGCCTTCCCCTGAATCCTAGAAAGCTCCAGTCTCTCTGGGTTTACATATTCCCCAGCCACAGCAGCCTCCTTGGAGTACACAGGGTGCTTATTAACTGCAGGGGAATATCGCAACGGGAGGACTAAATTGTAGCCTGAGAGAAGGCAGCAATCTATCATTTGGTGTCCCTCTGTCACCAGGCAGAGCACTGCTCAGCTCAGATGTGATTTCACCAACTGGAGCAGCCTCCCCAACAACGCCTTCTGGTGCTCCCGACCCGGCACAGTTCCTGCCTCCCCACGGACTGCCAAAGTTATTTATTAACGGATTAAAGGGCGAATCCCAGCTCTGGGAGTGGGCAGCGTGAAGGAAATGACCAAATAAACAACTCGGAGTGACTTGCGGACAACCATGATGTTCTCCCTGGGACAAGGACTAAACAGGAGTGGAGGAGGCGCTGGTGGCTGGAGCAGAGGCTGCCGGCCAGGGCTCCTCAGCTCTATTTCCAGCTGTGGGTGGGAGTGTGGGATTGGAAGGGAACTGGGAGGCAGGATGTCGGACTCTGCTCCTGGCTTGAGGGACTTACAGCAAAGGGACCGGTCAGCTGGTCCTTGGATCTTGTTCTCATCGATCACCGTGACTGTCACTTAGTGGTTGGAGATGGGGATGTGGAGTGGAGGCTCCTGGGATGCATTCCTGGCTGTCCCACCGCCTCACAGCACAACACCGAGCAAACAGCTTCTACTTCCACTCACCTCGGCGAAGGGGGTGGTAAAAAAGATGCTGTTCTGAGTCAGAGCTGCAGGACCACAGCTGAAACGGACAACTCTTGCCAAGTGTGTATGTGCTCAGTGGCAGCAAGGAACCAAATAAACACAAAATGTTAAGTAAAGAAACGTTGGTCACCCAGGTCCCATCCCAACTCCAAGCTATTCAAAGCTCATGAGCGTGTGAAGCCAAGGAAGATGTCAGGGGAGTCACACACAACCAAAGAACCCTTTTTTTCTCATGTCTAGTTCTGTCTTAGTCATGATTTATACCCGAGAGCAGCGGGGATTAAAGGATTGGTCAGGTATTCACGACAGGTTTATATGCAATAAAACCACATGGTAATTCAAAAACAAAGAGCCATAAAGGAATCATCTTCTTTCACTGCTTTCCAGCACAGGAGAATGTTTTCCTGCTTCGTCACTGATGGGTTCCTCTACCTGCCCTGCTCACACCTTCCTCCCCTTGATGTATTGGCTTTATGAGCTGGTTTCTGACCAATCTCAGAATCTGAAAGTCCAGCCAAGCTGAACTTTCTCAGTTCTGCAAGTCCCTGTAGAGAAAGAGCGCAAGAAATTTCAGCCTGTGCAGTTCCTGCCCCCAGGCCCTGCAGGAGAGCAGCCTCAGAATGGGCCTGGCCCTCTCTGAAAGGCAAACCCGATTAATTTGGTCCGACCCCAAGTGAAGACTCAAACCGGGTGGGTGCTGGGTGTATCCTGATTTCTCCTGGCTCTCACACGGACAAAGGATCGATATTGGACAGTGATCGGTGCAAAGAGACCAGGCACTGTCCCACCTTCTTTTTCCCTTCTTGCTGGTGCCTGGGCCACCTCCTCTCCCAGACTGCAGCTACACTGTTTTTCTTTACCCATAGGCATGTCCAGCCAAGCTGGACATACACATATGCGTGCCTATGTGTAGAAACACCCAACAAATACCCTGTATGCCTGGACACATGACAAATAATCCAGGAGAGGCTCCTGGCAGCTCACACGGAGCACACAGAGCCCCTAAACTCACAGTCTTTGGTTATTTTACACTGTTTTTTTCTCAGCAGATGCAACCTCCTGATTTCGTAATGAGCAAGGAAGGCAGGATCAGGCCCACACCAGGCACTCCACAAATGCAGCTCACAGAACAGAGATCCTCCTCATAGCCAGAGGCCCCTTGAGCTCTCAGAGGCAATGTTTATTTATCAGTAGCACAGGTATCTGTTGGAGAGTAAAGCCATGGATCTGCAGTCAGAGGTGACAATCCCACGCTGCTGGCGTTGCAAAAAGCCAAAGGAGAGATGATGCCTGTTCCAAAAAGCTCTTAATGGCAGAGCACAGGTGAAGGGCTTGCCCATCTCATGCCTACAGCAGCCAAGCCTTCCAAAGAAAAGCCCCAAATCTGGTTCCCAAGAGGAAAGGCTCTCTCTGTAGGCAGGACACCTCCCCTTGCAGGTTACAGCCTCCTGGTGGCAACAGAAGATGTTTCCACACTTGGCAGTCCTGGGTGCTATCAGAAACTTCCTCCATCCCCATCCTGCCTCCCAGAGCAGGGTGTGCAACACCTACACAGCCCGTTCAGCCCAAAGCCCAAACGCCAACTGGTTTTGCTCAGACAAGAGGAAAAGGAAACACTAGGAGCCTGCAAATGGGCAGGTTGTCACAGAAGGAACCAGGAACCATCCCTTGCCATCTCTGCCAGCTGGCTCGGCGTTGTGCAGCCTGAAACCACGTTTAAGCCCTGCAATCATAAATCATAGAATCGCTCGGGTTGCATGAGACCTTTAACATCATCGAGTTCAACAGCTAGCCCAGCACTGCCAGGGCACCACTGACCCCTGGCCCTCAGCACCACGGCTCCACGGCTTGGAAACCCCTCCAGGGATCACGGGGACAGCCCTGGACAACCCTCAAGGGGAAGAAATTGTTCCTCAGCTCCAACCTAAACCTCCCCTGGGGCAACTTGAGGATGGTTCCTCTTATCTTGGTGCTTGTTCCTTGGGAAAAAGAAGAGTCTGACCCCCCCCAGCTCCAACCTTCTGTCAGGGAGCTGTTGAGGGCCAGAAGGTCTCCCCTGAGCCTCCTTTGCTCCAGGCTCAACAAGCCCAGGTCCCTCTGCAACTCCTCACAAGCCTCGTTCTCTAGACCCTTCACCAGCTTCATTGTCCTTCTCTGAACATAAGGCAAATGCATCTAAGCTGTGGCCTTATTGTGAAGCAGAAGGTTCTCTGCAGCTTCCCACACGTGATCTGAAACTCTGCCGTGTGGGGTTTGCAGCTGAAGTGGCTCAGCAGGCCTGGGCTAGGTCAGCCTCCAGTGGGAGATGGCCGGGGAAGAGCAAGGTGCTGCAGGAAGCACAGTGGGTGATTCAGCAGGTGGGGTTCTCCCCTGCGGGCAGTGTGAAACTCCTCGCCTGATGTAGATCTGGGACCTGCTCGCCGAGAGGACCCTGCTGCTCTTGGTAGGAAAAGCAGCACCTGGCACAGGCACAGACCCCCCTGCAGTTCTGCATCCAGTTCTGGAGCCCCTGGCACAGGAAGGCTATGGATGTGCTGGGACGTGGCCAGAGAAGGGCACCAGGATGCTCAGAGGGCTGGAGCAGCTCTGCTGGGAGCACAGACTGAGAGAGTTGGGGTTGTTCAGCCTGGAGAAGAGAAGGCTCTGGGGAGACCTTCTTGTGGCCTCCAGGATCTGAAGGGGGCTACGAGAAAGCTGGGCAGGGACTTGTTAGGCTGTGGGGCAGGGATAGGACTGGAGGGGATGGATCAAAACTGGAGAGAGGGCGATTCAGGTTGGACAGTAGGGGGAATTTCTTCCCCAGGAGGGTGGGGAGACACTGGCCCAGGGTGGGGAGACACTGGCCCAGGTTGCCCAGAGAGGTGGTGGAAGCCCCATCCTTGGAAGTGTTGAAGCCCAGGCTGGATGGGGCTCTGAGCACCCTGCTCTAGTGGGAGGTGTCCCTGCCCATGGCAGGGGGGTTGGAACGGGATGATCTTTAAGGTCCCTTCCAATGCTGACAATTCTGTTTCTATGGCCAGAGAGCTCTCCTCCAATCAGTCACTGGATCAGGTGTTCCTGCACTGGTGGGCAGCTCTGTCACTTGAGCCTTCCCCCCCAGAAGAGTCTGTGCGTCACTCGGGACTGCCGGTGTGTATTTCCTCAGAGGAAAAGGTGGAATTTGTGGCTCATATTCTCGAGTGGAAATCAGAAAATCTGCATCACTCCTCAGCTGTGAGGCCTGTGGGAAACACACGTGCTCCCTGGGTGCTTCAAACCCCCCAGGTGGGAACGACTGGGAGGAGTGGCTGCCACACCAGAGCTGTGCTGCCATTCAGCGAGACCTGGACAGGCTGGAGGGTTGGGCAGGAAGAAATCCAATGACATTCAACATGAGCAAGTGTAGTCTGGCACCTGGGAAAGAACAACCCCAGGCATCAGTGTAGTTGGGGACTGACCTGCAGCGAAGGGGAAAAGGATCTGGGGGTCCTGGTTGATGGGAGGCTGACCATGAGCCAGCAATGGGCTTGTGGCCAAGAGTGCCAATGCCATTCTGGGGTGGATTAGAAGGGCTGTGGTTGGTAGGTCGAGAGAGGTTCTCCTGCCCCTCTACTCTGCCCTGGTAAGGCCGCATCCGGAATATTGTGTCCAGTTCTGGGCCCCCCAGTTCAAGAGGGACATAGAATTGCTTGAAAGAGTCCAGCGCAGAGCCATGAAGATGATTAAAGGAGTGGAGCATCTCTCTTATGAGGAAAGGCTGAGGGAGCTGGGGCTCTTTAGCTTGGAGAAAAGGAGACTGAGGGGTGACCTCATCAATGTTTATAAATATAGAAAGGGTGAGTGCCAGGAGGATGGAGCCAGGCTCTGCTCGGTGATGCCCGATGACAGGATAAGGGGCAATGGGTGGAAGCTGAGGCACAGGAAGTTTCATGAAAACATGAGGAGGTATTTTTTCACTGTGAGGGTGACAGAACTGGGGACAGACTGCCCAGGGGGGTTGTGGAGTCTCCTTCTCTGGAGAGATGCACAACCCACCTGGACGCTTCCTGTGTGACCTGCTCTAGGTGACCCTGCTCTGGCAGGGGGGTTGGACTAGGTGATCTTTCGAGGTCCCTTCCAGTCCCTGACATTCTGCAACTCTGTGATTCTGTGACCAGTCACAAGTGGGAATGACCATACGTGTGACAGGAGCCCCTGCGTGTCATCAGCACACAGGTAAGAGGAACAGGCAGACGGAACGGGCCACGCCAGGACCGCACCGTGCCAATGTTCATCGCTGCGATTCCGTCCGTAATTAACTGTTACGCTTCAAATCCATTTTGTATCTTGCGCTAAGCCAAGAATAATATTTGGAGATGGATTTCTGACGAGGACAAGAAAGGGGAGCAAGGTGAAACCTTTGTAATCACCTCCCAAAGCGTGGTGTGAACTCCCGACAGCCTGACGCTTCCGCTGCACCCAAGTCCAGCCCTTGCAGGTCCCCTGGAGATCCCCTCCAACCTTCCACGAGGTTCTTCCCACGACGATTAAGAAAGCCAACCCTCGAGCCTGCCCATCCTTGCGGAAGACGCTTGGCAAGCATGGGGTTAATCACGCGGTGCCCGCGTCTCCTGCTGTATCTGCTTCGCAGGAGAGCCCCGTCCAGCTCTGCATGCCCCTGCCTCTGCAGGCTTTGCTCTCACTCGCTCGTTCTCACCCAGACCCACGGAAACCCGGAGCCCGTGCGGCACCAGCCGGGCCCGGGGAGGAGCCGGGAACAGGGCGAGGCTCATCTCGCAGCAGCTTCTCCTGCAGACCTGCAGGCACCTTTCGAAAACCACAAAACGGTAACCAAATAAACAAGCGGGGCGTCTCCGGCTCACCACACCCCCGCGCAGCCCTGCGGGCACTGCCCGGCCCACGGCTGCCAGCTCGCTGACGGGGCTGGCACAGCAGCCAGGAGCTGCCGAGCGGCCGGGCTCCTGACGGGCAGAGAGGGTAGGAGGGTGGGCTGGGAGGAGAAGACAGCAGGAGGCTGGGTCCGGCTCCCCGATGTCCTTCTGAGCTGAGCCCGTAGTGTCCTCAGGCGTGTGCATCAAAAGGATGAGGCACCAGGCAAGGGAAGGGATCCGGCTCCCAGCTCGCCCCCGGTCCCCGGCTCGCCCCCGGCTCGGTCCTGGCTCGCCCCGGTCCCCGGCTCGGCCCCGCTCCCGGCTCGCCCCCGCTCCCGGCTCGCCCCCGCTCCCGGCTGGCCCCGGTCCCCGGCTCGCCCCCGCTCCCGGCTCGCCCCCCCGGTCTCCAGCTCGCCCCCGGGCCTCAGTTCACCCCTGGCTCCCATACGCCTCCTCCGCCGCTCCCCTGGCAGGTCCCAGTCTCTCACCACGGCCCCAGTGACAGGGCAGGAGGAGATGCTGGTGGAGATGCTGGTGGGGATGCTGGTGGAGATGCTGGTGGGGATGCTGGTGGGGATGCTGGTGGAGATGCTGGTGGGGATGCTGGTGGAAAGGCAGGCTGGGGAGGATGCGTCAGTCCCCGGTACATCTGAGCTGCGCTTCACGATGCCCGCTGGAGAAAACTCTGCTCACCTCAAAGTTTCAAGGACTAAGGGTCTGGTGGGACTGTACTGGTTTGGGACTGTACTGGTTTGGGACTGTACTGGTTTGGGACTGTACTGGACTAAGGGTCTGGTGGGACTGTACTGGTTTGGGACTGTACTGGTTTGGGACTGTACTGCTGGCACTGGTTTGACTCGAGGGGGGAATCCCGAGGTGTCACACTTGCTGTTTGGCTCTGAGTGCACATCCCCAGCACTTCCCACTCCTCACCAGGCTTTCACGCCTCTTCTACAGCCAGTCTGGCTTCATCTTTTCTTCTAAGGCACCAAGAGCAACCGCAGACCAGTTTGTCTGTGCAGGAACACCAGCCTGGAGCTTCAGTCGCTAATTCAGCCTTTCTTTGTCTCCCCTGGAGTCCTCCTAACCTGTTAATGGTTTGCATTTTCCTAATTAGGGCTTTGCATTTTCCTAATCATTCGCAAAGGTTTCTCTTTGCCCTGTATCAGCACACAAAAGCACAGAAACCGGGGCAGCTAACCTCAGGCCCAGGTTAGAAGGGAAAAATGGAAGTTTCCCTGTTGATTTCGGTGAGTCTGGGATCAGGGATTAGTTCAGACATGGGAAACAGCCCATTTGCCCCTGAACAGAGATAGCGTGGGGCTGGGCACTCAGGAAGGGAAGGGAAGAGGATCATTCTGCCGCAGTGACCATGATTGGAGGGCTGTTTGTCACGATGTCAAATAAAGACGACTTTCTCCCGGGAGGGAGCATGGTGCATCTCTCACCTTCTGCACTTCCCCTGACATCACCTCTGCCATCTCAGAACTCGGAGGTGGGAACAGCAGAAAACACCCCTGGAAGTTGCTGGGCTGCCTCAGCGAATCTCCCCCTGGGAGCAGAAACAGGAGCGGGGATCGCACGGAGTCTCACTCAGACCGAGCTTGCTGGAGGCTGCCGAGCCCTCGCTGCAGCTCAGTTTTCCGATGGATGTGGAGGGGGCAAAAAGGGACCTCCCCAGTGGCCATAAATTACAGTGACAATGTTATTCTGAAAAGTGACTCTTTGGCCTTTGCAAAATCTTTCCCAGTGCAACTCCTGCCTGGTTTTTTTTTTTCTTTTTCTTTTCTTTTTGTTTTTTTGCTAGAGATTAAACTAAACAACAACTCCATGGCAGAAAGAGAACTGCTGCTGGAGGCTGAGCAGCAACCTGGCTCTGGGGGAAAGAGACACCCAGCAACGTGAGCTGTGAAACCCACCCTATCAGACCGGACCAAGAGCTCCCTGGGTGCTGGTGACCCCACCAGGGATCAGCAGTTGGTGCGAGGAGGGGAGGAACTGACCTGTGTGGAGCAGCCCTTCCTCTCCGTCCTCTCAGCTTCTTCTGCTTCATTTTATTGTTTTACATACGTCCAATGATGGCATCAGGTACCCCCTGCTTCTTGTGGGTTTGAGACAAACAACATTTCGTAGACCTCTATCTGACACTCTTTCAAACCCTTTCTCCAAGCAGGAGACTCGTGTTTTGCCACTTCCCAGCCCCAGTCGTACCAGTTGCCTTTAGCCACACCAACAGCCCACCCAACTGTGCCTGGCAGGCTGCTCGTGCCCTCCAAAAACCTCTCTTTTAAGGAAGCAAGCTCATTGCACAAGCAAATACAACACGATCATCACGACACGGCCCCGAGCTACGCAATCTGGATCAGGGAATGTCCGTGGTCAAGGGAAGCAGGCCCTTGGCTTCAGCCTGTCATGAACAGAAAATATACTGGGATTAAATGAGCAAGCAAATATTGAAGAGTCTTTGGTGGCCTCATGGCCAGTGCAGAGCGGGCTGATGGGAAGTCATTAGTTCGTCAATACATTGACGGTTGGTTTTGCAAAACCAAAAGCGTTTTCTGGCTCATCCAGACCTTGGCAACTCAAACAAGCACAGATACTCGTGGAACAACTTCCAAAATCTGTCTGTCCCTGAAGGGAGAGGTGGGAATTTTGGCTCTGTGTAGGGCCTGTATTTGGTCTTTCAACAGGAGGTCCAGTGGAGGACTGGAAGATGAGACTGAGCTTTCAGCCCCAGTTTCAGGAAAATCAGAATATGATGACCTTCCAAACCCAAAGTGTCACCAGTTTCCCCAGCAGTCTCAGGTTAATGGGAAAAGCTGGGATAAACTGAAATTACCAGAATGCCAGCTGTTAAAGGAGATCATTTCTTCATTACGCAGTGGTCCTTTTCCAAGAGCTGCTGATGCTGGGTTCTTCAGAGCAGTTGCTTCCAATCTTCTCAGGTCCATGGGTTGCTGTCGGTGTTCACGGATGAAGAGGTGCTACCAGTGCTCACCAGTCAGCGTGTCTAAAGGTGCTCACACTGGGCCAAGAGCAGGCTTTGGGCATCCAGGTCTCTGTGTCCTTTGCTCTGTGTATTTACACTGCAGCCTGCAGCTCAGCCCGCAAAGAGAAGAGTGTCATCCAGCACCAGGCCACTCTGCCCAGAGGATTCAGCTGGTCAGGGCCAGTTGGCATTAGGGAGCAATCCTAATCCCTCCCAGTTGATGAGGAACCTCTTCTTAATGCAGTCTGGTTTTGCTCAGGAGTGGAAACAGATGGTTGCACATGCACGGGTGCCACCAGGGATGTGCTCAAGAACTTGAAGGGTTAATAAAATATCTGGCAGATGGTTTATGGGCTTTCTTGGGTTTGTTTTTTTTTTTTAAAGCCTTCATTCATCTTGTTTCCTTGTCCCCCATCCACTCCCACCTTCCCATAGAGCCCCTAGGGCAGAGCTGCTAGGGAGCCTGAACTCCATGGTATGTGTGTGTGCTGTGGCTCCTGGCAAGGAGGCTGGGTGGTAAAATCACTTCAAAGGGGCTGCAGCACCAGCGAGCTGCAAAAGGGTGTAATTACTGACCTGGCTGAACCACCCTCCCAGGCTGTTTGAAGTAGCTCAAGAGCAGAGCAGCATCAAAGGGGAGTGCGTTGTAGGAGCTGGAGAAGGAGGGCAGGAGCCACTGCAAGCACAGCCCAGAGAGTGGAGAAGAACAAAACCTACGGGCGTTTTACACCTGCCACCTCAAGCACTCACTGAAGACCAGGACCTCTTGCCTCTGATCCTGGGAAGAGCTCCCAGGCAACTCTGCCAGCACTGAGCTGGGGTAGATGCTTTCACCATGTAGTGGCTAAGATTAAGAATTTAGGGTTAAACGGGTCATGGGGATTGGATTAGATGACCTTTGGAGGTCCCTTCCAACTGGGGGCATTCTGTGATTAAGGGACTGGGGAGGGGTGTCCTGAAATGAAGATCCCACTGCACCTAGGAAACACAAACAGAACTTGCATTTGGTGGAGGAGACCAAGTTTCTGTGGTATGGGAGATGATGTCAAGCCATTCCTCTCTAAACTACATCCCAAAACAAGAGGAAAAAAAACCCTCTTCTTGAGTTTTGAAAAAATAGGGACTTTTGGATATCAAAATACCTTTCCTTGGAAGTTTCTCCCAGAACATCAGAGTGTACTATGAAAAAAGGCATTGGAACAGGCTGCCCAGGGAGGTGGTGGAGTCACCATCCCTGGAAGTGTTCGACAAGCGTGTAGATGCGGTGCTTCGGGACATGATTTAGTGGTCATGATAGTGTCGGGTGGATGGTTGGCCTTGGTGATCTTGGAGGTCTTTTCCAACCGTGACGATTCTGTGCAATATATACAAATATAAAACATAAAATGTGATTAAAATGCTGTAGGGTTTTTTTTTTAATAAAAGTCAAAATGAGGTCAGATACAACAAAATCAAGATGGAGCATCTTGCAGTAAAAATGTAACTGACATCAGGACCATGTTTCAGTACTGATGAAAATGACTATTTTATAAACCCTTTAGGTGGATGCAACTGGATTCCAGCCAGTTAAGATGCTAAAAAATAGAAATCCTATCTGATCACAAGCCTCCCATCCACACTTCACCAGCTAGCACAGGAGCATAGAATGGTTTGGGTTGGAAGGGACCTTAAAGACCATCTCGTTTCAAGCCCCTGCCATGGGCTGGGACAACTCCCACTAGAGCAGGTTGCTCAAGGTCCCATCCAACGTGGATTTGAACACATCCAGTGGTGGAGCATCACGTGAATGGAAAGAAAAGAAACCTAACTGGGTTTTTTAACACTTTGTGGAGCTCCCCACCTAGCCAGGCAAAGCAATCCTGAGTGTTTCTGTAAAATTAATTACCAATAGGCTTCTTTTTTCTTCCTCTTCAAGTTACAGAATGCGCTTTAGATGTTTGGGGATTACTTCCTGCTTTATGATGCCTAAAAACCTGGTTTGCTTGATGTTGCTTTACAGAAGCTGCAGGTTCCACAGGGCTGATTTCCAAAACCAGGAGTTGTAAGATGAACACTAAAACTTGCAAGACTCCACCAATGCTGCCAGAGCTGATGGAAGTCACCCCCCAGATTCCCCAGTCCGGGCTCAAGGTGTCTGGCTGAAGCCCAAAGCATGATGTGAAACCTGAAACCAGGGAAGTTCAGCCCAGTTTCATGTGTTGTAACTGGTGTTGCACAGCTCTGGCGAATGCTTAGCCTTCTGGGTTCTGTGCAGGATGCGTCCTCCTCTCCCCGGCCCCAGAGCAGCAGCCGAGGATCCCTCTGTGCTTTCCTGATGGCATCCACACTTTCCTCTCTGGGAGTAAACAGCAAACCTAATTCTTCTGATGTAAGTGAGGGACTATAGGAAGCGTTTGGCCCTAAGAAACCGAGCATTAAATGTCAGTATCACTCCATCTCTTCACTGTCATCATCCCATGGGTGAGTCACGCCAGTTGCTAAATAAAACGTGAATTGGCAAACTGAAATGGGAATATGGATGTGGCTGGTAGTGATGAGTCAGTGAAACTCAGCCCAGCAGTTGCTGAGGCACAGGTGGGTTTGTCTCCACGGAGGAAACAAGCTCGAGGGTAACCCCAGGGTGGGGGTGAAGGGAAAACAAAACCTCCTCGAGGTAGCTGCTTGACTGCGTAAATTTATGGCACAGCAAGTGGATTTTACGAATAAAGAACTGCTGCAAGTTGTTCACCAGTTACGTTGGTGCGTGGTACCAAAGGACGTGGCAAAGCGGGCACCTCTGGGAGTCTCCGTGGCTGGCGTCTGCAGCCAGTGCTGTCTCCAGGGTTGGATCCGGAGAGTCCTACTCGGGCGTGTAAATGCTGCTCAGCCTTGGCACACTGCTGGGCTCTGCTTGCTTCACGGCACTAATTCTTTCCCGGGTAAACAGTTGAACCTCTTGCTCTCTCTGTTAATCTTTCCCTCTACAGCCAGCCCGGGGAGCAGAGCTGCCCCCTCAGAGGTGAAGGTTGCTCTTGGTTCTCTTTTTCACACAGCTCTGTGCCAGAACTGCAAGGACCCAGGACAAGGAAAGGCCAAGAGAGCACCCTTCCCAAATGTCACACTATAGACGTTGCTTCCAACTGGCAGACACCTCCAGACATCTCCAACTGGTCAGTGGAGTGAAGGAGATGTAAATCAGGATGAGGCCTTCCCACATAAAACCCCCAGGCTGGTTGCTAACCCTACAGGGTTAGGGGGTTAGATCATAGAATCATAGAATGGTAGGTGTTGGAAGAGACCTCTGGAGATCATCAAGTCAAACCATTACAACTAGAGCAGGGTCACCCAGGGCAGCCCACACGGGAACAGATCCAGGTGGGTCTGCAAAGTCTCTAGAGGAGACTCCACAACCTCCCTGGGCAGCCTGGGCCAGGCTCTGGCACTCTCACAGCAAAGAAGTTTTTCCTTATATTGAGGTGGAACTTGCTCTGTTCCAGCTTGAGACCATTGCCCCTCATCCTGTCCCAGGGCACAAGATCCTGGCCCCTTCTCCTTGACACCCATCCTGCAGGTATCTGTAAACATCCATTCATCAGATCCCCTCTCAGGCTTCTCTTCTCCAGGATAAACAGCCCCAGGGCTCTCAGACTTTCCTCATCAGAGAGATGTTCCTGTCCCCTTATCTTTGTAGCCCTCCACTGGACTCTCTCCAGCATTTCCCTGTCCCTCCTGAACTGGGGAGCCCAGAACTGAACACAACACTCCAGATGTTGTGCACCAGTGCAGAGTAGAGGGGGAGGAGAACCTCCCTCGACCTGCTGGCCACACTCTTCTTTAGGGACCCCAGGAAAGATGGAGATCTTCATCTCCAGCCCTAGCTCATTAACTCCATCAAGAGGAAGAGGAAGGTCTCCTTTCTTGCTCTTTAGCAGACCTTTACCTCCTCCTTTAGGCAGGCAGTTTCACCCACAACTGGCAATCGATAAGCCACGACTGGTGGCCTTGGAGTTAATCTCATTTTCAAGCTGGTGCAGCTCTGCTGGTATGAACCCAAAAGGTCTTTGCAAGTGTTTCAGTGTCAGCTTGTCCCCGCTGCCACCAGCAGAAAAGCTACTGGAAAACCTCCTGATGATTTCTGACAAGCAGGGCAGTATTTCTGCAGCCTTCCTTCACCTTCTAGTTTGGACGTTGCCCTAATTAAACATTCCTCCCTGCCAGCTTCCAAGTGAATGGGGCAGCTCCCAGGGAACCTGAGCTGAACCCCAGTGAAGAGCGGTGCTTGCCGCGACCAGGGCTCTGAGAGAAGAGGCAGCAGAGCATCTGAGCTGGCTTTTTGTGGAGCCTGACTCCAGAGAAACCCACCACCACCAAGCACAACCAGCCAGGCCTCCAGTCGGTTCCAAAGCTGCTGATTCAGCCATGGATATGTCATTAAAAGCTCCTTCACTACCACCCTGTGCCACCTCACCCGAGCTCTTTACTGTTTCAGTATCACCTTTTCCAGGTTTTGGCTTTGCCACCTGCATTTCTCTCACCAGTTCCTGAGTTTTCTCACCAGCCTTCCAGCTTTGACCCCCAGACTGAGGTGTCTTCTCCAGAAAACTGCCCTGGGACACAGGTCTGGTGCCGATTTGACCATGTATATTCTGCTACTGCCACTTCCAGCCTCTTCCAGGCTTTATGAGGTTCAACATCTTTCATATGGAGCTGAATTTACTTTCCACTGCTGGAGTTGGAGACCAGCATTTACCAGCTGACCTGTACCTGTTTTGTTATCTACTGGGATTGTGGTTCTGCCCATAACTGCTCATTGAGGGGAGCAGGCCACCACACAAGACTTGGAGTGGGGAGAGTCCCCATCCAAAGAGCCCAGCTCCATATTCTTGGAAGCTACATTTTGACTTCAGAAGGCCATGGGAAGTTGGATCCCGGGCACATCTGAAGAGCTGGCCCTTAGAAAGGACAGTGAAAGAGATGAATTATAACCCTATTTCACAGGTAGGAACGGGGCATGGGAATGATCTTCTAGATCATCCACAGCAAAGCTGGCCTTTGGGTCCAGATCTTCTGAATTCAGCACAATACCTTAACCACGAGAGACTTTCTTGTTGCTCATATGCACAGGATGAGCCACTGCCCAGACTCTGCAGCTACCCAGGGCTGCAGCTCGCTGGCAAAAGCAGAAACAACCCCCACTCACCTCCCTCCCCAGCACCTCGATCCACTCTGCTCTGGGGGGACTGGGAGCGAACAAGCCCTCTGAGCATCTGCTGGGATCCTTCCTGAAATGAGCCTTTTTTCCCTGCATCGTTCTGCTACACTTCAAACTCTCTCCTCGCCCGCTGCGGAGGTGTCACGACATGCCTGCCTCTGAGCCCTTGGAGAAAGGGCTGGAGGAAGGGGAGACTGTGGGAAGGGAGCGCTTCGAGCCGTCTCCTGCTGGCTCCAGCACTCGCACATCAGTGCAGCCCTTTCCTGGGGGTGGTTAACCCACCCTCCCCCTCTCAGGAGACCACATCAGCCTTGCTGAGAGCTTCGTCTCACAGCTGAGATAAGGGGCTGAAGGAGAGGAGGGGTGTGCGGGGGGCTGGTTGGTGGGAGGGTGGTTGTTTTGTGCTTCTCTCATCCATTTCCTTGCTCATCTCTGAAGGGCAGGCGGGAGCCTGTAATTTGTGGGGATGAAGAGGCTGGATCCCTGGGTGGTTAGAGCCTCGGAGACTGGAAGTTCCTCCCCAGCAGTATCTGCCACCACAGCTCTGGGCTTGGGTTACTTACTGGGAGGTCTTCAAAGCAGAAGAGTGGAGGTGGGGAGCAAAACAGAATTGTCAGCCCCTTCCTCTACTGCGCTGGCTGTGGCACAAAGCGATCCAAAGGGAAGGGCAGCAGGACCTCCCCTGGAAAGCACACCCTGCAGCCTGGCATGGTCCTTGAGAGCTTGAGCTGCATGCTGGCTGGGGCACTGGCAGCTTGGTCTGGGGCAAAACTGTCGTGTAATATTGGAACACTCCATAACACTGCTGCTCCTTGCAGTGCAGAGCCCCTCAGCTGAGAGACTGGCTCTGCCTCAAAGGCAAGACCTGAAATGGGAAGCCTGGAAAGCAAATGATCGGAGCAAAGTACAGGGAGAACGAGGTGCTCTCTCCTGAGCATCCCCATCCCAGGGAGGCAGAGAAGTTTAACAGCACACGGGGCTGCAGAGCCATCGTGCTTCTCCCCTGGAAGGGACGGGAGGCCAGAGCAGATGGGCCACCCACAAGCTGGCCAGGAGGCATTATGGGATAGACCCATCCCAAATCCATGCCGCCTCCTCTGCAGCATCCCCTTGGCTCAGCACTGGATCCTGCTTGGAAACCCCAACAGAGACATCCCTTGCTCCAGCGAGAGTTAAATCAACATGTTCCTTCCTGTGCATCTCCAGCAGGAGAGCTGTCCCTCTCCTTCTCCCCGCAGCAGAGACCCCACCATCTGAAGGGCTCCCAGCACATGGAGCTGCCAGGGATGAGTGAAACCACTCGCTGGTCACAAGCACAGACTTCCTGGCCGTTTCACAGTGTTGCCCTCCAGCCCTTCTCCCCAGGCTGTGTGGCCAGGCTCTGCCTCTCCCATCTCGATTCGCTCCTCACAAAGCAAGGACGAGTGGTTCTAGTCCGACCCTTGCACTTCTTCCCAGAAAAGAAGAAACTTTCTCACTGGGAAGAAAAATAAATGTTTCATTTTCTGTGTTTTTCTGGGAAAGCATCCAGACACAAGGAAGGAGGAAAAAAAAAAAAAAACCACCCTCAAGTCCCAATATTCCCTGTTTCAGATCAACTGGAAAAATAAAGTTCATTCTTGGAAAGAGAGCAAAGGAAATGGTTTAATCTCAGACTGGTTCCAGTTCCAAACTGGTTTTGCTTGTGCACACATAGAGCCCCTCCCAAGCGCCCTGGTAGTTTCCCAGGGGAGAGAACCTCTTTAGAATCAGCAGTGTAATTCACGATGGGTCCTGCTGCCCCGAGCTGTAATTTGCCCTGTGTGCTTCAGACATCAGCATCCCTAGACCCTAAAAATCCCCCCCGTACCAGCACTGGGGTGGAGCACCATGCTGGTGGTGGTGGGAATTGCTGGAACAAACCAGAACACTCTGAGGTTCCAAATCCATCCGTGACAATTAAAACAACACCAGTAATGCACAGTCCTCGGAAAAGCCGAGGGAATTGTAGTGATCAAACAGACTCATGCTCTCACCAGGGCTGTGAAACACAGAAAGAGGGTCCAACTCCCCCTCTCTTCAATGCCAATATAAACCTGAAGTCAATCCACTAAAATTTATACTGGCTTGAGTAAAAGTTGCTTCCAGCCAAGGAACTTTTCCTGTCCTTGACAGCAGGTTTCTCCTTCACTGAATTTCTCTGCCATGGCTAAAGCATTAGCACCCTGGATGATGCCCCGACGGTGTCGGGAGGGTCCCGAGAGGAAATCCATCTGGGGATCCCCACGGCTCTGGGGTGGCTGTGCTACCTGAAAACCCAGGAATGCAACAAAGCTGTTCCCCAGAGGGAAACGCCTGGGGACAAACTCACGGCCAGGGCTTTGCAGCAGAAACACCTCGCTCTGCAGCGTAGAACTTTCCCCACCAGCAGCATCGGCCCTTTGGCTGCCACCTAAATTGGGGTGCCCGTGACCCTGTGACCAGTACGAACCCCACAGCCCTGAGAAACCTGCTCTCAGCTGCCACGGGCATCTCAGAGGACTCCATCACAGCGGTGCCGCTGCTTGTCCCACCAGTAGACCCCAGTTTACACCCTAGGAGCTACTGGCTTCATAGCGATCAGCTCCCAGTGTTATTTGTCGGTTAACCCAGATGAAAATTCCCAACTGCAGTGTCCATTCCAGGCAGTAGAAGCGAGAGCTGTAGGATCAGGGCTACGAGGCAGCTCAAATGCCACGATGCCAGGACAGTACTGAGCTGGGTATGGCCCTGCCCCTGCTCTGTATGGCTGCCAGCTCCCGTGACCAGCCCGCTGGAAGGCTGGCGACCAGAGGCTCAGCCACAGCAAGCCCCTGGCTCTGGAGGGCCCTCCCAGGAGGAAATGTGGTTTCACAGTGGCTGCTTGTCCCTGGGATCTATTTGGAGACACGACCCCGCCTTCCCAAGGGCTTGATGGATGACCAGCCAGGAGGATAAAAGGCTTTCCTCTTAAAGAAACCCAGCTAAATATAAACCCTTGTTGGCTTTAATGTGTCCTGAGCGCTAACTAAAACCATCTGCAATGGTAGAGCTGCTCCCCTGGGCCCAATCATTGTCTCACATGCAGCTCTGGACCCCGGAAGCTCCAGAAGCCAGGAACAGGCTGACAAAGATGGGAGATGTAGGCTGGGTGATGGTGCAGCAGAGCCTTCGAGCTGCTCCAGGCTCCCTGTGTCCCGTGGGAGCCGACAAATAAGGCAGGGCACTCCTGGGGCTGTTTAAATGCATGGCAGGGGCTGGTTCAGCCTGAACATTGCTTGGGGGGAATGCAAAAGCAGCTCAACACCTCTTCCCTTTCTCCCCTTGTCTTCCCAGAGGCTGCTCCCTCGGGAAGCAGGGCAGGGTCTCCACTTGGACGGCCAGAGCTGAAGTCTCTTGGCAGAACCAAGTGGAAGGAGCTCCAGCACTGACACCCCTCACCCCCCAGGCTCAGCAGTGAGGGGTTTCCTAGAAGGCAGGGCCAGCCTAGGGAGCCTGTTAGAAGAAATCTGTAGAGGAATCTGGAACTAATAAACATTTATTAGCCCTGAGGTGCAGTACAGCGAGGAGTTTGGTTTAGCCAAAAGCCAGAAGGAGAAACCTGGCTCGTTCTCCCAACAGCTTGTGGTGAAACTGTGGTGGAATGAGAAGCTTTCCTGCAGGGACATGGGGAAGCCTTGAGGATGGACGGTTAGGTAAGAGCCCTCCCAGGGCTTGGATGTGACTGGTCTGTACTGGGGGGAAGCTCTCATGACCTCTTGCTGATGGGCTAGGGCAAGGAGGACAGAAGCAGTAGCCTGAGCCTGCCTCTTGTGACCTGTTGCCGACGTTCTGTCCTTGGCAGAGTGCTGTTTGACCCGGGAAGTGCCAAGCAAGCCCAACACCAGGTCATACCAACGGACAATGAAGACTCCTGCACATTGCTTTAAAGAAAGAGAAGCTCCATTTTCAGGACAGCTCTGTGCAACGAGGCCAGCCCCCAGCTTCACCAGTGCTCCAGAGGTGGAACCGGCCCCACCACCGAAGCCACCGGTCTCTGCACGACGGGCACCAAACTCAGTTCTTCGGCGCAAACCACCCAAGGATTAAACCCCACCAGCAAAGCAAGGAGGTGGCCGAGGGGACACATCCACCTGCTCCACGGAATGCACGGCTCCTCCAGGCCAGGCCACCAGCTCCCCCAGCTCCCCCAGCTCTCGCTGACTGGAGAGCTGTGGTCTGCGCTGTGCCAGGGCTCCCTGCCAGCCTTGGCCAGTGGCTCCTACGCCTCTGCGCCCAGTTTAGAAGCCTTGTTTTACTGCTTCCCAAACACAGCGGGTTCGGCTCGGTGCACCTTCTCCGGTTTACTCTGCGGAGGATGCAGGCTTGAAATAGAAAAAGGAAGGGACACCTAAAAATAAAACATAATTACAGAGGGAAAGGGTGTTTGGAGTTCAGAGCTCTTGGCCCTGCTGGTAAGCAGCAACCCAGGCTCCAGGCTCACGGTGCCTATAACAGATGGGCAGATTTTAACCTCTCGGGAAAAGATCCTAGATACCAGTAGCTGCCTTGAGCCCCGAAAGGCCAAAGGAAACCCTGCAGCAGTCAGAGAGAGCACTGAGAGGTGTCTGCACCAGCCGAACATGCTCTGTCCTGTCCCGAGCTAGCAGAGAGCTCACTTCGGCCCTTTGGGACACCATCTACAAGTAGGATGGAGAGCCCCGAGGTCACCCCCCAGAGCTGAGGAACAGCCTGGGTGAGGTTTATCGGTGCTCCCTTGGGGTGGAGGTACCTGCCTCACTCCCTGAGCTGACAGTACGTGGGGTAGGGAGAGGTGCTACCAGCTTTGGGGGAACGTGAGAGCAAGCCACGGGACGAATCTCTGCTCAGTGCCTGTTCTTACATGAGCCTGACAGAGAACCAGAGGTGATGAGAGATGTTTCTCCACTGGTGTGTGGCCACAGCTGGTGAAGGAAAAGCTCCATGACCAAGGAAGGGGTTTGCTGAGCCCTGGACCCCGCCACTAACCTGCAGGATCAAGGAGCTCAGGCTTTCCAGGGCAGAGCAAGGAGGACAGAGGCAGCAGCCTGTGCCTACCGCCGAAAAAACACACCCAAGGGACTTCCCCAGGGTGGCTCAGATGCAGCCCCGCCAGTGTCAGCAGATTTGATTCTGTTGAGCTGAAGAGGGATCAGGAATGTGCTGTCATCTGTGCACGTTGCCTGCAGAACGGTTACACCGCGAACACGTTTGGCCCTGAAACCTTGGATATGAAGGTGGAAAGGCAGCACAGAGGCTCCCGCTTCGAAGTAGCACGAGCAGGTGAAGGGCAATGAGGAATTTCAGCATTTTAGCCCCGATTGCTACTACTCTGACACAATTTATTCTCCTGCTACCTCCTTGTCCCAAGACTTGTCCCAATGGCTTTCTCACAATCTCCTTTTCGCGGGCGATGAACTCCAAGGAGGAAACAAGTGTCTTTTGGAGCGAATGGCCAAGAAAAAGTAGTTCTGAGGCTGTTTGTCTGCACTGCCTGCAAATTCCCACCTCCTTCCTTCTCCCACTGAAACGGACCCACCTTTGGGATGGAGCCCAGGAGCCACGCAGCAATTCCTCTTATCAGTTTCGGAGAAGTAGCATCTTGAGCTATCGCAACGCAATTAATGACCTAAGCCATCAGGTTTGGATCTGGTCTGGCTGAGAGCATCTCCAGTAGCATCATGTCCCCACTCCTAGCCCGCCTGGGAGTGACTCAAAGGGAAGAGCATCACCTGCTGAATCATCATCAGAACTTCCTGCACGAGCCAGCTCCGTGGGGAGAAGTCCCAGGCAGAAGTCAACTGACCAAGACAAACACTGCTTGGCTTGTGGGAGCTGCAGGGCTGCTGGCCAAGAAACAATGGGGTCTGTCCTGGGTGTCTCTTCTCAGTAACACTCCTGGTGGAGAGGATTCTTCTTCACTGATGTTTCCTGACTTTCTACAGGCGATAAGCAAGAGCGTGAAGACCTCAGGGTAGCCCAGGAGTCAGCTCTTGTACAAATCTGTCACGGGGACGGAGGGGAACCGAAGCACTGGGAGAAGCGACCTGCCCAAGGTGGCACTGCCAGACACAGGCTGAGCTGGGAAGAGCGACCACCTCCCCCACCTCAGCTCCAGGCCCGAGTTGGACCCTGCAGACATTGCAGCCTCCAGCTGAATTCTGCCACGCCGGGCATTCGAGGACTGCAACCCAGCAGTGGTTTCACAGAAGGAGCAAGATAGGACAGGCAGGGCTTCCCCTGTGCCACATCCTTTCCCTTTGCCTGAGGAGGCTCGGTTATCTCATCTCCTCAGCCTGACAGTCTCCGTCTGTCCGCCTGGGCAGGACAGGAGCTCTGCCTGTTGACTGCACGCTGTCTGCGTCTGTCTGGCGGCCTTGGCTCTCCCCCGGTGCCCCGACCGCTCGCAGCGGCGTCTCTGTCTGCCCGTCTCCCCGAGCAGGAGCAAGCCTGGCTCCCCGCTGCCGCGCCTCCGGCCTTCTGGCACCGCCAGCCCCTGCGTGGGAGGAGGTGGTGGAATAAGGGAAGAGCTCAGAGTTTGACACGACACAAACCGGATGCTGCAGCAGCTTTACCAGCCAGGGGAGGTGAAGAAACTGGGGCAGGGACAGGCACAAGTCATGGCTGGAGAGCTGGGCGCTCGCGAGCGCATCACGCAACGTGAATTTGTGCACCCGGTCAGAGAATCACAGAATGGGCAGGGTTGGAAGGGACCTGAAAGCTCACCCAGTTCCAGCCCCCCTGCCATGGGCAGGGACACCTCCCACTAGAGCAGGGTGCTCAGAGCCCCAGCCAGCCTGGGCTTCAACACTGCCAAGGATGGGGCTTCCACCACCTCTCTGGGCAACCTGGGCCAGTGTCTCACCAACCTTGGCCAGTGTCTCCCCACCCTGTGCCAGTGTCTCACCAACCTGGGCCAGTGTCTCACCAACCTGGGCCAGTGTCTCCCCAACCTGTGCCAGTGTCTCACCACCCTCCTGGGGAAGAAATTCTCCCTACTGTCCAACCTGACTCGACCTCTCTCTAGTTTTGATCCATTATCTCTAGTTTTAGTCCAGGGATAATATCTCCAGTGCCACCCTCCCTCTCCCTCAGAGCAAGGTGAATCTGCATGTGCCGGACACAGGGCCGGTCAAAACCAGCAGCAGTGTGGATTGTGAGCCTGGATCTAACGGTGCAAAGTGGGTGAGAGCTGGTAACAACTGGCAGACTTGATGTGTGGTGGTGGTAGGGCTTTACTCGACACAGGCAAGGTGAAGAGGGGCCCCCTGTCAGGAATGAAGGGATGTGGCCCGATGATGACTTTCAGAATAAGATACCACCACCACCTTTTTATCCAACTCTTTTCTCCAACAAGTGCTTTAGGACAGGATTTTTCCACCAGGCTTTCAAAAGCTGGGCTACTGCTGGGAGCTGAGGTGGGACTGTGGGAGGAAGCCATTCCCAGGACAGGAAAAGTAGAAAAATAGAAAGCATTGCACTAGAAAAAAGTCTGATTTGATGGTTACTGATGAAGGAGATCTCAGACAGTCCTCACTGCCACACAGAGCACCCCCAGCTCCCACGTACCATGCAAGAAGCAGAGAGAATGACATGGCCAAGGTGGGTCATCTGTGGAGGGACAAATGCAACTCAGTGAAACTTCAGCTGATGGTCCAGTGACCTGGCCTCCTTTGGAGCTGGCCAAAGTCATGGCCGAACTCCTCATGGCTCACATTGTGCCCTTCTCAGAATCCCAGAATCCCAGCATGCTGGGGGTTGGAAGGGACCTCTGGAGATCATCTGGGGCCACCCCCTGCTCCACCCAGCAGGGGCACCCAGAGCAGGGGGCCCAGGGTCGCAGGGTCCAGCCGAGGTGGGAATCTCTCCAGAGAAGGAGACTCCACAGCCTCTCTGGGCAGCCTGGCACAGGCTCCCACACCCTCACACCAAACAACTTTCTCCTCCTGCTCAGGTGGAACTGGAGTTACTGCTCTTAGGCTGCAATGGCTGCAGCCTGTCTTCCTCAACCCCAGGGGCCTCAGGCAGAGCCCACTGACTCCAGCAGGTTGTGGTTGATACAAGTGATGGCCTTCATGGAGTTTCCACTCCCAGCAGTGCAGCCTCAGCACTTGTTTTCCAAAAGCAGCACGTTGACATTGTTCCTCTAAAGCTGACCCTGATCTGTCCCCTGGATGACAGAAATAATCACAGGAAAAACTGTGAAAGAGCAGACTCTTGGAGTTGTCTCCAGCTCATCTCTCAAGGCTCAGCAGAAGACAGTCTCCTCAGGTCCTTTTCTTAGTGACCTTGGTGATGGGATTTCTTCCAGGGCTACAGGAACATGCCAAAGGCTCAAAGGGCTCGTGGCTTTTGTGACAGTCATTCTGTATTTCCCCTCTTTGATCCCTTTAGTTACAGTTATTTAGCTCTCTTGCGTCCCCTAAAAAATCTTTCTCCCTCCTCGGACCTCTTCCAAGAAGGTGTATCAACCTCTCCCCACCATCTGATTCAGCCTTTTGTCACAAACCAGTCCCTCAAGCTCCGGACCAGTTTACTACTGTCCTCTGACCCTGTCGGTGGTCATCTTCCGGCCGGAAGGCTAAAAACTTCCCCAGGGTTTACTGCCCACAGTCAGAACCAGATTTTCAACACCACGCAGCTGATCCCAAGGAAAAGCCACCTATGCAAAGCCATCTCCTGCTCCAGGGAGGGGAGAAGGCAAAGGTCCTTCAGAAAAACGGACCAGGTCTCTCCCTGCTCCCAACGCCATCACGCAGGCACCTTCACATCCCCCAGCACTTGTCTGCTGAGCAGTGCAATGAAGTTTGGATCTTAATCAGGGCACCAAGGGGCTGCCATCGTGGAAATTAAAAGGAGAAACCCCCGACTTCTTGAGCTGTAACAGGTCCTACGGTCAACCCGAGCCCTTCTCCGAAAGAGGGAAATCCTGAGCGTTGTTTTCACAGACTCAGAGCTCTGGGGTGGGTCTGGTGGGTTTGAGTGGAAAGAAGAAACCCAGAGGAGCTTGGCTTGAACCCATCAACCCCGAGTCCTGGTAGTGTAGGAGGCAGAGCCTCCTGTTGCTCGCTGCACACATTGCAGGCAGCAGATGATTCAAGTGCTCCAAGAGCAGGGCTTGATATTTAAATGGATAAAGAAAACACCGCAGCCTACTGGTGACATCTTTAACCATCAACTTCCTGATGGAAGAGCTGCGGGGCTGCTGGCAGCCCAAGGGTTAAGCCGGGTTAGTCATGTGCTGGCAGGGCCAGGGGCAGATGCCTGCCCAGGGACACTGGATGGTGGAAGGCCAGTGCCATCTATGGGCCACATCCTGCCTTGGCTGCTCTCCAAGCTCAGCTGGGATAAGGGACAAAAGTGTCTGTCTCAGGGAACCGCTGCTCTGAGCTGCCAGCACTCAGCTAAGAACAGGGGAAACAAGTTCAGCAAGGGCAAGAGCCGGGTCCTGCACCTGCAGAGGAGCAGCCCCTGCACCAGTCCAGGGGATGGGTTGAGCTGCTGGGAAGCAGCTCTGCAGGGAAGGACCTGGGAGTGCTGGGGCACAGTTGCCCATGAGCCAGCAACGTCCCCGCGTGGCCATGAAGTAAATGGTCTCCTCGGGGGCGTGAGGAAGAGTGTGGGCAGCAGATCGAAGGGGGTGCTCCTCCTCTTCTACTCTTCCCTATGGAGGCCACATCTGGAGTACTGGGTCCAGTTCTGAGGTCCCCAGTTCAAGAGGGACAGGGAAATACTGGAGAGAGTCCAGCAGAGGCTGGGAAGATGCTGAGGACCCTGGGGCATCTCTGTGCCAGGAGAGGCTGAGAGCCCTGGGGCTGTGCAGCTGGAGAAGAGCAGCCTGAGAGGGGAGCTGAGCAATGCTGAGCAAGAGCTAAAGGGCCCTGGGGGTGAGAGGATGGGGCCAGACTCTGCTCAGTGGTGCCCAGGGACAGGACAAGGGGCACCGGGCACAAACTGGAACCCAGGAGGAGAAAGTTGTTTGGTGTGAGGGTGTGGGAGCCTGTGCCAGGCTGCCCAGAGAGGCTGTGGAGTCTCCTTCTCTGGAGAGATTCCCACCCCGGCTGGACACTGCGACCCTGGGCCCCTGCTCTGGGTGCCCCTGCTGGATGGAGCAGGGGGTGGCACCAGGGGATCCCCAGTGGTCCCTTCCAACCCCAAACATGGTGGGGTTCTGAGATTCTGTGGCCTTTTCCCTACTCTAGAAAAGGACCACTGACAACCTAACTGCAAGAAAGTAGTAAGCCAGGTACAATCTTATTGCCTGCTGGCTACCAGCCACAGCTCTGTGTGATTCTGGAAGCAACATACAGCAAAGCACAGCAGAGCCCCCAAGATGTTCAGATTGTTGGTTTCCAACGCCAGCGTTAAGTAGGAAACAGAGCAGCTCAACCAGAAATTGATTTATCTCCCTGGAAGGAGAGTAATTGGTCTGCACGGAAAACTCCCTGCTGGGATGAAAAGCAAACAAGGATCTTGATGCAGTGTATTGGCTCATCAGGAACGTGCTGAAGTTGCCAACAAAGGAGGTTTGCTGGGATCTTATTTCTCTCCAGCTGCTCCGAGGGTTCAAACTGCATCTCCAGAGGTGGGAGAAACGCAACTGCAAGTTCCTGTTCCCACTTCTCTGCCCAAGAAACTGTCCTCGGGTGAGAGTGGTGAAAGGATGCACAGCCAGATGCAGATGTCCCTGGTGTGGATCAACTGGGGGAACCCTGGAAAGAGCAGAGGGCACATCTACACCTTCTGTCTAGTGTGGTATGTACGATGCTGCACCACATTGCTGCAGTTCCTGGTCAAACCAAGGCTGTGATTGCTTTCATTTATACCTCTAACACCTCTGCTGGGTTGCGTCCCACTGTGGATCAGTCCACGCTACATTGATTTCTCTACAGAAGATGAAGCAGTTCCCAGAATGGGACAATCAGCAGTGGCTGAGTTGGGAGAATACCAGAATCATTTTGGTTGGAAGAGATCTTTAAGGTCATCAAGTCCAACTGTGAATGCAGCACTGCCAGGGCACCACTGCCCCCTGTCCCTCAGCACCACATCTCCACAGCTTGGAAACCTCTCCAGAGATCACGGGGACTCCACACCTGCCCTGGGCAGCCTGGGCCAGGCCTGGACAACCCCAGGCATCTCACATCAGAGGGCATCATTCCTCCATTTTAACACTGGGGGGAGGTCCCCTTTCTCTCCCCAAGTTATCACAAGACCAAGTGACCAGTAATTAGCTTCTAAACATTAGCCTGAGGCAGCCCAGCTTGCTGGGCAGCAAAGACTTAATGTCTAACCTGATGTTAAGAGGCCAGGAGAAGCAGGAGGGACGTGCAGCAGAGGTTAATCCACGAGAAGGGATCAAGGACTCAGCATTCACAAACCAGGAGAGCTCTGTCAACAAAATCAAATCCAGTGCTATTGGTACAAAGACAGGACTGGACCATTCTTTTACTGCAGAGGAGAAATGAGAAGTTACAGGAGGTTGGATTGTGCCAGCGATTTGCTCAGTAGCCTGCAGAAAGTTAAGTTAGTCTGTTAAGTTAGAGCCTTTTTGCCCATCTCATACAAAAAGAGGATCTAAAGGTGCCCTTGCCACTTGTTTTGGCCCGAGATGCAGTTCGAGTGATATCTGTATCAGGAGAAGCAGGGAAATGCTCCTCAGAGGGGTTTTTGTGTGTGCCTAGAAACGGTCTCCACATCTCCTCACAGAATTCACAGTGATTGAGTTTCTGTCCCTTCAGTTAAATAACGCCCAGCAGAGCTGAAACCTGAGGATCTTTCTGTGCTAGATGTGAAAACCAAGCTGCTCTACGGGTGACACCCTTTGAGGCTGAAACACAAAACCACTGAACTTCCCTGTTGAGTGCAGTCGATGGGCGGGAGGGGGTGACAGCCTCTGCCACGAGCACGGATCCCTTCACCTCCCACGAGACCTCTTCCTCCACTCGGCAGCCCTACCTGTTAGGGTGTAAAGATTGACCTCGTTTAAAAGCCCCAACTCAGACTCCTCACTGATCTCCACTGAGAAGACACTTGCTCTGGCAGAGCCGGAGGGATCGTCACCCACCCAAGCACCAGGGGAAATGAAGACAAAGAAAAAGAAAGTCATCGTCACTTCCCTCTGTGCAGGCAGCTCTCATTTATCCACCCCCACTGAAGGGAGCAGAGCCAGAGCTCGTTGGCTTCCCAAGATTGTCAGGTGTCTGCAGCCTCACGCGGCTCAGCGCGTTCATTAATCATCCCTGATTAATGTGGACACAACAGACTAGGTAGTTCTGGAGCCCATGGCACAGGAAGGCTATGGATGTGCTGGGACGTGGCCAGAGAAGGGCACCAGGATGCTCAGAGGGCTGGAGCAGCTCTGCTGGGAGCACAGACTGAGAGAGTTGGGGTGGTTCAGCCTGGAGAAGAGAAGGCTCCGGGGAGACCTTCTTGTGGCCTCCAGGATCTGAAGGGGGCTGCAAGAAAGCTGGGCAGGGACTTGTTAGGCTGTGGGGCAGGGACAGGACTGGAGGGGATGGATCAAAACTGGAGAGAGGGCGATTCAGGTTGGACAGTAGGGAGAATTTCTTCCCCAGGAGGGTGGTGAGACACTGGCCCAGGGTGGGGAGACACTGGCCTAGGTTGCCCAGAGAGGTGGTGGAAGCCCCATCCTTGGAAGTGTTGAAGCCCAGGCTGGCTGGGGCTCTGAGCACCCTGCTCTAGTGGGAGGTGTCCCTGCCCATGGCAGGGGGGGTTGGAACTGGGTGAGCTTTAAGGTCCCTTCCAACCCTGACCATTCTGTGAGTGTTTAATTGAGCTCCAGAAGCCTTTTTGGTTTTTGGGCACTGACTACTAAAATACATGACGTAGGACTAAAGCAACTGGTGGATCTCGGGGCTCTGTGTAGAAAGCAGGCACAAGTTCAGGTTTTACCACTGTTGAGCCCAAGAGTTAATCGTGGCACTGGAGAGGGTGTCAGGTCCAGTTTAGCTGCTAGCTTTGTATTTGCAATCTTTTCCTGTAGCAAACTCGCATGAGTCTTTGAGATCCATTCACTTCCTGGGGATGTTTTCATTTCCCTTTGTTTTCTCCCTTTTTGCTGCACTTCTGCTGTCATCCCAGGCTCGGGTCTGGGTGTTTTCTTGTGGTGTGTGGGCAGGAGCCCAGGGGAAAGGGGGGAAAACGCAGATGTAATTACAGGGGATGCTCTCAAAAATAGAGTTCCTCTCCCCTGGTCCGTGAGCTGGTGTGTGCAGGAGGTGTTCTAGTTCTTTCCATAGTTTTGGAACAACAGGAGGGCGGGGTTAGCAGCAGATGGACTGTCTTAGCCAGGTTTAAACCAAGCTTGGAGTTACACAGACATCACAATAGAAACAACTGAAGTAATCGGACATATTTAGCTTCCTTTCCTTCCTGCTCCCCTGCTGTCTCTTTCCCTCTAGTGTTCTTTGTAGGAAGTATCAACCACCTATTCCTTCCCTGCAGATCCTCAGCGTGGCCACTACACAACCACATCCTGCCTCAAACAGTGACACCAAAAAGGAAAAGCCAGAACTGCCAGCGCTCAGCTGGGGAAGAGGAACCCGTTCCTGGAGATGGATGGAGATCTTGGCAGTGGAGGAAAAAAAGAGGCACCCGCTGCCTCGGAGTGGTGAGAACTCTTTTTGTGAGCAGTATTGCAGAAGTCTATAAGAAAAAAACCCCACTGTGAGAAGGAAGGGCCTTGTGGTTTGTCCAGGGATAGAATGAGAGGAAGATGGAGTGGTTTGGAGCACATCAGTGGTCTGGTTCGTGCGGTCCCTACAAACATAGCACAGAGACAGCTGAGGGCAGCAGAATGAAGCAGCAGCAGCTGGTGGGGCAGTGGGACCCCCACACCTGCCTCTCCCAAAGGACTTGGAGGGGTGGGCTGCTCGCTAGCAAAAACTGTGCCTCCAGAGCACAAAGACGGTGATGAAAGACTGAGAGAAAGGCTGAGGGTTGGGGTTGTTCAGGCTGGAGAGGAGAAGGTCCGGGGAGACCTTCTGGGGGCCTTTCAGGACTTCAAGGGGCCTGTCAGAAAGATGGGGACAGAGTTTTGAGCAGGGCCTGTTGGGACAGGACAAGGGGGGATGGTTTAACCTAAAAGAGGGAGATTCAGACTGGAGAGAAGGGAGGAATGTTTTACACCGAGGGGGTTGAGAGCCTGGCCCAGGCTGCCCAGAGAGGTGGTGGCTGCCCCATCCCTGGCACCATGGCAGGGGAGGTTGCCCGGGGCTCTGAGCACCCTGCTCTAGTTGGAGATCTCCCTGCAGGGGGGTGGGACGAGATGACCTTGAGAGGTTCCCTTCCCACCCAAACCAGTCTGGGATTCTATGATATGAGGCAGCAGGACACAGTCTGTTGTCACATCCATTCTAAAGTCTCATTTTTTATCTGTAAAAACTTGCCTTGCCCTGGGCAGAAGTTCAACTTGGAAAGCTTCCACACCGGAAACTTGACTTTCCTTCTTTTGAAGAAATTCAAAGAGAAAAAAAATTAATAATAATTTAGCTATGTTCAAGGTCAAAAGAGCATTTTCCAGTGGCAGATGCTGTGAAGATCCTGGCCTGGCTCGCACTGGACCTCAGGAGTAGTCTAAGTACAGGGAGCGTCCCAAGAAAGGCCCTTTGCAGGACTTGTTCTTTTGTCAGGGTCAGCACATCCAAGATCTTCATATGCAGAGTCTGGATTCAAGGCTGAGGAAGGGGAGAGGCTGAAGTACTGTGTTTTAACTATTCTGTTTCTCAGGACTGGTGGGAGTGTTGGGATAACACACTGTTAAAGAAGCCCTGAGGCTGCTCTGATAGGTACTGGGATGAGCAGAGGAGCCAGCAGGGCCTTGGATGGCTTTAGAAGGCACCATAATTGAACACAGAGGAGGATAAATCATTTATGGAGCTGTATTTCTTTTAAAGAGGTACGTGGATATCCTAATTAATGATGCCATCCATTGCTGAGGCAGTCATTAACTACCAACATTAACCTCTGACTCCTGTCAGACACTTCACTGGGTTCAACTCATCTTAAGATTTGATCCAGACAAGCAATTCCTACAGCACAAGAACTCAAAATCCCTCTTGCTACGAAATCTTCAACTACATGGAGAAACCTGGCAGGGGTTAAGTTGGGCAGAAGTCATTTATTCCTGCCTTAGATCAAGGCTAAATAACAAGGGGTTCTTTAAAAAAAATGAGAAAAGGGAACAAGAAGGCACCAGTCTAGGAAAGTTTACTGAAAGCACCATCTGCTTTTTGGTAGCATTGCAATTTTTAGGTGGGCTTCGAAAGCGTCCGTGCAGAAGAGAACATCTGCAGGCTTGCAGGTGCTGTGAATAAACCACGGGTGAAAGGGTGAGGGGGTGTCAGCCTCTGGCTCCCAGAGATGTTTGTGGCTAGCTGTGTGACTCACAGCTTAATTAGTGTTTGCAGCACCAAAGCACCCAGAGATCTCAGCCAAGTGTGGGACCCCATCCTGTACATGGAGTCACTGCCCTGGAGAAGCCACAGCATAAACAGGCCTGAAAGAGTAAGGGCTGGAGGGAAAGAGCAGCTTAAAGAGGGGCTGGATGTCACACAGCAGAGCAGCTTGTCACTCTTGTCACTCTGTCCTGTTATCTCCAAGCTAAGTCATGCTGCATTGCAAGAAAAACAAACCAACCCACCAAAAAGAGAAGGCAAAACCAGAGCGGCCGCTATTGTACCGAACTCTGCTGAAGTGAAGGCAATGCTCCCAAATTAAATGCTTAAAAACCCTGTCTTGTTAACGAGGAAGAGCCTTGATATGACTTGAGTAAACCAACATCAGCGTCCAGGGAAGTGTCTGTGATTTTTATCTTAATCAGAAGAGTACCAAGGGTGTTCCACCTCAGTTTGCTCTCTCTGTAAGCTCAGCATCTCAAGTCCCAGGTCACGATCACTGACACCTCATCCTTGCTCTTACAGCAGCCTGGCCAAACGCAATCCCTACTCTTGAACTCCCAGAGTAACAGAGAAAAGCAGAGTTTCTCAAGGGAGCTGAAGTTATGTGCAACTAACCCTTTTACAACTAAGATTATACCAAACCAAACCCAACGTGCTGGAGAGATGTGCTGAACTTCAGCCAGTTTTCTGGAGATCAGAGACATCACAGCCCCCAGTCCTCCCACAGTACAAGCAGCAAGAAGGTCTGGTCATGGAAGTACAGAGGAAAGGCTAAAAGTCTTTTAGGGTAACTCCTTCACTGAGCTTCAGGTTGACAGCTGCTATCCCAGTTTTCACAACATCCCCAAGTTCCTCGGGGCAAGCTCCTGTGCAGAGTAAACTCTCACCATGAGCATCCAACACAGGCTAGATCTGAAAGGTTCACCCTGAAGGCAGCTCAGGTCCCAATCCTTAATACCCAAGGCACAAAGATGGGCTCAAAAACAGTCTCCTGCAACATAAAGCAGCAGTTTCAATTAACTGGGGATGCAAAAGATGAAAAAAAATCATAATAAAAATAAAATAGAAGGCATAAACTTGAGCAGAGAACATGCTTTATTGAGAAGTAGATACAAGAATAGCACATTCTACCACATCATGGGGTTTAGCTTCTGCACAAGACCGGCGACCTTCCCTACTCCACAAGAGATCTACGTGGTTGGATAGTTCCATGAGTATCTGTAGTTAGTTACAATACAGGAGCAAAGGGCACGAGCCAGCAAAATTCAGTAATGCCCACAAGGTACACACCATGTACTGATCATCTTTTGTCTTTTTCTTTTTTTTTTTTTCCTTTTTTCTTTTTTTTTTTTTTTCTTTAAGAAGGCAGAGAAAGGCAGACAACCATCAGAAGAGCAGTAGAGAACTTTTCCACGTTAGGATGGGTCAGTGGTTAACAGGAAATGGCTCCTACCTACCAGTACATTGCAAATGCTTCTTTTCAGACACCCTTCCATAAGGAAGCATCGGAAGGTTTAAAATGAAATGGGCACCCGTGTGATGCTGCCATCATCTACCCCAAGATTGTCCCCCCCTTTTTAATTCCACTGGAGCCATATAGGAAACTTTGTGACACAAGGACAGTGGTTCTACTTGAAAGCCATTGTACGATAGTTTCTTCTGGTGGTGCTGATGGGAGAAAGGAAGTGAAAGCTTTTGTTTGTTTTACACGGATGAACAGGAATGCACTGTCAGAGAAGCCAACCATCCACACAGCTACCTGGAGCTGCCACTGCTGCACAGAATGCACACTGCAGGCAATCCAACACCAGACAACATTTGCATTGTAGAGTTTCTGTGGCTGTTTGGACAAGGCCAGTTAAAAAAAGTCTAGCTGAAGTTTTTATTTCTTCAGTCTAGAGGGGGAAAAAAAAAAAAAATCAAAATCAAAATCCTCTCCCAATATAAAGAGGCCTACAATTCAAGGAAGACTGCTCTGTGAAAAATAACCTCCAGTGAAATATACTGACCAGGATGCTTCTGTGTAAAGGAACCCGCTAACTCCCAAGAGATAAAGCAGGAACAAACTGTAACTTATCAAAGAAGTCTCTCCAACAGACATGGTGCTGTAGTAGCTCTAGGAACACACACCAAGAGCAACTCTCTGAAACACCTCGGAGAGTGATGTTCTCACACCCTTACAGCCTCGACTCCTCCCAGGTAACACTGACAGTCACGCCACTCGCTTACAAGATCTCAAGCTTCTGCCTGTACAATATTAACTACGTGAAGAGCTGTTGTATTCTATGGAAAACACTGCTGAGAGGTAACATGCCACCCTTCTACAACTACGTGGTATGTGGAACAGAACAGTCCAGCAGACAGAACTGGTTAAAAATGCTGAAGTCAGTGTAAGTGCAGCTTGTTGGAAAACCAGACCTTCCCCAACCAAGCGTTATTAGACCTTGTTGAAAAGCCACAGAAGTTATCTCCGTTACTTAGAACACAAGGAACCTGAAGGAAGAAACGACCAGATTAAAGGACACAACACAACCTCATCGGAAGAAGAACGTGAGGGTCAGACCAGTGACTGGACAAGTACAGTACCAGATATCAGAACTCCTTGGGCCAGTGCTGCTGGGAGCTTCGTTTGGGTCCTGTACAGATCGAATCCTTGCAACCTCATTGAGGCCGAAACATAAAGTTCCTCAGAACTAGCGTCTGTGGTGTGCACAAAGATCTGGGCCAGAGCAGTACCAAGGGGAACTTATCTTTCAGGGGCTGGGAGGGGAGGGTGGGGGGTACTGTACCAGCCAATCACAACAGCAACAGATACGACAGAGATCCCTAAGGTACTTTTTACTGCTGGGGTGCACTGGCTTCAGGAGTGATGGACAGTTAAGTTCCCTTAGGAGGGGTCCATTTCAAACAGCTGGGATCCATTATCTTATTGCTGTTGGATCTTTTTGCCTCTTTGGCTATCCATTCATCAATCAGATCCTAAGGGAAAGAGCATGAAAGGGCAGGTTAAAACAAACAATCCACGATGGAGAATCACCCACAGTACAACACCACACATCCAAATCCACAAAGCTGCAGACTGACCTACTAAACTGCCTCACCTGACAAAACCAGCATTTCCTCCACAGTGCTTCTTAGAAGCCCATCTAATGTCTCATTAATGTCTATAAATAGGTCTATAAATAATGTCTATAAATATGTTAAGGGTGAGTGTAAGGAGGATGGAGCCAGACTCTTCTCAGTGTCATCCAATGTCAGGACAAGAGGCAATGGGAGCGAGTTGGAACACAAGAGGTTTAGGGTGAACATAAGGAAAAACTTTCCCAGTGAGTGTGCCGGAGCCTGGAGCGGGCTGCCCAGGGGGCTGTGGAGTCTCCTTCTCTGGAGGCGTTCAAACCCCGCCTGGACACCTTCCTGTGTGACTTGATCTAGGGGATCCTGCTCTGGCAGGGAGGTTGGACTCAATGATCTCTCTAGGTCGCTTCCAACCCCTAACATTCTAGGACTCTATAATCACACTGATAAGGCTACTTTCAGCTACAAAAGGAAGTCCCATGGAGGCAAAACAGGAGAGGGAAGCTGTCACATCTGAGGATTTATAAACCACTTGTCTTCTATCTGATGAGGTTACAAACGGGACTCATTTGGGATTCCATGAACTCAGTTCACTTCTGTGCCATCCATTTGCGCAGTAAAGGGCAGATGGGAGGAGGATCATGATGGGAACGTTGCTCCATCGCTCCCCTTTAAAAGCTGCTTACAGTGAGCAATGTTATTGCACACATCAGAAAAGGAAGGTCAATACAGCATCCTTCTACACTACTGAAGGACCAGGCTGGCTGCCCACATTGTATTTTATCACTGTGCTTCCCCACTGCAGGGGAAAGGCTGGAAAACCCATCAGGATGCCAAGGAAATACTGATTTCAGCAAGTCCACGTGAATCTAAGAGCTAAGTAAAAGGAAATACAAATAACAGCAATAGCCATCACGATTCCTACCTGTCTTTTCAGGACCAAGTGTTTTCCCTTCCAGTACTTGAGCATCTGAAGTGCCTGCAACGTGCTGACAATGTCAACAGGGTTTACTGCTGTCTCCTGGCTGATTTCTGCAAACCAGTGCCACTTTGTTAGAACAGAAACAAATCCCTCCACAGCAGCCTGACAGTTTTCAACTACAAGTTTTATGCAACTCCTTTTAGAGACACACAGAAAGCTTTGCACACGCCAAGGGGGTACGTTTCTGAGTTATAAAAGCTGGACAGAAACAGCTTCGTTCACCCCAAACCAGAAAGCCAGCCCAGAGACCACAATGATTTAGTGATACTCATTTTAGGAACCAAGTTAATAACCCTCTGAAAGACACGGCCACTTCTAAAGTGCCATAAACATAAAAATGCTGTTAGAAGACTATTTGCCACTCCAAACAGTCTGAGTATTTTGCCAAAATCCTCTCAGTGAAGCTGATTTTAAAATTAATATTCCAATCTAGAGATGGATAAAGTTGTCTGATGAATATATATATTTTTTTTCCCCCAATGTAATTTTTGGAAGCAGCAGCCAGTACATACTCAAGAGAACTCTGCAAGCTGGCTGATCTTTAATGGCAGTAGGACTGGAAAGGAGCTGTACCCAACTACAAGAATATTCCACCAACTGTGATGCTACACAAACATCTGTATTCATGAGTCGAGCACAACCCCAGCCTCATCGTTGAGGAAAATGGGCAAGATGAACAGGTCCACACTGTTCCTGAACCAATTCACTCGAACTAACTTAGCTTGGCATCCTACCTTTTATAGAGATCTCTTTTCCCTGGAAATTATGCAGGTAACGAAGAAGAACTTCCTTCCAGTAACTACGGTAGCTGATGAGACCCAAATCAGACAGCGGGCGTTCTGGAGAGCCAACTTTTTCTTCTACTTTAGAAAGCAAATAGCCTGTAAAGGAAAGAAAACCTATTTATCCTTCCTAAACTACTCTCTCCAGGCTGTCACCCTCTTCAGCACATGCAGAAGTCAGCTATAATGAAAAGTGCTCAACCACCACCACAGATACACTAAGATTTCTTGATGAAATCATCATGTTGGACAAAATACATTCCCAGAATTTCAATACTTACTGAAATCAATCAGCATTTTGCCGTAACCTTGCCTCATGTATTGAGGCATTGTCAAGATACAAGAAACATTGTAGTTGAGAAAAGAATTCTTCTCCTAAAAACAAGAGCAGAGAGAGGACACATTAACAGGTCTCGATCTGCACCAACAATGGGTATCTCGTAATCCCAACAACCCCAACAAGCCTGTGCAGCTGATACAATACCAGGTGAAAGCAGCAACAGTAGAAAAACCTGCCTAACAACACGTAACATGATCATCCTTCAGCTCCCAGCCTGGTTTTGTGTCTTACTTTATTAGCCATTAACTTGGGGGGTTGGTGCAGAATTTTATGCTGAGGATGGCTGGCCAGGGAGCTGTACCTGAGGAGCCAGGCACACACTTGCTGCCACCTTTGTCACAGACTGGGTTTAGATGCAATAAGAAAGTGGTGTTAACAGCAGTGTTATAAGCACCTGATCTATACTGAAACGTTCACAGGAGAGACTCGGGCACACTTAACCTCAGATCAATGCAGATTTAATTCACAGCTTTTTTTTTTTCCTCAATAGATTCATTAACTCAGTTTTGACTCGGGTGATTAAAGGAATCAAGTTTCCTGTACTTTATTTGGGAGAGTATTCTCCTACCTGACTGAAATACTTAAACTGGTGACTGCATTGTATGATATCACCGTGTCCAGAAGCATAATCCCTGTTTCTGAACAACCAGGAAATGTATTTCAGCAACGTGCAGCAGCAATTAAACAAACAGATGGGTGATTTTTTTTAGGTAGGCAGCATGTCTAGGCAAATGGTTGAGAAAAGTGGCTCTAAGCTTGGACAGTGACTTAATTGTGAGATCTGCTTAAAGCCACTTGAATTATGTTGCAGCTTCTTCACCTAAGAATCTTTATTCTTTCAAGTACAAAATAATCATGGTGTCCACCACTTAACCTATTTTTCTGTACATTACTTTGTATTTTCTTTATCCTTTTGCCTACATTTAAGACACCACCACGCTTCCTAACAACAACAGCTCGAGCAGTTTGCTTTTTGCTAGCAGTGGAGAAAAGCTGCTACAGCAAAGCCTCTGCATCCCCTGCAGCAAACAGCAAGAACAATTCACGCAGATCAGGTTTGAAACTTTATCTATTCCTAAAAAGCAACAAACCCTGAGACTGGAAAAACTCAAGAGGGGAGATTCAGTGCTGCTAAATCTCACTATAGCGAGGCAGTACTGCATATGGATGGATGTATATATTGTATTTTCAACTAACCTTGGAGAAATATCCTATCAGGTGACAGCCAGTGTTGTCAGCTTCTGTCATGACATAGAAGAGGAAGGGTTCAACATCATAATACAGTGTTTTATGGTCCAAGAAAAGTTTTGCCAGAAGACACAGGTTTTGACAGTAGATCTAGAAGCCAAAGGAGAATAGAATACACCTGTTTATTACAGTGGAACATCCCTAGAGGAGACAAACCCAAACAAACATGGGAAACAGCCAGAAAATTCTGAATCATCCGAGGAATGACGTACAGTCTTTCAGACAGAGCAGCTGGGCCAGCAAACAATTCCATTTGTGATGAAACTTGATAAGCCTAAGGGTGAGAACTGACGTTTGCAGTACCAATCTCTGAATGCCCCAAACATCATGTGCTCAGTGAAGGGGAGCAGAAGGTTGGATCTCTGCTTGCTTGTGCTCTATTGTATTAATCCTGCACTTCAAGGTTGTCTCTGGGAACTAGAAAAGACTCTTCCCAACTTCCAGCCATGATGAATTTAGCTTCTGAACTTGTTTCTTTGTTTGTTTTTTTTTACCTCTGACCTGAAATGGTTACTAGAGACGGGCACCAGCATGGTGCTATCATCTAGCACTGAATCTATAGTCAGAGACAGATGTTGTACCCCCAGCCATATCAGGCTGCTTCCCAGTCTAACCCAAATCTGAGCATCCACAGGGAGTGGGAGACAGGCAGCAGCCATCTACCGAAGCCAAGCTCAGGAATCTCCCCAGTAACTTTCAGAAAGGGATCTTGACAGACATCTCCAAGCACAGCACAAGATAGCTGATGGAAGTGCTGGAGCACAACAGGGCTGAGGAATAACCACAAAGAAAACAGAATCACAGAACCACTCAGGTTGGAAAAGACCCTTGGGATCATCGTGTCCAACCATTAGCCCTACTCTACAAGTTCACCCCTAGACCATCTCCCCCAACACCACATCTGAGCGATGCTGAAATACACCCAGGGATGGCAACTCAACCCCCTCCCTGGGCAGCCCATTCCAATCTCTCACCCCCCTCCCTGGGCAGCCCATTCCAATCTCTCACTACCCTTTCTGTGAAGAATTTTTTCCCAATGTCCAGTCTAAACCTCCCTTGTTTCAGCTTGAGGCTGCTCCCTCTGGCAGACAAAACTGTCAGAACTGCAAGAATGGACAGACCAGACTCTGCCGTTAAGAGAGAAAAAAAGGGCCACAGGCACTTCTCTAGGAAAAGCAGTGCCTGGCATGTTTGAAAGATGGGCTCCACACTGGCCTAATGATCACAGGCACTTGTTACCTTGTTCTTTTTCCCATCCACTTCAAATACTGAAATGGAGCCTTTGCGGTAGATTTCATCACCTGGTGGATGTTTCCAAACACATTTCGCCTAGGACAGGAAAACAAAGTCAGGGTGACACTACTGTTTTAAGGGCAGAAAAGGTTACAACAGCTACTGGACGTATCAGGAAACGTGCAGTTTTCTCACCTCCTAAAGCCAGCAACTGAGCTAACTGCAGTGTTTCAAAATGTTTACATACTGACAGCAGATTTGGAATCTGGAAGCAGCTCTGCCCAAGCCCTTACCATGTGTCTGCGCAGTATGGTCTGGCTCTTCATGTATTTGAGACAGAACTCACACATGTAGAGGCGTCCCAGACGAGCATACTCCTCTGGGTAGGGGGAATGGTACCAGGTGTCCAGCTCGTACCGGCCAAAAGCGATCGTTTTAATCATGTTGCTGCCTTCTGTGATCTGGCCCTGGAGCCGTAGCTTTTCCTATAAATTGGGAGGAGGGGGTAAAAAATGAAATGATGATTACTTGAAAATAAAATTAAAAAGTAGGTAGAAAGGAGGGGAGCCCTATTTATTTTATTTATTTATTCCCTCAAGGAAATAACTTAATTCAGGTCTTCTAAGTGCCTCTTTTGAGGCACTGACCGCATCTAATCACCCTTCCCACAGAGCTCTCCTCAAACTGAAGTCTGAGCTCTGTCCACAAGCAGTGCAGTTACTGACTGTTCATGAGGAGAGGTCCTTCGGGCAGGCCCC
Organism: Todiramphus chloris collaris; assembly: GCA_025345505.1. Lineage (NCBI taxonomy): Eukaryota > Metazoa > Chordata > Aves > Coraciiformes > Alcedinidae > Todiramphus > Todiramphus chloris. The sequence continues at coordinate 4,013,038 of JANVCC010000065.1, read as the reverse complement.
TCGCAGCACACTAACACTAGGATCAGACACTCTCTGCCACGAAAGCAACATGGTAACCCTGGCCTCTTGAGGCTTCTCTCCTGATCTGCAGGGAGAGGATACAGCCTCCCGCTGTCTTGGATACCCTAGTGCAGCTGTCCCTGGCAAGCATCAAAGTATTTTATGGTTCATCTCTGCAGACAGAAGGTAGCTTTGGAAAGCACCTACAGAAGCCTGTTGAGCTCCATTCCACAGTCAGCAGCTCCTGTCAGGATGGCTTTTGTCTTTTGTTCTCACTGTTCAGCAGGTGAAGCTGAAAGGATGTTCTTTCACTGAAAACACATCTATTAGATAGGACTGGTACTAATTATTCCCCTGGCATGCACTGCAGCATCCAGGACTGCAAATGCTTTAACTCCAGCTGGACTTTCACCAAACCCCCTGAATGATCAGCACTTAAGGTTATCCCTTGTGCAAAGCTGCTGACTCAACTGGGCTGGAGCTGCTCTTACAAACTCTGATTCTATCTGCCCAAGCACAACAAACACCAGCAAACATTCACGTTTCTAACAAAGACGTTTGCTAGGAGAAGTGTTGGGAGTCAGAAGCCTCACCAGGTCCTCAGATGCCCGTGCTTGTGCTCTTCGGAAAAGCTCGAGGTCATACTCGCTCGTCAGGTTTTCAAGCAGAGGTTCTCGTGTGTTGCCATAGGTTTGTCTGTGCTCCTAGAACGAAGCAAAAAGAGAAGGATTTGCTACCATGCTGCTACTGGATTGCTGGATCTTGCAGCTTTTTTAGCCAAGAACGTTGCAGGATGACTGGGAAGGCCAAACACCTGCTTAGCAGTCTCATTCCAGACAGAAGGGAATGAAAGATAAAAGTTACTGCTTTTACCATGTATTTTTCTTTTTGTTCCTTGCTTAGACCCGAGTTCCTCTTCTTCCTGAGCTCAGCTACTTTTTCTTTGTATCGCAGCTGTCTCTCTGTTGGTGCCTAAAAGAAACCAGAAGTGGAAACCTTCACTAAGCTTTGTCCACTTCAAACACTGCTCTTCACCTTCCCACCCTAGAGGATCCCTGTCCTGGCTGGCATTTCACGAGGTTTGTTGCCTCTGAACCAAATCCTGTGCTAATAAGAGGGCACTACAGGAACAACACAGGTATGGAAAACAGGAAATTTTTCCTCTGACCACAGCCTGCCTTTGCAGATGTACCTCAGTCCCACAAGACAGGGCGCTCCTTCCGCGCTGCTTAATCACAGGGGAAAGCTCAGAGCTGACTCATTAAGTCATCTTGACTCAAGTCCAAGACTCACCAACTGAAAAATGTAATTCCCCTGGTTTTATTCTTTTCTATTTAGTCAGAGTGAAATTGTAGTTTACAGTTCTGCAAGAGTTATCTTGTCCTACACGCATCAAAAGCACAGCTAAAAGATCATTCTGAGAACAGCTCCTTTGTAGTCTTAGTGGCCACGGCCACCTCTCTGCTCTCACAAGATGCTCCAGTCTCTCCTTTAAGGGGTGCAGTGAAATGCCCCTGCTGAAACTAACTGGAGATAATAAAACGGGGAGAGTCAGGCACGAGAGCATCCTGCTCTCAGCACAAGAGCTTATCTGAGAAGTGAAGAAGGGAGATCAAGTTCAAATCACTGTTGCTGGCAACCAGAAGCTGAGGGTTTTCCACTTTGAGCTGCTCATGGCATGCAGGCTGCCTACCTGGTGCCTGGTGGCGTGCCTGTTGTTGTCGTCCTGCCGATGGGCCAACATTCGCTCCTCAATCTGCTTATCCCGGCTCTGGGCTCGCACCTGGAAGCCAAAACTCACCCATCAGTTCTGCAGCAAACTGTTAATAAAGCCTTTGTCTTCTCTTTTCTCGTTTAGGTGCACTTTCTGAACTGTGATTCACTGATGATTTGACTGACAAATGCTGCTGTCTTACAACGAAAGACATTAGCTGATAACACATTAACTCTCCCTTCTGTTCACAAAGGACGGGTCTCAGCATCTTGTTCCAAAAAGCCATAAGGAAGCTGAATCAGAAGACTCATTTACCTTGCACTCATCTGCTGAGAGGTTATGATACAGTGGGCATCCTGATATGGAGAAGTGTCGCTCATGTTTTCCAGTCAGGTGTCCTGCAACGGATCAGAAAAACACCCAAACTTTTAATATATGATCATAAAGAAGTTTAAAAAGTATCCCAGCTGGGCAGATCCCTCCTGAGCTTCTCGAGGAGCATGCTCAGTTTGTTACCAGTGAGACAGAAGGAGCACACTTCACGGGTCACAGCACAAGCTTTAAGAACAAAGAAGGAAAATCTTTTTCAGGCTAACTCAAAAGCTGCATTCCATGCAAGCAGCCAGGTCTAGGAGAGGTCTGCAGTAACTTGCTTCTGAAAACCTACTTCTGGCAGAGACAAGTGTACTACCTGCAGGACTCTGCATTGTCCTCCCACACCTCCGCTCACACTCCTAATTTGTTCTTTACCCTATCATCCCCCAAACTCTGAGACAGAAAACATCTCCAGGAAATGATATACCTGCAGATACGCTTCATATCCCCTCTCTATACCCACTTCTCAGCACTGCTTCTGATCCTAATGAAGTGCCTATCATTAGGACGTCTGACTGACTAAGAGGGACTTCGAATATCACAGCAGGAAGGCAAAACCCAACAGATTAATCCTGGAGCTGAAATTACCTAAAGAGTTACAACCAGGAGTGGGACATTTCATGTTGAAATTGTAGCTTTCATGGAAGCGGCGGCGCTTAGGGCGGTGAGACAGGTCACTTCCAGAATCCTTCATGGACATGTCCTTGGCAATGCTCTCATCATGGGATACATTTGGACTGGAGATATCAATATCAGACTCTGAGGAAGGGGCATTCCCGGTGGGGGTACGAGGCGGAGACTCATCGTGATCCGCTGCATTTTTAGTGTCTGAATAAGGATCAAGATGTTACAGATTTGTCTGAAAGAAAGCTTTCAAAAAAATACGTAAAGCAACTGCGGAGAGCTGTCTCAAACCCTCTAGCCTCAGGATATTACACTGTGCCCTCACAGAATGGACTCGCATGCTCTTTCCAACAGCATTTTGCCAACTTTCCACGCCTCACTGCTCCCTGCGTACCTCTGTCGGAGAAGTCAACCACTTGCTCGGTCTCCGACCCAGAGGAGCGCGTCTGCCGGAGCGGGTATTTCTTTGGAGTCACTGGAGTGGGCTGCTGCTGGCTGCGGGTCACCCTCCTTGTGGAATAGACAGGTTCCTCTGCTCCAAATGACGGTGGGTTACGAACCGGGCTGGAATCTGATTCCACAGAAACACCACAGTTACCCCCACGATAATCACTGTTAAGTCAGAGACTCACCTTGCGCGCTCTCGAGTCTGTACCCCCAGCAGCATCCAGCTGGGCATCCCCACAGAGCCCTGTCCTACTGCTCGCGGCTCCAGAGCATCGCAAAAGATACGCCCTATTTTCCCCCCCAACTCGAATCTTCTGAGACTTTTACCAACATTGAAGAATCCAGAATTACATCAGGTTTCTCTGGACTTGATTAACTAGTAATTACAGAGCAGCTCCCATTTGGAAAGCTAAGGAACCGTGAGGTTAGATAAGAACTATCCATGTTTAGATAACCCTGGGGAAGGGAGAGAGGGATTGCTTCTGGTGCAGTGCTAACCCTGCGTGGGGTTTTGTGATGCTATCCTGCTCCTAAGATTATCAACCAATTATTTTGCTTGAAAATAATGCTGCTCTAACCTAGGAACATCACAGGCATCCCAGACACACTCAAATCTCCTTCCCTCTTGTTTTTTAAGACCTAATTACCAGACAGTCACACACATATATTTCTTACCTGCAGTAAGATTTGTCACGAGATTCTTTATCAAAATATGTATGTGGAGCAACAGAAAGAAGTTCTACCTACTGTCACCTCCCATCTCCTCCCCCTGATGCCAGATGGCAGCTTATGAACTAACGGCCAAGAAATGCCTACACTAATGCTAAAAATGAGGGGGTGGAAGCATTCAGCGTTTCCTCTTGACAGCCTGGATGCCAAAGGAGAAGTGCACAAAGTAACTGGCAATCCGTTGATTACATTGCTTGTGGAGTAGGGTCAGCATCAGCAGGTCACAGAAATACATCTTCGCTTGCAGCACAGAAAACACCACAAAAACAAAGCAAAGAAAAACAACTTTCACCTCTAAACACCCTCTCTCCACCTTGGCTCCAGTACCATTAGAACTGTTGAGATGGAAAGCAAGTTTTTTTAAGAGTTCTCAGAAAAACGAGGCAAAGCTAGCAACAGAATCTCAGTGGTTTATTCCTACTTCCTTTACTAAGTAGACAGCTTTACTTTTTGAGCAGAGGATGCTTGAGTTTTGACTTCTACCACCTGTATCATCTTTAGACCCTATAACCTCCTTTGTGCAATATGTATATACAAAGACTGCTTTTCACTCTGGTATATTAACAGCCAAGGAAAGAAGTTAAATATTCCTTATTTATCAATAAACTCCACACGTTTAAGGTCTAAAAGTCAAGACCGTAGAGTATCTTGAGCCTCTTGTTCCTTAAGAGGCTGGTTTTTCTTTCCCTGGTTTAAGAAAAGCCAGCATTTACCTTGCGAGCTCTGACTGAGCCTGGCTGAGGAACGGGTGACACGGGCGGATCGTCGTGATGTGCCATCGCTTTCGGAGCTGTCTGTGTGTTCAGGATCAGTAGAGAAATCAGAGTCTTCTGTTCCATCTGAGCTACTGCCCGCATTCCTCTGCAACACCATAGATCCAGACATTAACACAGCATCACTTACATTTGCATGTTGTATTTATACCACATCAAAAAAGGGGAAACATTTGATGCTCCGTAGAGAAACTCAAGCTGGTACAACGAAATAAACATCAAGTATATTACTCTGGAGAAAATATTTCAGTTTAATAAATACACAGTATCAGATAATGCCTTGAATAATAAAAGCTTCTGCTAACTGAGCCACTAAGAAAGATGTCAGTCGCACCCAATTTCATTTAAAACGAAGTAAACGAAGTTTCAAGGCTGGACAGGACCCACTCCGAGCTGACAGTTGTCTGCTCACCCTGCCAAGCCAACAGCGCTCCCGGCACCATCTCCCTGTTCAAAACAGCAGAGGCAGCTCAGCACAGCCCAAGGTGCCAGGGGAGCAGGTGGCAGCTGAGCAGATGGGCTCTGGCAATGGCCAAACTGACTCTCCACCACCCAGCAACTCAGGGCAGCACTGGGGCTGCTGCAGGGGGGAGCAAAGCAGAGAGAACAGCAGCACTCGGCCAAGAGGCTGCGGATGGAGCTGTATTCACCTCACCCCAGCCCGCTGCGCGGCCTCCAGCACGGCGCAGGGGCCTGGGTGGCTCCGAGGGAAGCAGGCCTCAGGAGCTGGCCGGCAGCCATCGGGCCTCTGAAGATCCCTCCCCTGCTCGGGCAGCCAGAGGGGATGTGGGAGCTTCGACACGTCCCGATGAGGGCGGCGGCAGCGGCGAGCAGCGGGCGGAGGGGACCCCCGAGCCTGAGGGGACGGCGGCAAGGCCGGGGCGGCAGCCGCCTGAGGGAAGAGCCCGGAGCGGCTGCAGAGGTGGCGCGAGCGCGGCCCCCGCGCCGCTTTTGTTTTGCACCCAGCGGAGACTCGCCGGCCGCGGCCAATCACAAGGTTAGGGGGAGGGGCCGAAAGGGAGAACCCGCCAATGACGGCTTGAGAAGCATAAGGGCGTGGCCAACGCGAGTGACTGACGGGAGCGCCCAGCCTATCAGTGCAAGGCTCGCTCCCACAGGCACATCAGCCGGAGGGGGGGCGGAGCGGCTTGGGGGAAGGGAGGGGAAGAAACAAGGCACGCGCGGAGAGGCAACCGTTGGGGGCGTAGATGGACAGCTGCAGAAACCAATCAGCACGCAGCCCGGCAAGCCAGTCCAGCCAATAAGCGACGGGCCCTCCAACGGCCTGCCCAATCGAAAAAGCCAAAAGGCGGACCGCGCTACAGGCGCGGGGGAGGGGAAACGGTAACAGTCGGGGGGTTCTGAGTGACGTGCGGGCCGGCCAATCAGCGACCAGCGTGCCCGTGCGGCATCCACTCACGAGAGCGAGGTGGGCGGGCGCTGGGGGCTGAAGGCCGCTATTTTCCCCCCAGTTTTGTGCCTGGGAGACATAGCGAAGGGGTTGGGGAAAGGGGAAAAGCCGCGGCCCGACCTCACCGGTTCCCCCCCACCGGGCGCCTCCCCAGTTCCCCGGCCGCGCTCACCTTCCTGCGCGGCATCCTGGGCGGGGGCGGGGGCAGCGAGGTTGGCTGGTCCCCGGCGCCCCCGGCCCGCGAAGCGGCGGTGGCCGCCGTGTTAGCGCTGGAGGGCTCCGTGGTGACAGCCGTGTCTCCCGTCCTGCGGCACGTCTGCTCCGCCGCCGCCAGCCCCTCTTCCCTGCTCGGTCCCTCACGCTTCCGCCGGGACACGGTCCACACCCCCCCACACACACCGTCACGTGACCCCCCCAGACAGCCTCACGCCAGCGGGGGCTGCCATCTTGGATTTGGGCAGGTGTCCCAGCGGCGCCGCTGACCGTGAAGCTACCGGCTGAGGCGACGCGGCGGCGGCCATCTTGAGTCTGGGTGTGAAGTCAACGGCCTCCCGGTGGCTGAGCCCGGAGGTGGCTGTGTGTTTCACACACACACACACACCCCCCGCCCCCTCCCTGGGAGCCATGTTGGGTTCGGGCAGCCTGAGCTCTCCCGCCGGGGCCATCTTGGGGCCGGGCAGAGGCGCGCGCGCCGCCGGGCCGACGGAAGGCGGTGAGTCCCCGGTGCTGCCGAGGCGGGAAACGCTGCCGCGCCTCCGGCTGCTGACCCCGCTCCCGCTGAGGGGCAGCCGCCGCCTCCTCCCGCCCGGCTGTGAGCGAGGAGAGGCCGTCCCTGGGCCTGCGCTCCGCTCTGGGCCGGGCCTGCCAGGGGCCTGAGGGGCCTGGGTGGGCCTGGCGGGGCCGCGCTGCTTTGGGCTCTGCTCCGAAAGGCTGTCGTCGTTAATTGCGCTCTCTAAATACCGCCAGGCGCCGGGGGAGGATTTTCATCATTTATGTTTTTTAATGTTTTTAGTGAAATTGTGTGCGGTTCAGTGCCGGTGTGACGCGAGCTGGCTGTCTCTGGCCTCAGCACAGGTGGCTCTGGCTGCCTCGGGCCTCCTCTGGCCGGCCTGGAGCAGAGAGGCAGCAAATTGCCCCCTGCCTGGTCCCCTGCACAGCCCAAGATCTCCGCAGGAGCTGTTTCCCTGGCAGCAGTCGGTCTGTTAGCTGCTTAAATGTAATATATTGATAACGTTAATGTGGTAATAGCATCCACGAGCAACAGTGCATTGCTTTATGTGAAGACCTGGGGGGGGAGAAAGAGCGTTTAGTCGAACACATGATTTCTTTCCCACTAGGGTTATCTTTAGGGATTACAAAATTCTCGGGGCCTAATCCTGTAAGCCTCGTGAATGCCTGTCATCCTTAGTCATGCAAATAATACCATTTTTCTCATTCCAGTTTATTATTGCTCCTAGGTGCATCCGATTCCTGTGAAACATCGAAAGGCAAACCTGAAGAAGAAGTGAAGATGAAATACCTGTGCTTTTGCCCCAGCAGAGAGGAATGGGAAGCAGTCTGTGTGGTATGTGAAGTGGGAGTGTGATACTGGCTGCAAATAAGTGTACGTTTGATCTAAAAATGGTACACATTACACCCAGGAATACTATGGGTGTGTGAACAACTCACTAGTAAGTCTGGTTATTTTAGCGAAGCAGTTTGCAAAGCTACTGAAAGGTGGCTGCAGGAGGAAACTGCTGCACAAATCCATGGATTCTTCCTACTTTCTAAGAAAAAAAAAGACTCCCTAGAATGTAATAGAATTTCAAATGGCAATTGAGTCAAAATCTAATGCTAGGCTAATGGATGTTAGGCTCTCAAGTCATTAGACTGACTTGAAAAGTGTAAATTAAGATGAACTAAAGCATCGCCTTGAAGGGCAAGAGGAATGGGAACAAAGAAGAGTAGTGCACAATTCCTGACTGGAAAGAAAAGGGAGGAATTAGTCTGAGTGCTCTGTAGTTCCTCCTGTCCTGTGTATTTTCCATGAGACAAAGCTCAGGCCTCACAAGGGTGAATGTGTCTAATGCTGCTGACAGATAAGAGCTCTGATGGCAGCATGGGGCTGTGAGGAGCAAGAAAAAAAGGTTTCAAAGAGCTTGTAGATCACCACTTCATCTTTTATCTGTTCTGGTGTTAAATGGGATCTGGCTGAGGTAGAAAAACAACAATTAGCTTCAAGACTGCTTCAAACAGGATGTATTTGGGTCTTGCAAATAACCAAATTCAGTTGTGGGTTTGCTGGGGTGAAAAAGTCTAAAGATGATGATGATGATGATGATGATGATGATGATGATGTGAAAAGTTGCACATCACCACATCCCACTGAAACAGTTGCCCATTGGTGACAGCTGAAGGATTCCTCTGTCACAAACTGCATTATGTGAGAGCTGTAGTGCTTCATTGTAGCAGAGGAAGGAAATTATTCATTAGCTCCTCTAGGTGCTGCTGAAGCTGTCTGAAATAAGCTATTTTAATGCCTGTGAGCAGGACTTGCCACCGCCACCACCACCACCACCAGGATGTTACTGGGAAAACAAAGCGAACCGAAGTGTGTGGTGGTAAACAGCTTCCCTCGCAGTGGCAGGACTTGAGCAGAAGCCAGGAATCCAGTGCCACAGGCTGCCTTCTCATCTCCTGATAACTAAAATGGTAATGCAGACTGCTCCTCTCTGCAGCTCGAACCCCAACGGACAAAACCCTGGGGACCCTGCTGGGCGTAGAGAAAGGGGGTAGGCAGGAGGGAAGATGGGCTTACATCAGATGATGGTGTGACCTCAGCAGAGCTTGCAAGAACTTTCTGTCTGTAGCTACCAGTAGAACAGGGTGTGAGGATTTAATTCACTGCTCCTACACTTCAGCTCAAAACCCAGCCCATGTTTATGGCTTCTGGCAGCAATAAAAACCTGGTTTTATCATGGACGTGTACGGCCCTTGGCCCAGGGCCAGTGGCTGCTACTGAAGAAGCTCCAGCCCTGGCACTTGTTGGGGGATGAAACTGCAGGTCTCTTCTAGGGACAACCACAAAGGGGCTGGAAACCCAAGAGGCTGCAGGTGCCAGCAGGTGCCCTCCACCTTGGCATCGCCACTAGGTGTCAGTGCCTGAAACTGCTGCTTCGCCCTGAGCAAGCTGCTGGAACTGGGAATTGGCTGGGAAGGGCTGGGAGAGCTGCTGCTTTACAGGGATCTTCACTGGGGTTAAGCTCCGTTCTGTAAGGGCCTTGCAGCCTCTTAACTCTGTCAGGATTTTCCAAGTAGGGAAGGAGGAATTTCCTGATGCTCACTAGAAGAAAGTTTAGCGAGTGCTCGATGACTTGAAACCTCATGTTAAATCACACAAAAGTGATTTTGGTTTTTTGAAACCCTGGGTTATTGAATGTAGGCAGGTGCCCATCACCACTGATGTCAGAGTTGGCCCTGAAGATCTCCCTGAACCTGCTGAAATCTCTAGACCTTTAGCCTTGCTAAAACTCTTTGGAACTCAGGCTTAGGTACACTCGCTGTCATATTTAAAAGGAAAAAAAAATAAATCTCTTGCTGAATCTTAGAAAATACAGGCAATGGAAAGGGAGTTTTCACAAAACCCAAACTACATAAACAGGTACAAGCATTAGTAGGCTGAAATGAGGTTTCAAACTCAAATCTCCTGCCTTGGCTCCCACTTTCTTCTGGAGCCTTGGCACTGAGCTGCCTGCAGGACCTTCACGCACCCGTCGCTTGGCTCAGTGATGATAGAAAGTAGATTTGCTTACATAGCAGTTGTTATGAATCAGAATAAATGCTTGTAAAGTACTTGAGGATTTTAGTTGCTAAGTGCTTTGTAACCATTAAAACATTGACTTCAGGGTGTGATTTGCTGTGGTGCGTCCTTGCAGGGCTCCTGTATCTACTAAAGTGTGTTCTAAAGCAAGAGAAATGAAAATACACCTTAAAAATATCTGAAGTGCTGTACTTGAATAAATCTCACTTGCTTTTAGGTGCCATCTCAGCCCAGCTCTGAGGGCTGGAGTTATGGACTGGGAGAATGACAATGTGCTGCAGATATCCAGAGCACTCTTACACAGATGGAAAAATCCAGGACGACTGCTGTCAGAAGGTGAGTAGAGGTGACTTTCCTCTAGTTTTTCTTCCAGGTCAATATTTTTAAACGTTTGGGGTTTAGGTGTGATAGGTCTGGGGTAAGAGAGCAAGTGTGTAAAGTGTGAGGAATTCTTGATCCAATTTGATGTGTCTTAAAGACCCGCGCGGCAGCGGGTCGGTGTCTCCCAAGGGCACTTCTGCTCTTGAGTAACCCAGGCCTTGCTGCTGTTTGCTGGCTGTATTTTTGGACAGGGTCTGAGCAACCTGATCTACGTTGGCCTGGCTCTGAGCAGGACTCTGAGCCTAAATTATTCTGTCACTAGCTGGGAAGCTGGAACTCAGTCCTTGACAAAGTCAAGCCTGCACTGTGCAGACGGGTTCAATGCAGGCGGGTGTGTACGAAGGGTAGAAGGTGTCAGGCACAGAATTTAATGTAGAAAATCTGCTGTGGAAACTGGGCTGGCAGTGAGCTTGGCTCGCTCTACTTTTGAGCCTTTAGTCTTTGCAGCTCCAGTGGGCCTTGCTACACTTCAGAACCAAACCCAGCAGCCACCATTGTGTTGAATTCAGACAGTCTTGCTGAAGCTCGTCTAGCCTGGGGGGATTTAGTTGCAAATTAGCATCATACTTTTTACTTTCATATTAACAAAATAACATCTTCATCAGCCATTACGCATCGGGAGGACTCCAGTTTTGAGAGGATGTGTTTGCAGACACTTTGGCAAACAGCTGGGCTGGGAGGGGGGGGTATTGTTTTGGAAAGCCTGAAGCTGGTTTAGATTTGAACGGGTACTGACTTGTAGCCTAAATAGCCACAGACACCCGTGCCTGGAGAACTGGGGCAACGTACCGTGCCCTGAGCTGAAGGTCTCTCAGAACACGAGTAGCTGGAGATGGATAGGGGTGTTTGAGTAAACTTGAACACAGTCCATGTGCTCGCTCTTTCCCCGGGGCTCTGGCACGCAGACAGCTGAGTGGAGCCTGTGTTTCCTGGCATCAGGAGCAAGGTCAAGCCAGTTTGGCCTCCATCCCCTTTTTTTTTTTTTTATTGTAATGGAAAAAAGATACAGCCTGACTTTTGCTGAAAGCGGAAGCTTTTCACTTAGTTCCAGCTGAATATAGCCCCACTTCCTGGTTCCCTCCCTCCCCTGGGTCTCATAGGATAATCTAATTATTAAATAGTTGCAGGAAAAGTACATTTTGCCCTGGCAGAACTAAAGCCTATTGATAGGCCAGATATTTTTATGCCATCTTCGTCCTGTTCCTGCCAAAATGGGTCATTTTTTTGGCTTCTCTTGTCTGCTCTTGGATTTGGGATCTGCTCCTTTAATACATTCCTTCCAGTTTAGGCAGTGCTCTCCAACTGCCTGTCACTGCAGTAATGCCTCGCTTCCCAATCAATCAAGGCCTCTGCACACTTCCTTAAAGGAAAACTCTGCTCATGGTGTTCAGCCCAATACCACAAACTTCCACAGGTTTAAGAAACACTTGTCACCAAAAGATGACACCGACTGGGGGGGAAGTGAAGGCGAAGCTTTGATCCTGTTTGGCCTTTCTGAGCCTATGCCGTGGGCAGGGGTTTTTCCATAAAGCTGCCTATGGGCAACTAGCCACAGGTTTGGTAGCTCAGTTTCCAACTGATGTGAATATCTTGATTGTAGTTAGAGCTCTGGGGATATTAAGAATGGGTTCTGTGTGAGTACAGTAGGGGCAGAGTTTTGTCTGGGTTGCAGCGCTAATTAAAAGAGCAGTGCCTAATCACAGTGTTCTGTGCCTCGGGTGCTTGCTGGCAGTAGTGGAGGTGGAGGGATGATTTAAGATGTGCCTGCTGTTGAGATCCAGAGGGAAAATAGGAGCTGGGTAATGGAGAAACTAAAGGGTGGAGAACACTTGAAGCCTTAGACAAAGGCCAAGAAAATAAGCAGCCTTAATACAAGGATTAAGAGAGAATTGTAGTAAGGCAGGGTGAAAGAAAGAACCAGAGCTGGGCAAAACAACTTTGAGAACCACAGACTACGACCAGTTTGCTCCACTGAGCAACACCATTGCTGAGATGGTCTGATGTCCTCTGTTACAAATATGCATCAGCTTGGCTTCTTTGTTTAGACTGGTTTGTCTTTGCCATAGTTTCCTGGGAGACTGATGAGCTCTGTGCCTTAACGTGGAAGAGCCAAAGAAACACCAAACCGAAGGCAACTTGACAACACAGCCTGGATGGAGGATGTGTCTGGAGGAAGCATATCACGAGATGGGAGCAGTAGCTTTTACACCAGTTTGTATTCTGTCCTTTTTACATCTAGTTAGAAAAAAAACCCCAAAACATTGCCTTACTTGAAGGAATTTGTCAGGTGAGGAAAGATTGGGGTGAGCAACGTTACTGCTTTGGGGGCTTGTGTCCTGTTAGAAGTGTGCTGCTGCACGATGGCTGCTCCTAGGCTGAGGCTGACGTGCCAGCTGGAACTGCTGATTTCCTTTGAAACTCCTGGTTTTGTAATTATTTACAGCAAAAAAAAAATAATAAATCTTTCTTCCCATATGAACTTCTGGCTTACTGAGCTCTGAGGTGAGCCAAGTAGGTTATTTTCTTCAGCGTCTGCATTTTTTCCTAATTACATTGTGCCAGTTGTTACCACACAGTTTTATTTACCTGTGCTTCCAAATTCCCAGGTTCCATGTTCTGGAAAAATTCAGCAGCGCTTCTTGGGGAGCTTGTCTTGGGTCTGCCTTGTATCTGGGGGGGGGGGGGTAATATTCTTGGGCCAAATACAGCCTTCTGTGTAATTTATTTAATTGTTTTTTTTCTATATCATGTTTGTAACACTTTTCAATGCAGTTGGGTTTCGGGTGATAAGATGACAGCGCTGTGGGAGTGAGCTGCTGAGCTTTGCCAGGCTGTAGCTGGTGGGTGAGCTAGAGCTGGAGTTGCTGCCACTCTTCTGGAGCACCTCTCTGAGGAAAGGCCTGGGGCTGTTCATCCTGAAGTAGCCTGAGAGAGGATCTGATCAACACTTAAAGGGCCTTCAGAGTGCAAGAGGATGAGGCCAGAGTCTGCTCAGTGGTGCCCAGGGACAGGACAAGGGGCACAAGGCACAAACTGGAACCCATGAGGTTCCAGCTGAGCAGGAGGAGAAAGTTGTTTGGTGTGAGGGTGTGGGAGCCTGTGCCAGGCTGCCCAGAGAGGCTGTGGAGTCTCCTTCTCTGGAGAGATTCCCACCCCGGCTGGACACTGTGACCCTGGGCCCCTGCTCTGGGTGCCCCTGCTGGATGGAGTAGGGGGTGGCACCAGGGGATCCCCAGAGGTCCCTTCCCAACCTCAAACATGCTGGGATTCTGGGCCAACTGAGAAACCATGCATTTGCCTATCCTAAAAACATAAAGCTTCCTTTACACGTGTTCTCCTGAGCAATCTGTCATTCCTTAATGGTGAATGTTTTACATCTAATGCAGCCCATAGTATCCTGGGAAATCTTCCTTGTCTCCAGTGTTGGCTGACTCCTGAATCCATGTGGTTGGACATGGGAGGAGAAACAGATAACATCTTAGGATAAGTGGGATCTACCAGCATAGATCACAAGTCTTGGTGTCCCCTAGATGTGTTGTGCCCTGTATGTCACTTCAGACAGTCAATTGCCAGCTCCTGACACAACGCAGGGGATTGCTCTGCCTGCCACAGCACTAATAGTGGCATCAAAGAAGCCTGGAAATCTCAAACTTCTGTGATTGTCTGATGAAAGGATCCCAAAGAAGATGATAAACTTCAGCCCTGCTGTGTCTGTTTTCCAGCAGGAGAAGCCCCAGGGTCACAGCAGCGGGACGATCAGATGGCTCTCACAGTGGGCAGAAGGAACCCAAGCAGCAGCACTGTCAGATGTTGCAGCAGCAGGTATGAGACACACTTCATCGGAGCTGCCGTTGAGTCCTGTGCCTCTTCTGAATGAATTTCTCTGTCCTTGCCCCACTTGCTCTCCTTGAGTTCATTTACACACTCTTGGTACCTTGGCAGTGCTGGACATCGGTGATTACTTTTTAAGTTCACTCTTTCTTTCTGGTCTATTGATGATTCACACTATGAGGAGAAGCTTCCTGCCTTGCCACGATGGAGGGAAAATGATCTATTTCATAATGTCTCCTTACTCTTAGCAGTGCTTGTGCTCTGTTCCCAAAACTCCCACTGTTTGCACTGGGAGCATGACCAGACTGTGAAATAGCTTGGCTGGTCTGGTGAATAATCTGTTAGTCTCTTTTAATAAACTGCAGTTTTATTTATCTTGCTGCTCTTTAGAGCTTTTCATCTCAAAACATTTGAGTGCAGAAACTGCCCAGTAGTGAAACGCAGCCATCTCTCTTGGGGATAGAGTGGGAGGCAGACAGGCAGGCATTTTACTCCACAGTTTAGAGTGAGAGGAATTTTGTTCAAGGACAATGAGGGAAAGCTTAGCTTGTGTGCTGAATGACCCTTTGATCTTCCACGTTCATGCTCAGCTGATCAGGACTTTAAATCTAAGCTCTGTCTCCCTCCTACCCACAGCAAACAGCCAGAAATATAATCTCGTTTAGGACTTGAGCGTTGGACCAGAATGAGAGGGCTGCGTTGGCGACTGTTCAGCCTTACATGTTCCTCTCTGCCTGTCACTTCCTCGGGTGACGCTGACATGAAGCCCAAGAACGGTGGGTAGAGGTTCTGGGGTGTGTAGCAGAGGGGTTCTCGGAGGAATCTGGTGGGGAGAGGAAGGCTGGGCCAGTCACACCAAAATCCTCTCCTGCGTGCCTGTAAATCCTGAGGAACTGGGCAGTGCTGGAGAGTTAAAAGGTGACTTTCTGGAATGCACGGAATAGGTCGCTCCACGGCCATGAGATGCACTGGATCATTCTGAAGCTTTGCAGTGTTTGCTAAAGGTGATGAAACCACACTGCGAACGGTTACTGGTGGTGTGGGGAGGTCAGCTCTCCTCCCAGGCAGGCAGAAGTGATGGAAATGAGCAGGCAGAGCTCAATAAAAGGCTGGATCCTTGACCTGCAGCCCTTTAGCACTTGTAAAAGGTCGTGTTACTTCTGCTACTACAAGGTACATCATTAAGAACCTTAATTACGGGGAGATGAGTGCACTGCACAGGCTCCAGCATAGCCTGCAGGGATGGAGGAACTTGAATTCCCCAGTGCTGGCTCTGCAGTGCGTGTCTGTGCTGGGGAAGGACACAGAAGGGCCTCTCCTTGGTCCAGATAGACTTGGCCAGCTGCTAAAGCCCAGCTCATCTGAGCCAGGCTGGCCGTAGCCCATTCTATAGGTAACAGCTGCTGCTTTCTTGCCTCTTCCTACACATTAAACCAAAATGTGGGGGTTTAAACCTTGAGGGAAGCCTTTGGTGAAAGCAAAACTTGGACTTGAGGCAGAGCAGTGCTTGGCTTAGTTATACCAAACCACTGCATTTCTTTTAGTTTGGGGTTTTGTTTTTGTTTTTCGGCGTTCCTGGCTGTATTTATAGCATGAGATAGGGTGAGAACAGGCAGAGCCCCAGCTGTGCAGCCTCTGTTGTGCTCAAACAAAGCAGCACCGAGGAGGGGATATTTTTAGCTTGCTCCAGCTGTGGGTATTGGGTTCAAATCGCAGCGTGGCAGAGAAACCGAAAGGTAAATTTGAATTTCTAGCTTGAATGAGCTGACTCTGAAGGGTTCCTAGAAAAGCTGAGCTCCCAGTCGGTCAGCTGAACAAGAATATGGTTGTAACTCCTCCATTTGGCAGTTAGAACCATTTTTCCTTGCAGTTTTCTTGTTCTTTTCAACAGCTGTACCTTGGTAGTTCCTTCTCCTTTTCTTTTCCTTACATTTAATTTCCCATTTCTTTGCTAATCCAGCTTCTGTGGACCTTGGGGAGGAAAGATTTTCAGGAAGAGTCTTTGAAGAACTGCCTGTGTTGAGGTTTCCCAGATCAGTTGTCAGTGGTTTTACCTTGTTGCTGCAGTGGGAGCTGGGGCAGGAGGAACTTGAGGACCCTTGTTTAGTTTAAAACTTCATTGTAGGTAGGAAATCTTTGAGCTGCCTTGTGGCGAACGCTGTTAACTCCCAGAAGTACCCCCTGTCACTCCTGCTGTTCCAGAACATTCCCCATCCCTTAGGACAGTCCTGAGCAGAGATCACCGTGGCTCGGTGTGTGACTGGGCTTTGACTTTATCAGAGATCTTGGATGATGAGTTTGAGGGGTGGCAGTTTGTTTGTTTACCAAGCTCAAATAACTAAAGTTGTGGTCTCTGTTTCATCTTTGCTTCCATCAGGAGGTACGTTCTGTCTCTTCCTCCAGTAACTGCATCCTTGCAGGATGTGCCACCTCTTCCCCCCCGGGGGTTTTTCTAGAAGCAAGAAGATGCCTCTGTCTGGTGTCCCATCTGCTGCCCGATTACACGCCAACAGAACCAGGCTGCCCGGTGAGCAGGGCGATACAGGAAGAAAGCGGGCAGCGCTGCTCCCCTGCGATAGCCGCTGCAGGAGACCCACTGTCTGCTGCTGTCGCAGCCTCTCCTCTTCCAGAGAGCTGGCACGAAGCCCAGGCTGCTTTGCCACCTCATGCCTTTCCCCCCCCCCTTCTTATCTAGCCGTGCCACAGCTTCCCAGGCTCCTGGCTTGGCTAGATCAGCCCCACCCTCTCCACTCAGATGCTTCCTTTCCCTAAACCCACATTAACTGCGTCCGGCTGGAGGCAGAACACGGGCCTGGAGCAGATAGAGTCAGCTTGTAGGTTGAGTAGAGTTAGGGTGAGGGGAAAGGTGAAAAGTGAAACACCAACCTTTATTTGACTAAAAGTGTGTTCTAGGGGACTGGAAGGAGGGAAAGAAGCCTGCCCGGTGTCATGGCTTCTCAAGAAATCAAACAACATGGTATGATGATAAGGTTTGAACAGAAGTTGTGATCAGAAATGATCCCTGAGGAGCAGAAGGTCAGAGGATGGTGAATGACCAGCTGCTGAGAGCCCTGGCTGCGTGGAAGGACCTCTTCCTCTGCACCTGCCTGACTCCCAAATGCTGGGAGAAAAACTCCACCTTTAGTACTTGGGGCTTCAACATTGGATCTCCCAAAGTTCTCAGCACCCCAAATCCTGCATGTTCCTTTTTTTCCCATGGCCCAGTTCACAGCTTTGACCCTGCCATTTCTGAGGCCATTTTCCTCCACAGCTTCCCCTCTCGGACAATGCCTGGGGTTTTTCCTCCCCCTCTCCAGTCACAGGTGACCTGAGATGGCAGATAGTGCAGGAACAGAAGTTCTTTGGAAACGAGCTCAGCAAAGTCAGAAACAGTTTGGAGAAGAGAAAGCTCCGGGGAGACCTTCTTGTGGCCTCCAGGATCTGAAGGGGGCTACAAGAAAGCTGGGCAGGGACTTGTTAGGCTGTGGGGCAGGGATAGGACTGGAGGGGATGGATCAAAACTAGAGAGAGGGCGATTCAGGTTGGACAGTAGGGAGAATTTCTTCCCCAGGAGGGTGGGGAGACACTGGCCCAGGTTGCCCGGAGAGGTGGTGGAAGCCCCATCCCTGGAAGTGTTGAAGCCCAGGCTGGCTGGGGCTGTGAGCACCCTGCTCTAGTGGGAGGTGTCCCTGCCCATGGCAGGGGGGCTGGAACTGGGTGAGCTTTCAGGTCCCTTCCAACCCTGCCCATTCTGTGATTCTATGGGGAGGATTAAGGAGGGGACCAAGGGAGAAGGGTCCTCATCCACCTGGGAGGCTGCTGAGGTATCTCGGGTTTCGGATGGGCGAGGGGTACACAAAACTGGAGAGTTTAATTTGTATAAGGGTTTTCCACCCCAGGTTTTTTTTTGGTTGAAAGGTGAACACCATCTGGGGTGATCCCTCGGCTCTGGGAAAAAGCAGTAAGAGGAAAATGCCTCAAAGCCGGTAAGAGCCTCAGCTCCGTTCGGGCAGCGGGTCGGGGTGACTCGAGAGCCCTCTGCCGGGAACCCGCGCTGGCAGCTCGGCTGTTCTTTAAGGGGGTTCTCTGCTTCTCTTTGCCTTTCTCCTTCAGCCGCGTCCGGGGGCACGGACACGGACACGCACCACGCCCCCGGGGCTCGGGGCGGCTGAGCCTTGTCCTTCCCGCTCCGCCCGGGCCCGGGCCCGCCTCCCTGCCAAGGTGAAAGAGAAACCGGGCCCGCCCACGTGACCCGCGGGGGCGGCTCTGATTGGTCTTCTCTGGAAGGGGCGGGGCGCTAGAGGACACTCGCTATTGGCCTCCCGCCGGAGCGTTGGGCTGGAGGCGGCTGTGCCCTGCTGCCTGGGAAAGAGGGCGTGGCTTGGGCACCGCTTCCCTCTCTGATTGGCTCCCCTGAGAAGGATGGACGTCTGTAACGGCTGAGCTCATTTCTGATTGGCTCCTCTAGCAGCGCGTGCTGCGGCGGAGTTCGCAGAGAGCCGTCATTGGCCGCCGCTAAGGAGGGGGCGGGTCTATGGGCTGCCGGCGCCCAATGGCGGCCGGGCTCCTCCCGCCAGCCCCGCCCCCGGAGCGCTGATAAGCGGCAGCGGCGGCTGGGGGGGGCAGAGCGGCGGGCGGCGCGGCCGGGCCGGGCATGGCGGGGGCGGGCGGCAGCGGCTCCTGCCGTGGCGGGGCGGGGGGGCCCCAGCCGCTCCGCGCCACCGTCCCATTCCAGCTCCAGCAGCGCCGCGGAGACGGGGGCCGGGCAGGTAACGGCAGGAGGAGGAGGGGAGACCCCCGCTGCGGACCCGGGTTCAGTCTCGGGAGCGGTGGACGAGCCCGGGTTGTGTTTCGGGTCCCGCACCCGGAGCCCCTCCGCCGGTTCTCGGGGTTGGGGAGCGTCCCGTGCCGCTGTGACCCGCTCCGCAGCCTGCTCCCGCCGGGGAGCGTCTGTCGGTCCCGGCAGCTGGGAGGGGGCTGAGGTCCCCGTGCCCCGGGGCGGGGGTTGGGGGGGGTCCCGGTGCTGAGCGCATCCCGCCCGGGGCCGCGGAGGCAGTGCCGGGGTCAGCGCGAACCGCCGTGTGCTCGGGGGAGGGTTTCTCCTCGTTAACGCTCTCGTCGGGGGAAGTGAAAGAGAAATGAGCGAACCGAGGGCAGGGGAGAGGGGAAAACAAAACGGGGAGCGGCGGGAGGCGGGGGTACGGACACCGCACCAAAGACAACGAGCGAAGGGAAAACCACCGCGGGACGCGCTGCCCCTGGGCTGCCATCACCCCCGGGAGCGGGGACCCTTCACCTCCGGGCCCGGGGGGGGCTCGGGGGGCTGCCCTCCTCGCAGGGGGGGATTGCAGCCTCCAGTGACCACCAGTTGCCTATTTTGGGGTAGTTTCCCAAAAAAAGAACCCCACCCCTGACCCCTGTGTTTCGTGACAGTGATCTGGCTTGATAAAGAACAGTTTGATTTCCCCTGATGGGAGTTGGTCCCTAATTACAGTAGTGAGATTTTCCCGACTGCTTCAGAAATGCTTATTTAAATATAACTTTTTGGTGACCTAATAACAGTCTTTGGCTTTTCTTTACGTACGTGTATTGCTTTTGGCTGCTCCTGAGGCTGCTTTTGGATGTTCAGTCCTTGCTTGGCCGTGCGCTATCTCAAGAAGTATTAAAACAGCCATGAGAAGCTTTGGGGGTTAAATGTAAAAGTTTCTGGGACGGAGGGAAATATTTGTCAAGCTTGGGGCCAGCTGATCTTGGTGGCATCTGTTCCAAGGGCTGGGCTCTTGAATGAAGCAGCTCCTTTATCTGCTTCGCAGGGGACAGCGTCGCAGCCCATCACAATTAAAGGCCCTTCCTGAAGTGTTCTGCGTTTCACTGCTTCAGACTCCCAGTCAGTCCCATCGCTGGCGGGGTTGGTATCGACCAGAGAAGCTATTCAAAAGCTCTTTGCTTAATTTACACTCAAAACGAGCTCATGAAATAAGTTCTTTTTGAGCGCTAGGCTCTACTTCCCTCTCAGCAGTGCGCCGCGATTGAGGTGAGCTTGCTGTTCATAAGGCAATTACTCAGTGGCTTCAGATGTTAGGAAGAAAATAAAGTCCCTGTTAAAATGAGGAGAGAGCCTGGCTGCCTGCGATGCCCGGGTGAGCGGAGAGCTCGGCGCGGTACCCGCTGGGGAGCGGCGGCTTTCCGAGGGCAGAACAGCTGGAGCTCTGCTGAGAGGAACCGGAATTGCTGCTCTTCATTTCTTTCTGGCTCTGTGCCTCACTGCTCAGGCTCTAGGAGCTTGAATTTTTCCTCTTGATCATAGTAATTTCATCTACAGTTTTGGAAGTGCTGAAATTTCCATTGCTCTGCCTCCTTGCTCTTTGTAAGCTGCAGTTTGTTCCCTGCGTGTGTGGGAGCTGTAGTGGGGAAACTGGCAGGATCGGACCCAAAACTGGTGATTCATCACCTAACACTTTCGCCCCTACCTTTTGGGAGCTCAGCGTGGAAATTTCTTGGTTTCTTACATCTTTCCTCCTTTGGCTGCTGCTTTCTGAGCCCCTCTGGAGCTGCGTGGCTCGCTGTGCTCCTGGCCTCGGGGGTCTGGGAAGAAGAGGTGCGGGGTGAGCCGGGGTCTGATCCTGCAGCTGCTCTGATAATAGAGGATCCCATTGAGCTGAGGAGCAGCTGCTGAGTCTCAAAGGGCTTCTGTTAAAAGGAAGAGCTGGAGCTGGGGGGTGCCAGGAAGGAGGTCTGAGAAGAGTTTTTTTTAAAAGGACTTGACTCGCTGTTTAGAAATCCAGGATGTCAGGATTTCTCCTGCTGACTCTGGCGTGTGTCAGTGGGCTTCTAAAATTCCTTATCTCTTCAGTGATGTGGCTTTTGGGGGTGAAGCAGGCGACGTGTTGGTGTTTGATCCTCTTCAGGTGCGGGCCCATCCCCGTTGCCTCTGTTGATGCCGGGCTGGGGTGGCTCGGGGGCAGCTGCCGAGGAGGTCAGAGCTCTGCGGGTGCTGTGGCACGGGGCAGGGTTCCGTGTTCTCTGGCCTGGAATGAGCTTGCTGGGGGAGGCTTTGAAGTTTGTGCTGGTGCTGTTGGTGGTCTCGGTTTTTTTCCCCTTCAAGGCCCACACAGAAGCACGTGCTGGTGGAGAGTTTCCATGTTTGCAGCCAGGCTTCAGCCTCCCCAAGACCTTCACGCTGGTGAATCCTCTGCCTGACTGGAACCCCAGGCTGCAGGCAGTGTGGTGGCTCAGAAACCTCATTTTTTTCCTCTACCTCTTCTTGGTTTTTTCCACTATGATGATAGGGGGTTAAACTGCAGCTCAGATTTTCACTGGTGAAGGTGAGTGGTAGGTGGTCTTAGCCATCTGAATTGGTTCTTGCACAGGGAGGGAAGGATGGACTAGGGAGGAAGAGTGAAGCTGTGCACTAGTCGAGCAGCGCGGTTGCGTGTCCAGCTTTGCCCCAGACCTGTCCCTTGCACTTCGTGTGTTTCCCATTAACCCCCCACGCCAGCAAAGCTTTACTGGTAGCCTCTCTTCACCAGAATTCAGAGCACTTCACCAGTTTTCCCCCTACGACCCCAGAACTGTGGTGCCTTTCAGCCGTTCAGGAAGCTGCTGTTGGCTGAGCTGACTCATCTAGCTGGGATTTTGTTGCTTGCCTGTTGAACTTGCCCCGTTTTGAGATGTCCAGTTGTTTTTGCTGTGTGGATCCTGCTAGAGAGACTCGGTGAACAGACTGCCAAATATCTTTATTTGGTATCTGAATTAAACCCGTGCCTGGTGTATGTTACAGAGGAGCAGGGCGACGCTCGTGGTATGTTTAGCAAAAGAAAAATGTTTCTTTAGGAGTAAACCCATCTGTTTGCCCCTTGCAAGTGCCGTGGAATCGCTGCCTACCTGGCAGAGATACAGCAGGAGCTGTTCAGTGTCTTCTGCTTCTTCCCTTTGCTGCTGCCATCCCTGGAGGAGGGTGTGTGTGTGCAGGGGGGGGGTTTCTCCTCCCCATCCCATCTTAGCTGAGTATCTGAAGTGCTTCAAGCCTTGCTGCCTTTGCTATAGCAGTTGCTATCTGCTGAGGAGGGTTTGTGTCCTGAGGGATGGGTAGAAAGGCTTCTGTGACTCATAGTGGGGTGTTTGGAGTGTCTGCTCTTGAGTTTCCTTTTCTGCTGTTCAACACCTGTAGCTTTGCATTAAGCAAATGAACGAGGTTCATCACGAGCAGGGATTCATAATGTTCACATCCTGTGCTGAGCCTGAAAGTGAAAAAGTGCCTCTTAGAGAAGGGGCCGCAGGAGTAGCAGCTTGCTTCACATTACCTGTCCAGGAGAGAGGCAAACCCCCTGGAGCAGAGGTGCAGGATGGAAAACTGCTGCTTCCACGAGCTTTGCACTTCCAGATGTGGGGATTCCTCACGGTAAAGTAGCTCGGCCTTGGCTTGAGGGTTTTGCTGAAGGGAAGCAGGCTGGCAATGAAAGGGTTAAGCCCAGGTAGGGAGCTGTAATGGGGGGAAAACAGTCAGGATGGGACTGGTTGAGGGGTGGGAAAACCAGGAGGCTATCCTGCTGTTGCTGGGGGAAGGATCCTGCCTCTGGCCTACAGAATCCAGTTGGACTTTCTGCAGGACCCAGGCGAGCGGGCTGGGGGGGCTCTGGGGGCAGGGCTGGGGGGGCTCTGGGGGCAGGGCTGGGGGGGCTCGGGGGGCAGGGCGGGGGGGTCGGGGGGGCGTGGCAGGTGGCTTTGTTTGATGTAGAAGGAGTTTCGTACCTGCTGTCTAAACTTGCTGCTCCCAGTTTGTTAGCCTCTGGATAGGGGTGTGGGAAAGGGGAAACAAAGGACACATCTATAACTAATCTTGCCTCGTGTTGACGTTTTGTGGGTGAAACAAGTTTTTCCCTGCTTTAAACTGCTGGAGATGAGATTTGAAAGCAGCTTTGCAGGGGGAAGGGATGAGGCAGTTTGCAGGCAGCGTGTCCTGTCCCTGCTGCAGCAGGCTGCTCTGGAGAAACTGGGAAGCTCTCTGGTCCTTTCCCTGAGGTGGGTTTTTATCAGTGCAGCTTGTCTTATCCAACACAGTTTCATGGACCACAGCAAAGGTTCCGTGGTGAGCAGAGAACCAAAGTTACGTGGGCACCAGCTTGTGCAGAGCAGCAACAGCTCTGCTCCAGGCCTGGGGAGGGTTTTACCCTCTGACTGCAAGAGTAAGATCACATCCTGGGTCTAAACCCATGAGAGCAAGAACGTGGAGCACCGGAGTGCAAAGAGTTCTCCTGGTGCAAAGCTGTGATTGTGAACCACCATGGAAATGGTAGAGCTGAGCTTGGTCCTTCCCTCGTGGCCCCTGCACTCCAACCCTGAGGCAGTGGGAATCGCAGTCCTACAAGAAGGGTCTCTGAGAAAGACCAAGAGCCTTGAGCCTTGCCCTCTTGGCGTTTATTTTGGCCTTTCTTTGCATGAAAAGTGAAGCTCCTGGTGCTGCCATTCAAAGCTCTTCATCGGGCAAGGTTGGCCGGGCAGGAAACAGAGGGAAATATCAAAGCTGATTGAGGGGTTGGCTCCTTCTTTGAAAATAATGGGAGATCATTCTTTCCCTGCTCACTCAGAACCTGCCACGTGGCTCTGAGCAAGCTGCTTCTCCTCCCCGGGCCTCAGTTTCCCATCACTGGTGGCAGTCCCGGGCTGGAAGGCTTCAGGAGCAGGAATGACAGAGTTTGGAGGGTTCCTGGCGTGCTCGAGCCGGAGGCTGCTGCGTGCAGCTGTCGGAGGCAGAATGTTCCCTGCTCACACTGTTTAGGCTGAGCTCAAACACTGAGCTGATGTTAGCCTTGGTGTGCTGCTAGAGGGTGGGCAGGAGCTCTATCGGATGCTGTGATTTAGATTTTTCTCACTGAAAAGTTCAGTAGCCTCACGTTGGGCCCGTCGGGCAGGTGCCTTAACTGCAACTACCCATAAAGATGAGAGTATGGGAGGAGGCTTCTCAGAAAGTGCTGGTGTGATTTATGTAGCTGCATGGGGATGGAGGATGGGAAACCTTTTTTTTTTCCTTGCTTTTTCCCCTTTGTAACTGTAGAAATATCAAGGATGTCTTACTCGGTTTTCGTTTGACTTTATCTCTACTGGAAGGCTTCCAAGAGCTTGAGAATCAAAAGTTTCTCATCTTGAGAGTGAGAGCCCTGCCTTTTGCAGTCATCTTGATTCCTAGATGCTTATCTGGAGTTGATTTACACAGGGTTAACAAAAAGGGGAAAGAGGGGAAAAAAAAGAGAAATCAAACCAAACCCACAGCTCTGTCTTCATTGTTCCAATTTCAGTCTTCTGGTCTGGGTGACATGGATGGTGGTGGTGGCTCCTTAGTCATCTGTACTCCCCAGAATCAGAGTGATCAAGTCACAGAGTCATAGAATGGGCAGGGTTGGAAGGGACCTGAAAGCTCACCCAGTTCCAACCCCCCTGCCATGGGCAGGGACACCTCCCACTAGAGCAGGGTGCTCAGAGCCCCAGCCAGCCTGGGCTTCAACACTTCCAAGGATGGGGCTTCCACCACCTCTGGGCAACCTGGGCCAGTGTCTCCCCACCCTGGGCCAGTGTCTCCCCACCCTGGGCCAGTGTCTCACCACCCTCCTGGGGAAGAAATTCTCCCTACTGTCCAACCTGAATCGCCCTCTCTCCAGTTTTGATCCATCCCCTCCAGTCCTATCCCTGCCCCACAGCCTAACAAGTCCCTGCCCAGCTTTCTTGTAGCCCCCTTCAGATCCTGGAGGCCACAAGAAGGTCTCCCCGGAGCCTTCTCTTCTCCAGGCTGAACAACCCCAACTCTCTCAGTCTGTGCTCCCAGCAGAGCTGCTCCAGCCCTCTGAGCATCCTGGTGCCCTTCTCTGGCCACGTCCCAGCACATCCACAGCCTTCCTGTGACAGGGGCTCCAGAGCTGGAGGCAGCGCTGCAGGGGGGGTCTCCCCAGAGTGGAGCAGAGGGGGAGAATCCCCTCCCTGGCCCTGCTGCCCACGCTGCTCTTGCTGCAGCCCAGGACAGGATTGGCCCTCTGGGCTGTGAGAACCACTGCTCTAGTCCTGAAGATGCAATGTTTGAACACTGCTTGTCTCTAACGCAGTCTGCTTGGTCCGTGAGCAGCCACCCTGCCCAGCTCTTTCGGGTATTTCTATTATTTTTTCCCCTAGTTGTTACATTTCAGAGTGCAAAGCCCACCCAGCAGCACTCCCATCTGGGACCAGTGGGTAAGAGCTGGGCTTGCTCAAAGACCCACCCCCCCCCCCCCGGGCTCCCTTCGTTAGATGGAGGAGTTGTGCCCTTCAGCCCAAGGCTTGGAGGATGTTGAAATTCTTCCGATTGTCTCCTCGTTTGAGAAACCAACTGCGAAAGCAGCAAGTTGAAGGTGAAGAGTTCATCTCTCTTCCCCCACCAGTGGGGGGTTCAGCGTCAGGCCGTGAGCTGTGTTGGAGGGGAGGGTTGCTGCTCAACGACGTCCGCGTCCAGAAAACCAACCCAACCCACAGCTTGGGCTGCTGGTGGCCCCTGGAGATACCCTCTGCTGATGTCTGCAGGTGGCCCCTGGGCAGCTTTCTCCAGCTGAGCTCCCAACGCAGCTTGGAACCAGGGCAGTGATTCCAAAGCCTGGAATTTTTCCTCCCGGGCCAGTTGTGGAGCCCCAGGGACCAGTTCAGCCAAGCCTATGGGGCAAGTCATTGCTGGAATCCAGCTCCCAGCTTAGTGTGAGATCCTCTTTGCCCTTGGCTTTTTTCTTCCCCTCCCCCCAGCTGAGTTGCTCCTTTTGGTCCAGCGCTGAAGCAGGGAAAGGTTCTGGAGGGGCTCTGCCCAGGGCTGTGCTTTGGGAGCAGTGGGTACTTCTCTGGCTGCTCTGGGCTGCGTGTACAGTTTGAGCAAGAGTCATGAGGGGCACTGTGGTTTAACCACAGCTTCTGCCTCTTCCCCGGAAGGTGCAATGGCTCTCGGGGCATTTCTCTGTTGGTGTTCATCGAGCTAAGTGAGCACAGAGCTGTGAAATTCCATCCTGGCACGGGCGTGCATTTCCCTTTGGTTGTAAAGCTTCTTTAAGAGCAAAAAGTGTTCTAGTTTTTAAATACCACGAGACATCCAGCGCTTCCTTTGCGGGGACTCGAGGCAGAAGGACTTGGTGGCCAAAGCTCCTGCTGTGGACACACTGACTGCTCTTGCAGGAGCTGCTGAGGGGTCTGTCAATAAACTCCAGGTTCATTCTCTTCTGCAAAGCCCCTTCACAATCAGCCTGTCCTTTTTTTTCTCTCCTGCACATCGATTGCAACGACGATCTTACCGCGTTCTTCCCCACTGTGTTCCTCCTTTCCTTTCCTGATTTTGGGATTGAGATGGTTTTTTCTTTTCCTAGAAAGCACAAACTCGTGTCCAGCCTTCAGAGGTCACTTGCAGTCAGACTGGAGATCTTCTCTGTGTCTCTGGGGGGGTGTTGTGGAGGCCCCTCGGTGAGGGTTTCACGCTTCTCTCGGTACCCTCAGCCAGCTTGCTCTGGCAGGTTGCTCCACATCTCCTGCCCCAGTTCTGCCTGAAGCTTGAGGTCTTCCCCTTCTCTTTTCCATGGAAAAAGCCCTGTCTGTAGCTGTCTTGATAGAGAGGATGTTCTTTTTCTCTCCCAGCTTCTGCGAACTTTCAGCACTCTTCCAGCTCTGGATCTTGCCTTCTTTCCTGTGCAGTGTGCTGAGCACGGGGTTTGGTCCTCTGTCCAGAACAGGTAGAGCTGCCCGTTCATCCCCTGGGATTCCCACAGCAAAAAAGAGAGACATTGAGGGGCTGGAGCGGTTGCAGAGGAGGCAACAAAGCTGGGCAAGGGGCTGGAGAAGAGATCCTATGAGGAGCGTTTGAAGGAGCTGGGCCTGGTTAGTTTGAGGAAGAGGAGGCTGAGGGGAGACCTCCTCACTCTCTACAACTGCCTGAAAGGACATTGGAGAGAGGCTGGTGCTGGGCTCTGCTCTCAGGTCATTAGGGACAGAACCAGAGGGAACGGCCTCAAGCTGAGACAAGGGAGGGTTAGACTGGACACTAGGGAAAAATTCTTCATGGAAAGGGTAGGGAAATATTGGAATGGGCTGCCCAGGGAGGGGGGTGAGAGATTGGAATGGGCTGCCCAGGGAGGGGGGTGAGAGATTGGAATGGGCTGCCCAGGGAGGGGGTTGAGTTGCCATCCCTGGATGTGTTTCAGCATCGCTCAGATGTGGTGCTGGGGGAGATGGACTAGGGGTGAACTTGTAGAGTAGGGCTAATGGTTGGACACGATGATCCCAAGGGTCTTTTCCAACCTGAGTGACTCTGTGACTCTGTGAAAGCAGTTATTCCTTACGTAGCCCTGCCTTGCTTTCGGGTGGTGGGGTAGCTGAAGGGCCTCTCTCTGCAGGAGCAGCACGGTCGCTGTGCCTGGAGGAAGTGCCAGCTCTGGTTGCCAGTGTGGTTTCTTCAATCTCTACGCCTCTTCCGAGCGCGGAGAGAGTGCAGTGAAGATGCTGCTGGGAAAGGGCATTTCCCTCCCCCATCAAGGCTGGTTTTCAGTCCCTGCTCTGTTAAAGGTTGGGACTGCAGAAACCACCCATTCTGTTGCCTTTCCTCAGCACAGCAGCTGAGCTGGTTTCCTTTCCCTGCTCCATCTGGTGAAAAATAAACACATAATGAAAACCTGAGGACACCTTTCCGAAGCTTGTTTGCTCCTGACAACTTTTTGTTCTACTTGGCAACGACCTGTTAGGTAACTTGAGTCACTCTGATGAAAGCAGAGAGAGATTGAAATGTGATTTTTTTTAAACGGGTTGGAAGGAAGCTTTGGGTTTGATCTTTTATTTCACCTTCTGCTGTGCTGGACTCGCCCGGTGCGAGTGGTTTTGGTCCTTCAAGGAGATGTTTTCTGATGGTCAGATGAGGTGCAAGTCCCTGACGTGGTTTGTGGACCCCTGTTCTCAGCACCCTCTGCAAGTCCTGTGTAGAATTGGGTTGGAAGGGACCTTAAACCTCACCCAGTTCCACCCCACTGCCATGGCAGGGTCACCTCCCCCTAGAGCAGGTTGCTCTCGCCCAGTTAGGTTTAAAATGAGAAGGGTGGACGCTGGATTTCTTGCCCTGTCCAAGTAGCTGTGCTGCAAAAAATACCCCAGCTCCACACAGAGAGCTCCCAGTTAGGCTGTCTAGGGTACTGGTGAAGAGGAACTGGTGCTGTGGTGTGGTGGGGACGCTGATACCCACCCAGCAGCCTGGCTTGTGGGGAATGGTTCTGTGTCCTGCTGGGGTCCTGCAGAGAAGCTCCTGTTGGATGTAGGAGGGGTCTGGGTTATCTTGCTGCCCTCGCATCGGGAGCGTTGTCCGAGCTGTGTTGGGAAGAGCTTCCAAAGGTGCAGGTGAGGGGAGTTGGTAGAGAACTGAAAGAACGAGCAGTCATTTCTGCCCCGTGGGCTGGGACATCTTTGCACGGTTGTTACTGGTGGGGTGGTTGAGCTTGGGTTGGGTTGGGCTCTCACCTAAACTTCCTGAGAAGCTCTCTCTTGAAAGCTTACAGCTTGAGCTAATAAACTGAAGATGCATCCCACAGCCGTTAGGAATACCTTGGGATTATGGGATGCAGGGAAAGCTTCCCTGTGGGGTGCAGCTCAGCCCGTCCTTCCATGGCTGGTGTGAAAGCTGATTAGATTTAAACCTGGGCTGATATTTTCTGCTTCCCTGCTCTTAGATAGACCTTTGCAGGCTCCTGTTCCACAAATGTCAGGGTCTGAGCAGCAGGTCCCTAAATTTCTAAAGGTTTTTCTGACGTTGCAGGGTCCGTTTCCCCAGGGCGAAGTCTGAAGAGGGGAGGAAGAGAAGTTTACAGCTCTGAAAGATGTAGGAACAGGAATTTTTGTATTTCTTTTTTTTCTTTGGCCGTGGTTTTGTGTTTCAGTTCAGCTGCAAACAGTCAATGCAAAGTCAGCCTGGAAATTTGTAGAAGTTTACTGAATATCTTTATTTTCTCTTCTTAGCTGCAGAGCTTGGGTGGCCTGGAGAGACTTTGGGAAGCTCTGAGCTCCCCGACATCGATGTGGTTGGGAAGGACTTAGCGCTGCTGTGAATCTAAACCCCCAGGACCAAAAACTCCCCGCTTTTCAATCGCACCAAAGCCTCGTGCAGCAGCTGGAGGTGGCCGAGTGGCTGCCGGAGATACGGTGACAGCTCTGTTATCTGCAGCAGCCTCAGCACCACACGAAAAGTGACAGCACCCTGACCTGCACACTCCTCAGTGCTGGTGGCCGGGTGGCAGCTGGGCAGGCTCGGTGCGGAGGGGTGATAGTGGCACCGAGCTGTAGTCGGGACCCTCCGCCCTGCCCCGGCACCTCTCGCTCACCCTCCTGCCCTGCACCCTGGCAAGGGGCACCCTGCTGCTGGCAGCACCCGGCCCTGGCTCTCCTGCCTGCCCCCAACCCTTGGTGTTTCTCCAAACCAGACCTAGTTCAGTAGCACAGTTGTGTTTCGTGACACGGGCCGTGGCTCTTGGTGGGGGTGCGTTAATGGCTTGGGGGTTTGTCGGGCATCACACACAACTGGTGTCACCATCTCCACTGGGGTGGCCAGCAGGACCAGGGCAGGGATCGTCCCCCTGCACTGGGGAGGCCACCCCTGGAATCCTGGGGTCAGGTTTGGGCCCCTCACTCCCAGAAGGACCTGGAGGGGCTGGAGCGTGGCCAGGGAAGGGCAACGGAGCTGGGGAAGGGGCTGGGGCACAAGGGTGGTGAGGAGCAGCTGAGGGCCCTGGGCTTGTTGAGCCTGGAGAGAAGGAGGCTGAGGGGAGACCTTCTGGCTCTGCCAGCTCCTGACAGGAGGTTGGAGCCAGGGGGTTGGGCTCTGCTCCCAAGGAAGAAGAGGAAATGGCCTCAGTTCTGCCAGCAGCCAAGCTGGAGAGAGCGGGGCGAGAGCGATGGAGCCGCACAGAATGGAGATGCCAGTAACGGGGCCCGTGGGGACACTGAGGTGCTGGAGAGGAAGCTGCAAGCACTGAAGAGTTTCTAAACTGGATCCAGTGGTAGCTAGCTTACTGGGAACTGCTGGGAGCAGGGAGCGTGCCTGGAAAGGCCGGCTGGACCCGACACAATGAGCCTTTAATCCAGTGTGGACCTTAGGAGGCGGGGCTGCCCTGCAGGGACCAACGCTTGGCTTCCCCTTCCCACCTGGTGTTTTGTTCCTACACCTTTTCTCCCCCAGAACTGGAATTCCACTGTTCAAAGGGTGTTTTAGCTGATAAAAAGCTGTATTTACCAGGCTGCATCCCTGGAACGCTCTCGGCACCTTTGTATACCGAGGTGTTTGGCAGCCACGCTGGCACTCAACGGTTTGAACGTGGTTTTGCCAGCTGAGTTGAGCCCGGTGACCTCGCTCGCTGCCTGCTGGACCCGACCCTATCTTGCCAGGAGGCCCCTGGCCTGGTTCTGGCACGCCTGGCAATTTAATTTGGGTGTCTAATCAAATCTTCCTGCAAACGGACCTTCCAGCTCCCCTCTTCCTCGCCGCCTTTTCTGCTTCGGGTGATAACAACTCTTCTTTTTGTCAGCCAGGAGGCCGATGCTGCCAGGGCTGCCGAGGAGGGAAGCTGCCCACCTGGGGCCCGTTGAGGTTGGAGCTGGTGGCCAGGGCACGATGGAGGAGACGGGGAGGGCAGAGCAAAGCACGCGCTGCGTCTCCGCCTGCCCCGGTCTCAGCCGGGAGAACGCTTGCTCCGTGTCCGTGCTGCGGGATCAGCGCTGGCCACGCGAACCGAAACCAGTCCTGCTCACCCTCTGCTCAAACCAAAAACAGTCCTGCAGAGCTTTTCCACTCGCCCTCTTCCTTTCCGCTGCTAGGGAGGTGCCATCTGCCTGGCAGCGTGGCCACCTCCTGCCAACGGGGCGGCCCCAGAGCTGGATCTGAGCTGTGATGGCGAAGGGGCCGCGTGTCACCCGTTCTGGTCTCCGCCGAGCGCTCCCGTCGTTCTGCTGGAGGAGCCAGGGCTGTGCCAGTCTTCTCTCGACCTCCTAGGAAGGGGCAGCGAGCGACAGCTTGGTTCTTTGGGGGGAAACAAGAGAAAAACCCTCCCTTGGCCGTGTTCAAATGCTGCATAGATGTGGAAGGGGAGAGGGTTTCGTGGTGGACGTGGCAGGATAGGGTTAATGGTTGGACTCCGTGGTCATAAAGGTCTTTTCCAACCGAAATGATTCCATGAACCTGAGGCCCGGGGCCTCCCTCTTGTCCCTCGGTCCTCCCAGGAGGTCTCAGACTAAGGGTTGTGCTGCAGCTGCTGAGAAAGGCGGCAGGCAGCGCGGTGCTGGGGCTTCCTTCCCTCCGGTGCTCCCACGGAAGCCACGTGGGCAGGCTGAGCATTCCCCTCCGCTCCGTCGGGAACATCTCAGCAAGGATTCCAATCAAACCTCTGCTGCTCGAGAGGCAATCTGGGTGCTGAGCACGATGCCAGCTCCAGGGAGGAGGAGGAGGATGAGGAGGGCAGGTTGGGCAGCCCTTCCTCTGGGCCACCCCACCACAGGGGAGTTTCTGTCGGGGCTGGGGGTCGCTGGCTGGCTTGGGGCAGCGGAACAACCCCTGCTGGGGCCACAGTGGGCAGGAGCTGCTGCTCTGCCACCGGGCACCTTGGGAGCACCAGGACTCTGCTTCCTGAAAAGCCAACGGGCTTCTCCGGGCTGTTTGTGCTGGTTCCCTTCTTCTGGTCTCGGTGGTGGATGTGGGCTCGTTCACTGGGAGAGCCTTGGCCGTGGAAGCCTCATTTTCCTCTGTTTCCCCACTTGTCCAGGCAGCGTCCCCTGCGCTGCCGCTGCGGAGAAGAGCAGCCGGCCCCGGCAGCCCCGCGTGCCCCGCGCCCCTTCCCTGGACACCATCGTGGGCTCCTACCTGCTGGGCCAGTGGCCGAGGGACGCCGACGGAGCTTCTGCTTCGTGCATGAGTGACAAAGCTACCCAGGTACCAACACCCGGGGTGCTCTTGGAGGCTCGGGGCTGGGGGAGGGCTGCAGACCTGACAGGAGCTGGTGGGGAACGGGGAAGGAGGCGCATTGAGAGACTCGGAGCCATGTGGGTTGGAAAAGACCTGTAAGGTCATCAAGTCCAACTGCTCCCCCAGCACTGCCAGGGCACCACTGCCCCCTGGCCCTCAGCACCACAGCTCCACGGCCTGGAAACCCCTCCAGGGGTCACGGGGACTCCACCCCTGCCCTGGGCAGCCTGGGACAGCCCTGGACAAGCCTCAAGGGGAAGAAATTCTTCCTCAGCTCCAACCTAAACCTGCCCTGGGGCAGCTTGAGGCCGGTTCCTCTTGTCCTGGGGCTTGTTCCTTGGGAGCAGAGCCCAGCCCCCCTGGCTCCAACCTCCTGCCAGGAGCTGTTGGGATTGTTGCAGAGGTAAGCTCGATATTTGAGGGCACAGCCGAGGTGGTTTCCCTCCAGCTGCAACCTTCCAGGAAGGATATTTTTCCCCCGCGCTTTCGCTTCACTCGATTCCCCTTGGGTGCAGCGTCCGGAGTTTCCTCGGCCCCGTTTGGAGGCAGGTGGCCTCTGGCTTTCTTCTCCAGTGCTGGCTCCGTGCTCCTATTTTATTTATTGATTTTTGTTGTCGTTCCTTCCTCGCCGGTTTGGGCCAAGCCCTCGTGTAGCAAGGGCTCAAGGGCGCTCCCGAGCATGAGCGGCCCAGCTCCGTGGCAGGAGGGAGAGCTCCAGGCCTGCAGGGACTCTCAGCATCCTGTAACTATTGCTGCTCGCCCCGCTGCCAGCCGGAGGGACTCGGAAGGATGAGGGCATCCGCTTGCCCCGCGCGCTGAGCTCGCTCTTTGCTGCTTGAGGGTTTCTCACGGGGCCGCTTGCGGGGAATTCCCGGTTGGATTCCAACTTCCCTTGCCCTTTCTGTGCAGTGTTTCTGCCTGCTTTTCTTTGGGTGCTGGTGCCCGGGAGCACTGCTGAGGGCAGGGGGCATCTGGAAGGGGAAGGATTTGTCTCTGTGGGGCAGGGAGGTGCCCTCTGCCTTTCTGCGTCCATCAGCAGTGGTGGGGTCACGTAACTGCAGCCTTGGGGGGCTGATGGGTTCTTTCTTCTGTGGCCCTTTGGGGGAAAGGGTTGGAGAAGAGGAGCCACCTCCCCCCGACCAGAACGGGAGACACTGCTGGGGGGGGGCTGGAGGCTGAACTGGGGGGACTGGAGGCTGAGCTGGAGGCTGAACTGGGGGGACTGGAGGCTGAGCTGGAGGCTGAGCTGCGGGGAGGCTGGAGGCTGAGCTGGGGGGGCTGGAAGCTGAGCTGGAGCTGCTCCCCACTCTGCAGAGGGTAGGGTGGCTGTGCCCAGCCTTTCCTCACTGAGCTCCCAGTGTCTGGCGGGTGCTGATTCTCACCCCACGGCAGGGCTGCGGAACCAGCAGCGATCCCACTGCCGCACAGACCTCCCCCCGTCCCAAAGGACCTCTCTGGGAGCTGGGACCCGAAGCCCTGGGTCTGGACTGCCCCCGAGCTCCTCGGCAGGACTCAAGTTCTCCGGTGTGGGGCTGTTTTCTGCTTGGTGGCGTTTCCTCCCCGCCTGGTTCAGGTCCTGAGCAGCTGCTCCGCGGGGCTCTGCAGTGCCAACCCCCGGGGCGGGTGCCAGGAGCGGGGGTGAGGGCGGCAGGGCCGGAGCTGGCGGCTTTATCTCGCGAAGCGCCCCGGGTTCCGCGCTCTCCTTTCTCCGAGGAAGCGGTTTCACCGCAGGCAGTACACGAGGTCCTGTCACTTCCTTCTGCCCTGGCAGCCCGCGAGAGGCTTCGCTTCGCTTTCGGGCCTTCCTATTGCAGGCAGGAGCTTTTCTTCCTTTTTAGGCCCTGGGGTTTTCGTGGGCGCGGGCTCTGTGCTCGGCGCTGGGGTCCCACAGCGGTACCTGCTCTAAGTGACATCTCAGCCGGGGCCTGGGAGGCTCCCGGTGCCCTGGGCAGAGCTGCTGGCCCGTCCTGCTGGAGCCCAGCTTCCCCCGGCCTCGCTCCTCGCAGCCGTGGGGGACGGGGCTGTGCTCTCATCTCCCAGACCCTCGCCTCTTCCTGAGATTCTTAACGCTGCGTGATCCGCTCGGGATAGAAAGGGACACAGTGCGGGGGGCTGGTGGCCAAATGGGGATGTGGGGTTGCTCAGGAGAGGGTAAGTGAGGTAGGAAGTGGGTTTGGATGTGCCACGTGCTGAAGCCACGAGGCTGGACGGTGCTGGGAGGGTTTCCCCATCACTTTGGTCTGGTCCTCAGCTCTGCCTGGAGCGGGTCAGGGGCAGCTCGGGGGTGGCTGCACCTCCTGGCTCTGAGCAGGGCAGGGCCTTGGAGCAGCGGGTCAGGCTGGACAGGTTCCTCCTCTGGAAACAAACTGAACGCTCGAAATCAAACAGAACAACTTCTGTGCCGGGGGACC
>JANVCC010000065.1:3952707-3966986 GCA_025345505.1 Todiramphus chloris collaris | reverse complement strand
CCCCGTACCCCGGGGAGGAGAAAGCTGCATCGGGTCGGTCTGAGGATTGCCCGGCTTTTCGCAGCACTCGGGGCCGATACGGAGAAGGGGCGAAGCAGGAGAAGTTCAAGTACGCCCTGACCCTGGTCTTCATCCAGTGCGTGATCAACGCCGCCTTCGCCAGGCTCCGTAAGTCGGGAGGGGGGTGCGACTGACGACCCCCTCCCCCAAAAATCAGTCGGGGTTTTGGTGTTCTTACAGCAGAGCTATTGCCTGTCCCGCGAGGTGATGCTCTTCAGGTGGCTCCTGACTTTCTCCTTCCTCTCTACTTTCCTTCCAGTGATCCATTTCTTCGATGCCGTCAAGGCGGATCGTACCCGCGGCTGGCTCTACGCCGCCTGCTCCCTCTCCTATCTGGGCGCCATGGTTTCCAGCA
Organism: Todiramphus chloris collaris; assembly: GCA_025345505.1. Lineage (NCBI taxonomy): Eukaryota > Metazoa > Chordata > Aves > Coraciiformes > Alcedinidae > Todiramphus > Todiramphus chloris. The sequence goes on along the minus strand of JANVCC010000065.1, from coordinate 3,966,571 downwards.
ACTCTGCCCTGCAGTTTGTCAGCTACCCGACCCAGGTGGAGCAGAGGGGCGAGGGGACGGTGTCAACATAGAGCTTTGGGCTGTTACCCACCCCCTGGCACTCGGGGTACCCTAAAGATAGATGCTAGTGAAAAAACTTTGAGGAGGGGGAGCTGTGATTTCTTTTGCCGCTTGTTTTTCTATAGTGGTGTTGGGGGGTCTGTGTCGCTGCGCTTCGGTTGGCACTGGGCGTGGAGAGAGGGGTGAAGGGAACTCAGACCCTCTCGGAAGGGAACAGCAATCCCTGGAAGCAAGGGGAATTTGCTAGCGAGGAGTCGGTGGCGGTGTTGGGCTCGAGGTGGTTTCCAGGACCTTTGCCGGCAGCGGGGCGGTTTCCCTGGGGCGGGTGTTTTGCGGGGTGGTTTGTTGGGGCTTTTTTGCAGCATTTGCTCTGTTGGGGCTTTTTTGCAGCATTTGCTCTGTGTTGTTGGAGGGTGCAGCTGGGCAGGCAGACCCTGCACAGTCACCTCTCGCTGCCCAGTCTATGATGGTGAATTAACACAGCCTTTCTTTCCCAGGTCCTGGGCAAATCCTGCAAGCCCATCCCAGGTAAGCAAAGGTCAATTTTTTTTTTTTTCTCATGTATTTGTGCAGATTTCTGGTGCTCTCGACCAGGATCTCTGCAGTCGGTGCAGTGCCTCTCCCCTCTGCCCCACTCTGCTGCAGGGAGAGCAGATGGTGCTTTCATTTGTGGGTGGCTTTGTTGGGAGATGCCGAAATCCTGCGAGAGGGTTTTGGAGCCGCTTGCGATGTCGGGTTTGTTTTTGTTTTGTTTTTTAACAGTCATGCTTTTAGGAGTGACTTTGCTGCGGAAAAAGTATCCCCCAGCCAAGTATCTCTGCGTCCTCTTGATAGTGGCAGGCGTAGCTCTCTTCCTGTACAAACCCAAGAAGGGGGTGGGCAGCGACGACCACATCTTTGGCTACGGAGAACTTCTTCTGGTGAGCGCCGCTGACACGCGGACAGCCCCGGCCGGCCGCGGCGAGGAGGAACAGGCGGTGACGACACCGATAAGGCCGTGGCCTTTGTACCCCAAGAGCAGCCTAAAGCTGGGGTGGAAACACCTCTGCAGGAGGACGTGCGGGTCTGGGGGGTGGCAAGCTGTGGTAGACCGGGTGGTGAGCGCACGCTCAGCCCTTGGCGTGTGTTTGCAGGAGACAGTTGCTCTTTAACGGGTGGTTGGAGAAAGGAAAAGCTCAAGGTCTTCTGTGTGAAGAAATGCTGAAGGTTTTCTTTGCTGTGTCTTATCTCTGTCTCTTCCCAGCTGCTGTCACTGACCTTGGATGGGCTGACTGGGGTATCTCAGGACCACATGAGAGCTCACTACCAAACAGGTTCCAATCACATGATGCTGAACGTTAACCTGTGGTCCACCTTGTTCCTGGGGGCTGGTAAGGAACACCCTGTGAAAATCAGAGACTGCCCTGGGACACCCTTGGGAAGGGACACTGTGTCCTGCTCCAAAAACGGGCCTAGAACACTTCCTGCAATTAACTTTGTGGTCTGTTGGGGCTTGGGTTTTTGTTCGGTTTTGTTGTTCGTATGCACAAAGCTGGGGTGGTTGAGTGTAGCTCTTCTCATGCCCACTAGAGGACACTGCTGCACCAGAGTGCAGCTCCTCAAGGCTTGGTCACTCCTCAGAAGTCCTCCCTGCAGGCTCTGCTCCAGCCCTCACCGCCTGGGGTTGGACCCGATGGTCTCCTGGGCCGTCCCAGAAGAAAACCACAGACAGTATCAGTGTGGCTTTCGGTTCTAATGAGGGAGGAGCGCTTCTAATTAATTGCTAGGGACTGCTGTGGTAGATGGGATCAGCAGTTACTTGTTGCTTCCTTCATTCATTAATCGTAGGATCTGGTTTGGGTGGGAAGGGACCTTTAACGCTTCTCTCATCCAACCCCCTGCAGGGAGATCTCCAACTGGAGCAGGGTTCTCAGAGCCCTGGGCAACCTTCCCTGCAATGGTGCCAGGGATGGGGCAGCCACCCCCCCTCTGGGCAGCCTGGGCCAGGCTCTCCACACCCTCAGTGTAAAACATTCCTCCCTTCTCTGCAGTCTGAATCTCCCTCTTTTAGTTTAACCCATCACCCCTGTCCTGGAAGGTGATCGCTTTTCTCCCGTTCTCTTTTTTCCACCATATGGAATTCAGTCTTTGCTTTCAGTAGCTCCTCTTGGGTTATGGCCATAAGCTGAATTTCCTCTCTGCAGGTGGAGGCTGCTGGGGCTGCCTCTGGCCTCCTAAGTCACACTTTTCACCAGGGTCTTTCTTCCAGGGATACTGTTCACCGGAGAGCTCTGGGAGTTCCTGAGTTTCACAGAACGCTACCCCAGCATCATCTACAACATCCTCCTGTTTGGCCTGACGAGTGCACTGGGGCAGGTAACCACACCTGGCTTGTCCTGCAGCCTTCACAGGGACACATCTGCCCGGTTGGGAGACAGAAAAGCTGCTCAGCTTTCCTTCAGCTGGTGCTTCCTTCTGTACAGGCACCTTCGAGTCAAACTGTTTGAAGTTTGCAAATCACCAGGATTTAAATAAGTTTCTGTCAGTTCTGGCTTGATGGCTTTTCATCTGGAAACATGATGGGTGTTGTGCTTTGCCCAGTCGGTGACAAAAGGTGTCTGTTTGGGTTTTTTGCAGAGTTTTATTTTCATGACCGTGGTGTACTTTGGACCTCTGACTTGTTCCATCATCACCACAACTCGCAAGTTCTTCACCATTTTAGCGTCCGTCGTTCTGTTCGCCAATCCCATCAGCTCCATGCAGTGGGTGGGGACGGTCCTGGTGTTCTTGGGTAAGTCTGGAAAGCAAACCATGGCCCTCAGCACCACAGCTCCAGGGCTTGGAAACCCCTCCAGGGGTCACGGGGACTCCCCCCCTGCCCTGGGCAGCCTGGGACAGCCCTGGACAAGCCTCAAGGGGAAGAAATTGTTCCTCAGCTCCAACCCAAACCTCCCCTAGGGCAACTTGAGGCTGGTTCCTTGGTGTTTGTTCCTTGGGAGCAGAGCCCGACCCCCCTGGCTCCAGCCTCCTGTCAGGAGCTGTCAGAGCCAGAAGGTCTCCCCTCAGCCTCCTTCTCTCCAGGCTCAACAAGCCCAGGGCCCTCAGCTGCTCCTCAGCACCCTTGTGCTCCAGCCCCTTCCCCAGCTCCGTTGCCCTTCTCTGGCCACGCTCCAGCCCCTCAATGTCCCTCTGGGAGTGAGGGGCCCAAACCTGACCCCGGGATTCAATCTATTTTGTTGTGGGTTTTCCCCCTCCACGCAAGGTAAATCACAGCCTCTCAGTGACCATTGGTAAATGGGAACAGTTCAGCTGATTCTTTTCCCTCTTCGCAGGCCTTGGACTCGATGCCAAATTTGGAAAGGGAGTAAAGAAGACATCGCATTGAGGAAATGGTTGATCTCTGGAATGGAATGAACTTTTAATTTATTGTCTTGTACCTCAAAATCTGTTATGAAACTGGACTCAGGATAGGTTATCAGAAGGGGAGTGTTTGGATTTTTTTTTTTTTTTTTAAATTCTAAATTGTCTTAAATGTGTAATTTAGTTTTAACTGTAATTAAGCTGCTTTTTTTGTTCGTTTGTTTTCTGTAATCAGCGTTGCAGTACTAGATTCTAGCAGCAGGACAAAATTCTTGCCTTAACAGGAAAAATAAACAAACCAACCTTCATATCTTTATTAAAGAAAAAGAGACAATGGCCCCTTTTCCAGAACTTTTAATTTCAATATCGTTGGCTGATCCTGGGGAGAAAGGGCAGGCGGCTCTCCAAGGAGAGGGCTAGGCTTAGAATGATGTTAGTCCTGTGGTGTGGCCTGGAAAGATCCCTGGATTAAAAGCCTGTGTGGGAGACAACCCCCTCTGCTGATTGATTGTGTGACTTTCTCCAGAAGTGGGCTGGTGGAGCAGCCAGCTGGACCTTCTTCCCTTCCTACATCTGAACACTGGGATGCGTTAAGTCCTTTGTCTGAACCCTTCGAAACCAGAAGCACAGCAACTGCCCCCTGCTGATGAAGGACCAGGACCCTCTGCTGCTAAAACCATGCCCAGGTTGGGTGACAACAGCTTCTAAATGTTGAAAGGGCCCCTGTTAATTAATTAACCACCATCAGGGTGAGCTTTCCAACGCCAGCTCCCGAGCACAGGCCAGCTCCCCAGTGCTGTACGGGGAGGAGCTGTGATTGTAATGATGCCTTCAGAGCTGGAGAGCAAAATTCTCCACAGGGCAAACTTTACACATGAAAGTGTGTTTCTACCAGCTGTCACTTGGGCTCCATCTGTTCGGTGGCTTTGGCCTTTTGTCCCTCCAGATGGGATCTTGATCTCTTTCCGGGGCGGCTGTTGTAGGTCTCTCTTTCTATCCCCTGTTTCCCCCACCCCTCCAGGGTTTCTTACAACTTTGGGGTTTTTGGCCTCAAATTTGCTTTTCATTGGGTCTGTCTTACCTGCCTTCCAGTCCCACTCAAGCACGTTCCTTGCAGAATTAAACCTGATGCTGCTAAAGGGTTTTTCTGTCACCTGCACTCTGCTAACTTCCATTGTCTTAAAGGTTGAGTGATAAGCAGCAAACAAGCGAGTTCTGGGTAGCCAAGGATCCTGCAGGAAAAGCTCTGTGTCTTTTAACTCTGTGAGTGCTGCCTGATGAACACCTCCTGCTGGGCATCTGCTGCCAGGGGCAGGTTCTGCCTTCCCTGAAGACAGTTTTATCTCTTAAGGTAATAAATATTCTTTCCACTTTCTAAAGGGGAGCAGAGAAAACGCATGACGCGTTCACGAACGCTGTGGCAAAGAGAAGAGTTCGTTATCTTTTGTGTGTCTTCATCAGCAATCTTTTCTCTCTGTCTGTAGGACGTGGGTTCCTCTGTCTTTGTGCTCTCTGCAATTTAACCCATTCTCAAACTTAGCAACTGAAAGCAGCAGAAAGCTCCTAAGTGAGCTCTCAATCCTGTTAGCTCCCCAGAATATGGGGGAACAGATCCAGCTCCTGCGTCCCTGGGCGAGCACAAACACCTGAAGAATGCTTTAGAGGGTTTCATCCCTCGACCATCCACTTGAGTCCTTGCTGTTGCAAACCACTGCACTGTTCTGCAGCATGTGTCAAAGGGAAATCACTCTGTTTGGATTCCACGCAGCAATAATTCTGTAATAACTCAGAGTGAAGCTCTTGAGAAGGTTTATGGTCAGGACCTGGGGGGGTGAGATGGCAGCAGCCTTTCCCCACGGTGCTGTCAGGCTGCTATCAGTCACCTCCTGAAGTTTTGAAGCCCAGGCTGGCTGGGGCTGTGAGCACCCTGCTCTAGTGGGAGGTGACTGGGGGGTTGGAACTGGGTGAGCTTTCAGGTCCCTTCCAACCCTGCCCATTCTGTGATCCTAGGAGAGACGATGTCTTACAAAAAGAAAAACAAAACCAAATGATGCAAAACTCAACCAAAAGACTAAGACTTTGGGGTTTTATTTCCTTAACCATAGTTTCAAGGCGATTCTTGTCCTAAGCAACAGGTCTGTCCCCTTCCCCACACTGCAGCAGCCCAGACAACCAGCAGCAAGAACAAGCTGGGAGCTTCCTAGGGTTTATTTTTTTAAGCCAAGATCTGTCTTTAGCGATATCTCCAACTTGTCTGTATTCAGAGCACAGATTTAAAGATCAGTCTGCCAAGAAGAAAGAAAATAAAGCAGATTTTTCTTTCTCCTGGTTGCTGCAGGCTCCCTTGACCCACTTTAGCTCTAAAGCGTGTTCCTCGTATTGCTCCAGCTCGGTTCTTGCTGCCCCTCTGGCCCTCAGTCAATAAGAATTTCTTTAAATCAGGTACTCTGGTATTTACCTTGAGCCTGAGTCCTTTGGATTTCCCTGGACAGCTTTGCTGTCTTCTCTCCAGCCCTCATGTACGGCGAGATCCCGGAGGAGGCTACAAAAGCAATTCTAGAAGCTTGTTTCAAATCAGCTCTGGCTTTTCTTGGACAGTTTTAACAGCGCTGCCACAAAGCAGGTCCCCAGCTCCAAGCTGAAATATCCCTCTCCAGGTGACAGAGCAGTTACCCCAGTTTGAGAAGCTGCCTGCTTGGGTTTCTGCTTGGGTTCTTAGACATTAGCAGGAATTTCTTCCCCAGGAGGTGGGGGAGACACTGGCCCAGGTTGCCCAGAGAGGTGGTGGAAGCCCCATCCTTGGAAGTGTTGAAGCCCAGGCTGGATGGGGCTGTGAGCACCCTGCTCTAGTGGGAGGTGTCCCTGCCCATGGCAGGGGGGTTGGAACTGGGTGAGCTTATAGGTCCATTCCAACCCTGCCCATTCTATGATTTGTTGTGCCAGGTTGTGCCAGTGTCTCACCAACCTGTGCCAGTGTCTCACCACCCTCCTGGGGAAGAAATTCTTCCTACTGTCCAACCTGAATCGACCTCTCTCTAGTTTTGATCCATCCCCTCCAGTCCTATCCTTGCCCCACAGCCTAACAAGTCCCTTCCCAAGGGAGGGACCCCCAAGGGACTCCCCTTGTCGTCAAGGAAGAGCTTAGGAAGGTGCAAAGCATTGCCAGAACTTACTTGAGTTTCTCTGGGTCCTGCACGAGGTCTAGGGTAGGGCTGTGCCAAGGGATTAACTTCTGCTGCCTGGTTGTGTTTGGTGGTTGGAAGGGGCAGCGTTCTGTGGCAGCCTGGGCACCTACCAGCAGTTCAGAGGTCCTGAGGGATGAAAACACTGCATCCAGGTTCTCCGCCAGCCACCTGGGCTTCAGCAGTTCTGCTGTGACTCAGTTTGTCTGTGCTTTCTTTAGAGGTTCTCCAGTTTCTTCGAAGGGTGCAGACCTAGTTAAATAAAAAGGACAAGCTTGTTCTTTTTTGTCCCACGTGCTTGGTCGGTCCCTTTTCCCTGGCTGAACACGAGCAGTAGTGTTGAGATTGTACCCTATTGTCCAAAACGAGAGGTTTTTGTAAAGCAGCCAAGATGGTTGGGGCTTTGACCGCTCTGGGCTGTCCAGCCAAGGCATTAGTGCAGGGAGAACTGGTGGCTTGCTCCTTCCTTAGCAGATGTGAGTGGTCTTTGGCTGAGTAGGAGAGGAAGGGAAATCATCTGAGCAGGAGATTAGTATATTAAGTGCCTTAGACAAAGCCCTTGGAGTACAAAACACAAAGATCAGGCTGAGGAGGTATGAAGAGGTTCCATCTTCTCTTCTACTTGTTGGCTTCAGAGTCCCAACCCCGAGTCAGTTTATACCTCAGCCAGTTACCAGCAGGGGGAACTCCTAATTCAATCATTTTCAAGAAATACAAGAAGGAAAACCAACAGAAAAGCAGTTCCTCTTTAATTAGCCATCTATCTGTACTGCTGGAGTCTTTACGCTTACAGTAAAACATGGAAATCAAGATCTTCCTTTAGTTTTATTCTGCTTAATTCCTTTTTGGCCATCAGCAGAAGCTAACATTGAAGCCAAGTTGTCAGGAGACTATCAGCATCCCCTCTGCAGAATGGCCTTGGTTAAAAATAGCCTAACTCTGTGCCTGCCTGCATGTCCCCTCGTCCTCCCGGAGCACAAACAGCCGGTTGCCTGCTCAGCAGCAGCCACTGGCATCGCACTCGACGATTCCGAAAACATCGCTGCCAGAATCCTCAGAGGAACCTTGTCAGTTCTTGGTGGTTCCAGGGAGATGAGAAGAGTCACACGTGTACTGAGAATAACCAGCAGATTAGGCCGCTGTGGTGTTTGTGCCTGTTGTCCCTCCAGGAGGGACCCGTTGATGGATCAGCTAAGAAAGGTGAAGTTTTATTTCATAGCTAACTGAGACATGGCATCCGCAGGGGGTGAAACTTGGCAGCTGGGTTCCTTTTCCTTTCATCTTCCTTGTTTTTATGAGCTCCTTCTGCAACTCCAGCAGCAGATGTTTTAAAAACCCCCAAATGTTTAGAGAGCACAGAAAGCAAGGTAGACAAGACTGTACGTGCTTGTTCAGCCTGGAAAAAAGGAGGCTCAGGGGAGACCTGGGTCTCGACAGCTCCTGACAGGAGGTTGGAGCCAGGGGGGCGTCGGGCTCTGCTCCCAAGGAACAAGTGCCAGGACAAAAGCAACCAGCCTCAAGCTGCCCCAGGGGAGGTTTAGGTTGGAGCTGAGGAACAATTTCTTCCCCTCCAGGGTTGTCCAGGGCTGTCCCAGGCTGCCGGGGGCACTGGTGGAGTCCCCATCCCTGGAGTGAAATATTGTTGAATGAAGTGAAATGTTTTAACGGGCACAGATAATTTTGGGGGACAGCAAGGAAAGGTTTCTATAACGGTCCTTGTACACAGTGATTTGCTTTTATGCAGGTGGCACCAGCTCCCCATGCTTTTTAATCAAATGTTCCTGTGATTTCTCCTTTATAACAGCCAGTGTGTGAGGGCAACACCTCAGAATCTTTTGGTGGCCCTGGCACATGAATAGAGGCCACACCAGGCCCATCTGTCATCTTCCCATCAACAGCAAAAAAACTGACTTCCCAAGGACTATTTCCCATCTAAATTTAAACATCACAAGGCGATAAAAACCTCAACCCCTCTCAAGTACTCTTAGCCAGAAGGGATCAGCATCTCCACTGCCTGTGGTCATGGCCAAAGAGGACAGTTGAGGTTGTGTTCTCCGGCGCTGTGACAGCCTGACAGTCATTAGCTGAGCTTCTAACAATCACTTCTCAGAACAGCACAAACTGTTTCCAGGCAGAGCCTGACTCCCAGTCCTTATCAGCTGTGAGGAGCTGAGGCTGCTTTCCAGGCAAAGTTGCAGCCTGCTCTGATGGAGTTGATTCTCAGAATTGCAGTGTCATGCTTTCCCAGTCCGTTCCTGCTTCTCCACTAAGGAAAACTGGGGGAACGTTGACAGGGAATTCTTGTTTGCAGGGAAAAGCTGGCTTGAATAAATCAGAGGACTTTTGACAATGTTCTGAGCTCCTCTACTCTGCAGGTGCCAGCAGAGTTAACAGCATCTTGGAGAAAGGAAAATAATTTCACAGACCATTAGGGCTGGTGGGAAGCAGCAGGATCAGGTTTTAATGAATACAGGATCAAAAGCATCTTAAAGCAAACCAGCGCTGAAAACAAGAGCAGGCTCATCAGGGAAGACAGGAGATGCTTCTAACGAGAAACAAAGCACCAACTCAAAGACGTGAGGGAGTCACTTTCTCACAATAGTGCATTTTAAAGTATAATTTCCTCTTCTAAAAAAGTAGCTTTGATACTTTTCCAATACAAGTAAAAATAGCGCTCCGAACAGATTCCATGCAATTAAAATCTCCAAGTCAGAGTTTTTCCAAGGGGGGAGGTCAAGATTATCTAAACCACCTTTGTTTTCTTACAACTAAAAGTAGTTTTTAATCGCATCAATGACGACTGAGTTACCTTGCGGCGGTTTGAAGTCAGGACAGCAAATCTGGATGAGAAACGTGGCCAGTGGTAAAGCCAGACCTGAGCACAGGCTGCGTGTGAAAAAGGAGATGCTCCCACTGCTCCCAGCAGGATCCTTCTCACAAAAGTGCCGCTGGTTACTGTGGCTGGTAGGGAATTTCACACTGGGTGGACACGGTGGCTGCGAATTTATCCCTTCCCGCCCCGAGGGACGTGGGTGCTGCTGGATCCAAGTGTAACAACAGTAGGAGCTAATTGCTGGCCTGCTTAGGCAGTGATGCTTGGAGCACCTGGAACTGGCAATGCTGAAGTGAACTTTCGGGTCAGAAAGGGCGGTACCTGGAATTTTATACATCTGTTGAAAAAAAGACTTGTTTCCAGTCGTAGCTGTGAACCTTGATGTGTAAAACCCATGTAATTCCTATATTCTGGAAGCAAACAGTTTCCCATATATTTTTTTTTATATATATATATGTTTGGTTGGTTTCTTTAATATGAATAAGCTGCTTAACTTCTCTACACTTTAAAAATTTCTAAACTCTGGGTAATGGTCAACTTACTCCCCTCCTCCTCCATGCCACACTGAAGATGATTTCGTTGCTGAAGGAGAAGGAGGGATGCTGGACTCCATCTAGCTCGGTGCTCGCTATTCTGTTGCAAATTAAATGTGGAGGAAGAAGGCTGTGAAAGAACAGCTCCCCTGTTTCCTTTCCCCGGAGGATGCTCAGACTTCCATGGTTCAAAGAAGCCAGTATCTCAGAAGCTTTTCCTTTCATCATGGACCATATCAGCACTCGCTGTCCTCTGGTGTGCTCTGCCAGGGCCAAAGCTGGGACTCCTTTGACAGGGTAAATAATAACGTTGGCTTTGTACGGGGCTGGGTGAGAGGGTGACAGGGAGAGACCCTGGCAGAAGTCAGGCTGGGAGGATAACCCATTAAGATACTAGATTTTTTAATTGTCTACGACACAAATATTACCATTCCACAACGAATATCTGCGTTCCTTTCATGTCTTCAGTTTAAACCCAACCAAACAGTCACGGTAGCCTCAAACCAAGCAGCGGTTCCAGTGCCAGTCGTGATCACTCCACAGCATTCCTTTCGCATTCCATGTGGAAAATGAGTTCTGTAGCTGTCTCAGGGGTGTGGGGAGAGGTGAATCCAGCACCGTGCAGTATTTGTCTGATTGGCGCATGTATAAAAGCCTCATTAAACCTCCGCAGCGATTGGAACTGGGGTTTGTTTGGTTTTGGAACAAAGATAGCAAATACAGGAAATAATTAAATAACTCTGTTTTCATACTCTCCCCGTCCTCAGGAGCCTATATGAGATTTTAATTAGTGCTGCATTTTCAATAACTCTGTATCTGTATGTGTTGCAGATTCTTTCCTGGATAACAGGGAGATAATTAAGAGAATCCCATTTTTCAGTCTCTCACTGAAGGGATGGCTGATATATTTAATCATGATGTAGAAACGCTGGCAGCTTCCTCTGAGTTCAGCCTCCCTCTAATTACATTTCCAGATTTTTAGTAAATTGAAAGGGAAAACGTAGGAACAAAATAATTAAAACCAAAGAGGAAGTGAATATTAAAAAGCAGGAGCTATTTAAAATTCTTCCACACAACTCTTTCGCAGGCACCCGTTTAATCGGCTTCGCGTAAAAATCGACCTTCCGTCTACACACCAGTAACACCTCCAGACCTCTGCGTGCATTTACTGGTTTCTTTTCAGGCAGGAAAACCAGCCTGCCTTGTGTCATTCAGCAGATGCTGAGGATCATACCCAGAGTGAATGCCCCTGAGGATTCGATCCTCTCGCGTGCGCAGCGGTGCCGGAACGCACCCGCACCAGCACCAGCACATCCCCCCTGCACGGTTCCAAGGGTCAGGCAGCACCTGCACCTAGGAATTGTCCCCTCCTTTTATTACAGAGCCACATTACAGCCGGAAGGCAGTGGGGTTTGCAAAGAGGAACTGACAGCTCTTCCCTTCCGCCCGCCACCGAGGAGGGCAGAATCGACCCCTCGGTAACTTTTTCATACGGTGAAATTCGATCTTCGTTTTTTTTTTCACAGGTACCCAATTTAATTTCCCGCTTCCCGGGAACAAAAGAATTTTGATCAGGGCCAACGTCATAAACTGCAGCAGAGTTTGACCTCCCCGCAGCGAAGTGACACATGGCCAGTGCTGAATTAAAGGAGACATTTCTGTTTGTTCTAGAAACCCCTCGTACCGAGCCGAAGCACTCTAACGCGGGGAGGGGAGTGGGGAAAGCTCTTTGTTTTTCTCTAAAACCGGCGCTGTCGTTTCCCTTTGTACTTCAGCTACAGGAGGATAAACAGGCTGTTAAAAATCCACAGTATAGACTGGGAATATAAAACCCAGAGTCATGGAAAGGGGGGTGAAAATAAGTTTCTAGGAGAAACGCAGAGCCACAATAGGAATGCTGATACCAATTCTCTGCTGCCCGAGAGGCATTTCTTCATCACAATGCAGCGTTACCTGCTGGTTTGTCACCAGGGGCAGCAGTTTGTGCAATGAAGGAATGAAGCAGGGTCCAAGAATTTGGTCATGACTTGGATGAGGTACTTGCCAGGGAAACACAGGACGCTGCAGAAAACGGTAGCAATAAACCAGGCAATATTCTCTGAGTGGACAAACGTAGCAGCCCGGTGTATGGGAGCAGTCGTGCTGTCAGAAGGAGCATCTTTCACTGGAGAGAATGAGATGGGAGATAAAGATTTTGCATCTTTCCTTGAAATAAGTGTGGCTGTGATACGTGTTCTGTAACCCAGCTAATTTGGTTATTGGGTTGCTTTGCATGTAATTGTGTTAGTCCGCTCTAACGTGAGATGGAACCTGGCAAGAAGAAAAAGTGTCACTCTGGATGAGCATCTTTACAAATGTTTTAAGTAATTAAGGACTATTAACAATGAAAATTTGGTTTCCTCTGGTTGCAAACCATTACAGATTAGAAGAGAAGACCCACACACAAGCAGGTCACAGGATTATTTGGGTTGGAAGAGACTTCTGGATGTTATCTGCTCCAACCTGCTCAAAGCAGGGTCACCTACAAGCTCTGACAAGGTTGCTCAGGGCTTTGTTTCGTCCGAAAACATCCAACAGAGGCTGCAGAGTCACTCTGAGCAGCCTGTCCAAATGCTCATCTATGGTCTTGATGAAAAACTTTCTTCTATTCCATCTGAATCTTGATTTTCTCATCCTCCAGCCATGTAGGACTAGGGAGTTCCTGGCTCCACTTGCTTGATAACCCCCTTGTGAATACTGAAAGGTCTATAAGGTCTCCCTTAACATCTTGCTTTGGCCCTCAGAATGGCAGATATAACGTGTGTTTGCCTTATAAAGAATTATAACCTCAAAAGGTTAAAATAAATCCTGTGCTTTGAGAAAAAAAAAAAAAATCACTAAAATCTTCAATCTTCACAAGAAATTCTCATTGTGCACAGTGTGGGGAGCTCTTCTTCACCAGCACTGGGGACCTCTGGGGATCCCCTGGTGCCACCCCCTGCTCCATCCAGCAGGGGCACCCAGAGCAGGGGCCCAGCAGCGCAGGGTCCAGCCGGGGTGGGAATCTCTCCAGAGAAGGAGACTCCACAGCCTCTCTGGGCAGCCTGGCACAGGCTCCCACACCCTCACACCAAACAACCTTCTCCTCCTGGGTTCCAGTTTGTGCCCAGTGCCCCTTGTCCTGTCCCTGGGCACCACTGAGCAGAGTCTGGCCCCATCCTCTCACCCCCAGGGCCCTTTAGCTCTTGCTCAGCATTGCTCAGCTCCCCTCTCAGGCTGCTCTTCTCCAGCTGCACAGCCCCAGGGCTCTCAGCCTGTCCTGGCACAGAGATGCCCCAGCCCCTCAGGATCTTGGGAGCCTCTGCTGGACTCTCCCAGTAGCTCCCTGTCCCTCTCAAACTGGGGAGCCCAGAACTGGACCCAGTGCTCCAGAGGTGGCCTCTATAGGGTGGGGGAGAGGAGCCCCACTGCTGCCTCATGGAGAACCGGGGTAGGGGAAGCCGCCGCCCTTCCCTCAGGCAGCGCTGGGAGGTGAGGGGAAAGCGACGCGCGCGCCACCCCACGCGACGCCTTTTTCCCGCCTTTTCCCCTCCCAACCCCCCCGCCCCTCCCCACGCAGGTGCAGTGCCCTGGTCCCGCCCCCTCCCCGTGACGTGTATCCGAGGGGCGGGGCGCTGCGGGCTCGCCCGGATGTGGCAGTTCAGGGCAGTGTGAGCAGCCCGCGGGGAGGGGACAGCGCTGTCCTGCTCAGGTGAGGGGGGAGGGGCCGTGCGGGGCAGAGAAGCGCAAGGTCCCGGGCGAGGACTGGGAACAGCCACAGGGCCGGGGGGGAGGGGGGCGAGGGGAAGGGAGTGTGGTCACCCCGGCCCCTCCTTCCACACACACACCCCCGCTTCTGCGGGGGGTACGCGGGGCACCCTTGTGCCTGCCGCGGCAAC
>JANVCC010000065.1:3941306-3952607 GCA_025345505.1 Todiramphus chloris collaris | reverse complement strand
GGGGGGGGGGGGGGGGGGGGGGGGGGGGGGGGGGGGGGGCGGTGCGGGGCGCAGGCGCGGGCGGGCGGGGAGCGCCGGGAACGGCCATATCCTGCTGGCGCGGCCGGGCGGCGCCTGCGCAGAGCGGGGCTGCGGGGACCTGCGGAATAAGGAGCCGTCTGCCTCGGCTTGCGGGGGGGAGGGGGGGTGGGGACTGGAGGAGGGGAAGACATGCTGCCAAATAGTGATCCCCAGCTGCTAGCGGTCTCCTAGGGGCCGGGGGGCTGGCTGCAAGGGGGGGTGGGGGGAAGAGTCCGGGGCCGCCATCTCCACACACCTCACCTGCTTGGGACAGGGCTCCTCGGGCTGGCCGCTCCTCGGAACAGAGCTTCCTCCGGCGGAAGAGTCACTCGTAGGGCCGGAAGGTAAGAGGTGAAGGAGTTGGGAGAGAGATGAGGAGCTCGGCTGGGGAGAAGAGACGGGGGGGAGCAGCGGGACTGAGCGGGCAGAGGTGCGGCAGGGAAGAGTTGGGGGTCCAGGCCTGGCGGTGGGGGTCCAGGCCTATGTTGGGGTCCAGGCCTGGCAGTGGGTGTCCAGGCCTATGTTGGAGTCAGGCCTCGCGGTGGGGGTCCAGGCCTGGCATTGAGGTCAGGCCTATGTTGGGGTTCAGGCCTGGCATTGAGGTCAGGCCTATGTTGGGGTTCAGGCCTGGCAGTGTGGTCAGGCCTACGTTGGGATCAGGCCTCACTAAGGGACTCCTGGAGATCCCCGGGTGGCGAGAGGGGTTCTATGCGATACCAGGAACTAAGTGAAGAAACACGAGCAGGAGAAAGGAAATAGGGGCTGGAATGGAAAAACTGAGTCGATGAACAGTGCGACCAAGTAAGGGCTGACAGGCCGTAGCTTCACCTCCGAGGCACATTCCTAAATCAGGAGGGAACTTGCTCTACCCCACGGTGTCTGGGAACAGCACTGGCATTTCTCAGCTGTGTCTCGGGCCTGTAGTGGTGTTTAAAGGAAATGGTGCATCATCCTGCAGCGTGGAAAGGCAAACGAGCTCCCTTTCACGGCGATGTGTGTCACTAATGCCGTTTGGTAGAAGAGCGTGAGTGCTCCTGCTCATTATGAGCATTTTCTTGATCAGTGTTGGGTGCTGTTTTAAAGGTGAAATATTATTCTCCCAGTTTGCCATGCTGCATGTGAAGTGGAGTTGGCTTTTTTTCTGACAGGATTTTTTTAGAGGGAAGAAAAATACAGAATGTGGCGGTGTTTTCATTTTTCTGTAGCTGGGCATTATCAAATTTGTTTACGTTCGTGGTGGTAGAACATCATTGTGACATAAAGAAAAGGAATACTTTTTTGTGATCTTTTTTCTTTTTCCTCTTTTTTTTATTTCCCTTTGCTTTTGGGGGTCTAAGTGGTTATGTCTGAGGTGGCTTGATGTGAAGCCCTGTAAAAGTCTGAAGAATTACAGTACTATTTATGCTTTACAAAATAGGACTCTGGTTATAAAAACAAACAAAACCTCCAAACAAACAGAAGACCCCCCCCCAACTAAATTAGTTAAGACATCTGCTGCTTCACTGTCATTTTCTAACCAGATGCCCAGAATGACTTGATTTCCTTGTGTCACTTGTTTCTTTGTGGCTTAACGCTTACTTTTTTTTCTTACTGGTACTTTCTTACGGATGGGTATCAAGATCAAGAGAACATGATAGCAGAAGTACACTGAGAGCTGTCATCCTGTCACTGCATCAGCAGAGGACAGTAACACAGAACTGTACCTCCCATAAGATCATAGCAACTACTAATCTGATAGCAACTACTAATCTGATATCCTGATTTACTTCAGTATAGTTTCCACTGTTACAAAACTAATTGCGTTTCCTCCCCCAACCTCCAGGGTTTAGCGCACAGATACAGATAGGGGAGTGAGTTAAAATGAAAGGGGGGTTGGTTTGACACAAGGTCTCGGTGAGTGGTACCAGCACTGACTGCTCAGATCACAGTGGAGTGCTTAAAAAAAACCCCCTATTTCTTGTGTAATTATCTTACAATTTGCTACTGTTTTAACGTGAAGAAGATACCAGTCCTGGCCATAGTATTAGGTTGATTAGACCTGATAAATGTTACAAACAGTTCTCTTCACCAGTGTCTTCTCCCAGTTAGTTTCCACTGAGCCAGCTTGGCCAGTGTGGGGGGAGGTTTAGTGTTAATCTCCAAACTGCAGCTCAGCCTCCAGACAGACCTTGCATTAGGTACCTACTGTGATCAGAGCTGGTTGCCCTGTGTGATTTTTCTAGCAACGAATCCCGTTTACAATGAGAGGGACTTAGCAGCTTTATTCTTGGCACGCCCTTCTGTCCAGCGCTTTACTCCCGGGGCTTGGCATTCCACTGTCTGGCTCGCTGTGGACCTGTGAACGTGAAACTGGCTGCTTCCTTTCTTTCTGGCTGTTATTCCTGCGAAGTTGGGCCTAAAGCTGGGGAAAAATACTTATTTCCTGTAGGATCAGGAGCTGTTGCTGTGTTAATTGCGTTCAGGGTTCCACGCTTGGAAATATCCACTGTAATTTTGTACAATTCCTTCTCTCCTCTCAGCTCTGGCTCAATTTTCTGCACAATTGGAGTATTACGTAAGATCTTGCTGGATTCCTCCAACCTCTGACTGTTTCCTACTCAGCACAGAGAGGAAATACAGCAAAAATGTGGTTTAAAAACCAAAATCAGCCAAAAGCAGACAGAAACCTTTTATAGAGAGTCTTGCATCTTGATTCTCAGGTGATAAGCTGCTCCTGCTTCGCTCTTGTACTTTGTACTTGAGAGACCTCTTGAAGCATGTGTCCTGAGTTTTAGAAACACATGACAGTAGAGGAAACCAGCATGAGATTAAAGTAGTTGTGCCCTTGAGGAGGCAAAGAAGATGATGTTTTTGAGAAACTACACCTGTAAATGTATTAGACCTTCTCTTGGTTTCACGGTGTGAAGTGTCTGAACTCCAGAGCGGTGTTTTACTTGAAGGAGTCGAGTGATTCTGGAATTCTCCTCCTTGTGCATAGCTGGAAATTCATGCAAATCCATAGCAGATGTGGAAAGAAATTTGTGGTTGTTGTTTTTTTTTCGTTTGTTTTTATTTTCTCCACGTTTTTAGGACCGAAAAGATGCCAACCCAGTGACTGTGTGGCAAATGCCCGACAAAGACTTGGGAGTTCCATTTTTATACTGTGAGTAAATTCTTTGACTACAGGCAGGAGTTGCACTGCTGCCTTCTGTGAGGTGCAGCTGGCCTTACAACTTCATGGAATTCTTAAACATCCATAGAGTTTTATAAAGTCAGGACTGTGGAAGGGATTAAAAGCTCTGAATTCATCACTGGAAGATACTGGTTTGGCCATGGATAGAGTAGAAGACAGTAGGATACTTGTGACTTTAGATGTGCTGAGTAAAGAAAATAGTATAAAAATTTTCATATTGAGATCTAAGTGCAGCTTTTCTGAGCCAGTGTTGCAGGCCTTGTTCAGTAGGACTGACTGCTCAGATCACAGTGGAGTGCTTCAGACATCCCCAATTTAGGAAGAATTTCTTCCCCAGGAGGGTGGTGAGACACTGGCCCAGGTTGCCCAGAGAGGTGGTGGAAGCCCCATCCTTGGCAGTGTTGAAGCCCAGGCTGGCTGGGGCTCTGAGCACCCTGCTCTAGTGGGAGGTGTCCCTGCCCATGGCAGGGGGGTTGGCACTGGGTGAGCTTTAAGGTCCCTTCCAGCTCTGACCAGTCTGTGATTCTATGACTGTATTTTAAAAACAGCTTTTGCTAGAAACACAGCCTGTATGTTGTGCATTTGAAGTTGGCTCTGATGTAATACTTGGGCTGTGAATCATATGCAGTAATGGGGATGCTTTGAAAAAAATTGATCCAGCTTCTGATAACAGAAATCATTTTCCACCAAAAACAATGCCCTTGAACACACTTTGAAGAGGCTGACCTACAGAAAAAGTCAGAATATTCATTGGAAAATATGCTGGGTTTTAGTCATTTCTAATATTTAACAATCTCCTAAGTTCAGTAATGTTTGTGGAAATACACTGGGAAGTGTAGAACTCTAGACATAGTTTTATTTCCTGTTCAGAAACATCTCCTGTCATACTGTGTAAACTGGTATAGTTGGTGTAGTTGGACATTAGGACACTTAATGGCTGAGTGGTACTTGAAGGGCCTCTGAATCACCACTTTTGCTTTGGAATTAATGTGCCACTCTTTGAGCTGAGAGAGGTGCAGTTGGAACACTTCAATCTGTGTGACATCAGATGTGCCAGTGACACCTCTACAGCATCAACCTGAAAAGCCTGAGGTGATGTGCTAAAAATGGGCTGTCTTCTAATGTCAAAGAAACCTGAAAGAATTACACTTTATAAACTGTGAATATGCAGGAGTTCACAAAATGAGACGTGGGGTTTGAACAGGGACCTGGGGGGATGTGGGATTTAAACAGGGATGTGTAGTGGTTCGGCTTTTCTTTTTTTTCCTTCTCTCTAGAAAGTCTAAATGCTCATATTTATTTACCAGTAAGCAGCCACCTCCAAAAGGAGTGTAACATGCTCTGTTAGGGCTGTGACAAGACCTGGTTCTTTAGCAGAATTGCATGGGCAGAGAAGCTGGTCTAGAAAAACTTCCTGATCCTAGAGGCAAACAGAAGTTTGCTCACGGGACTTAATCTGATGTCATTTAATTTGAGCATATGTGTATTTCTCTTAAGTGCAGCTTTAGTTACTGTTCTCCCCACGTTCTTTGCTCATCTCTGTGGAAATTTGTTCAACAAATCAGATGATAATTGTGTGTAACAACCGGTCTCTGATAGCTGTGGTTTATTAGAGGAAGACTTCCCAAGATGATCAAGTTTTGTTTCTTCAGCTTCAATTTTAAAGCTAGTGAGGCCTCGCCTTCTCTTCAAAAGAAATCCTTTTGAATTGTTTCTTTTTTTACTTGAAGTACTTTGTGTCTGAAAGGAAAGCTTGGGTGACAGCCCTGGTTTTAAGAGACATGCTTAGAGCGGGGAGACGGGGAGCAGGTGGAGACAACTACAGTGAGTCGGCTGGAGCTGCTGGATAGCAATGCAGAGAGAGCCTGCCTGGCTGCCTCCCAAGTGCTGCTGCATCAAGAGGCTGGAACAGACACTGCCTGCATCGATGGGAAAGTTTTCCATGTGCATGGCTAGAGTCCTGCTACAGATTAACTGGTAGAGAATGTTGTTATCTCCCCTCTCCCCAAGAATCCATCACGGTGGAGAGCTTGCGTGCTGGGGTACATGGGAGGCAGGCAGTCATGGGCTGGGAATCCTGACTGTAGCTCTGTCTTTGGAACTTGAAAATCACATGAAATGACACCACTATGTTTCGGGGCCTTCGTTTCCTCTGCTACTTTTTTTTTCCTAGAAGTGTGCAACCTCAGCAAGCTGTGCTTCCAACCCCTGTGCATCAGGTGGATGAAGTTCTTAGAAGTAAATGGCAACAGTATTTCACTGCTGCCTTTGAGACGGTTTGCCTGAAGATCTCCTGTTAGCTTGTGATTTTCCTCGTGCTTGTTCCTGGAGAGAAGAAGGGTATGCCAGTGTGGGTGTTTGAGACCAGAAGTTTTGAAAATCCCTGTCACGTGTTGTGCTCTGCCTCAGAGACCTCTGCTTTCTAGCGACTTAAGATTGCAGTGAAATGACTGTCATTTAAATTTTGTATAATACAGCTTTAATCAGGGAGTGCAAGCACAACCATTACAGGAGATTATATTCATCTGTATCCTGGAAATGTTCTGCAGCATACTGGTTTAGGGTGGTACCAACCTTACCAGACCTGCAAGTGTGATAAAAGTCCTGGTGTTACTCAGTAGTAAATATTTTTAACTTGTGTGACCTAGAGCTGGCTCTTGGCTGGCAGATAATTGATGCTTCTTTTTAGATAATATTGCCCAGTAACTTCCTGAGCTTTACTATTGATTGGGGAAAAACAGTGGGAAGATTTTTTCCAAGAGGTTTTATAAGAGCAGAAGGGAGTAGCAGAAAGCAACAAGGACCAACCATTTGAGGCTGGACACAGCTTATAGAGGTGGTTTGTGCGTTCAGAAAGTGAAATGAAGGTATCTTCTGGAAGTTTTATTTTCATGTACTTTTACATTTACCTCTGTTTTGTTTTGATTTTAAAGATTCAAGACGTGGCTTATGCCAACAACAGCTTAGAACATATAATTAAAATTGAAAGTCAGCAAATCAGTTCCCTGTATCCAAGAGACTTCCTTCCTTTGAGATTTTTCTTTCACCTGTGACATGAGTTACAAGGGTCGATGCCAAAAGCCAAAAGCAGTAACACCTTGCTCCCCTGCTTCCAAAGTGCCTCTGGTATAAACAGACATACAGCCATGCCTCTGGCTCAGTCTTTTTTCCTTCTTGACTAAAAACATATTAAATATGGAATATCTAAGCTACTGAAATTTTTCTTTGCCCTTTGTCTTACTAATTTGATAGTCTTGGTTTTGAATGGTCAGGATATTCAAATAGGGGTGTAGGCAAGCGCCATAATTGTGTTATTTTCAGAGTGATTTATGGTAAGATGTGATTTTCTTTAATTTTATTTTAATCATTAATATGAGTACAGTTATTTAAATTGTGCTTGCAAAACCTTCCTGCTTTATTGAAGCCGGTTCAGATGTGTTACAGAAAACACAGCTGCTGATTTTTGAGGCAAATCGAGATGTTTTGGAACTGGAAGTTGTTTGGAATTTGATTCCTGTCTTCTTCCTCTCCTTATTCCTTCTCGTGATGATGTCTGATATGGTCAGAGGAAAGACTAAACAAGGTAACTTTGAAAATTAAGGGTTCTTCCTGCCTATAAAACAACTAAAATGCAGGAGTGTTGCCTGGTGGGACAGGGGAGTCTTCCCGAGTGCTTGTAATCACTGTTTATTATCTGTGAGAAATAAGTCCCAGAGTGAGCTTTCTGTTGAAATGAAGCAAGGGGTTGATTTCTTTTCATGCTGTTCTAAATCCCTGGCTTCGTCTGCTGATTCTGGGGGTGCTTTTATTTGGAAATCATCTTTACATTGAGCAGGTTACAATCATTCTCAGCACCATTTTGAAGCCACACTGCAATGGCAAGTAGGTGAAAGAAGCCAGTAGCTTGGTGTCTAGTTTTGGCCACACATTATAATCTCTAAATTGATTATTTGAAAGCTTAGCTTGCAGAAGAAGAATAGCAGAAACTCTTATTTCAGCTCAAGTTGGCTTTGATACACTCCTAAAAATATTAATGCAAGATGGCAGCTGGAAAAATGTTCTGTGAGGACTACCAGATGTTTGTCTTGCTGGAAAGTTGATATAAATCAAAGGCTCCAGAGGGGATTACAGTCCTGGTGGTTTGCTGGAGGTCAGCTCTGCGATCCCATCTGAGTGCTGACAGTGGTGGTTGGTACTGGGTCTCATCACAGCTGATTGAAAAATGCAGTCCTGCTTCATTTCCACTTTTTTGCTTGGTCTCTGATTAGACATCAAACCACTTAGGCATTTTCTTCCAGTTATTTTCAACTCCCCAGGAATCTGGTGGGATTTTAGAGGCGTGAGGTATTTTGAGCAGTGTGTGGCTGTTGCTGGAGAAGGAACAATCTACAGAGGGGAGAAAAACCCTGCTGCTGCCAGGCAGCTTCCAGGGTGGGAGACTTCCCCGGGCTGCTGGGAACTTCTGTGCGAGAGAGATCATCACTTGATCTTTTAATTTGGAAGATAACTTACAAGCTATGAAAGTGTAAATGTTTTTCTATTATTATTGTTTGTTTAAATATTGCAGAAATGGCAACTGAGTTACTTGGCAGGTGACAGGTAGCAATTTACACCACAAACAGGAACTGTAAAATACTTTCACAATTTCCCCTCTGAGGGAGAATCTAAGAGAAAAGTGTTCACAGGCAATAACAAAACCCTGCTTCTCAAAAATAAGATCAAGTTTCTTGCTGGAGACAGAAGTTTGCTCGGGCTGATTGTGGCTGTGAGACCTAAGCTGGTGTGTTTGAGTAAGTTCTTGTGAGAGGAGAGAAATGAGCAGGAATGGATGGGCAGGGGAAGAGCTGAAAAAGAGAATTTGGGGGAAAAAGAAAGAGATAATAGACTTGGAGTAATTTATAGTTAGGGTTGGGTGTGATTAAGGGGGATATGGTTTTCTGCATCTGTTCAAACACCGGCGTGAAGCGGTCTCAGAACAATGTCAAGAGCATTACTTAACTTACAGACTGAAGAGCAGAAATGTTCAGTGGAGGATTTGTTTATAGAAAGAGAAGGTTATTTAGAGAACTCTTGGCTGCTTCTTACCACCAGCTTCCTCTCTCTTCCCTTGGTTTAGTTTTAGCTGTTGGCTGTGGGATCTGGTGATTTGGGGAGGAGGGGGAAGGGATGGTAGGTGGTCCACAGCTAAGGAACAATGGTGTTTCTTTTCTTACAAAATATATATATATAAAACTTGTATTTATTCTTGCAGTGTTGGGGTTATGATTTTTTTTTCACTTAAAATTGTCCCATCCCTTAATAGTTCTATACAACTGACTATTTTTGTAGGTGACTAGGCATTCTCTCCCCCATGGTTTTATAACAGGAGCATTGGTTTAAGGGGAAAAAATATTAAAAACATTCCAAGAATGGAAAAGAACCCCTTAGTTTTGGGATATTTCTCCAAGTGGAATTGTAGTTACTGAATTCTAGTGGGCTGCCAATGTTCAGTGCTTTTTGAGAAAGCTCTCTTTCCATCTGCTGAAAATTATTTTTCTAGGTAACTCCTCTATTTTTGCATGATTTGTCATCTCAAAACCAAACAAATCCAAATCATTCTGGATGTTCCAACTTGACAATGAGTTTTCAGCAATAAACTGAATTCAAGTGTATAATAAAAAGCAGGTGCCAGCCAAGCTCCTGAATGCCACTCGGGGTGTAATGGAGACAACTCACAGACTGAGTTAGGGCTGATACATCCTGCCTGGGAATTGCTGTGGACACTCAGCTGCTGAGAGGGATCATTTGCACTGTATTTGAAAGAAATCAGCTTCTTCCTACTGTTCCTGTCTCCCACATGAGAAGCTGGAGGTCCTGGTAAGCATCTTCCACTGGGTTGCCAGTTGATTCCTTTTATCTCTCTGCTATGATGGGGTTGATTTTCCAGTCTGTTCTCTTATGACTGAAGCTTAAAAATTAAACTCCATGTGTCATTTGGAGCTCAGTAGTTTTTGTGGCAGTCAGCAGGGTACAGGTTAAGTAAGATCTTTGTTCTGGATTTAAGAGCACAGAAGGTAGAGGAAGGTGTAATGCACACACTCCTGGGTTTCAGAAAGTGCTCAAGCTTAATTCACCAAGTACTTTTTTGGCATAAATTATTCTTCCCTCTAATTCAGGTACAGTTAAGCCTGTGTATGTCCCATCCATGTTACTCCTTTACAGTTTGTTGGGTTTATTTTGTTTTTCCAGGCAGTGATGTGCTGCTTGTTGTAGAACTGTTCACATTTCTCTCTTCTAGAAAGATAATGCCTCTCAGTTTCTCAAACCAGGCTTCCTTTTGAGAGGTGGCTTTTTGCTGAGGGTCACTTTCATCTTTCCCAAATGTTGATTTCTAATCTTAAGTCTGGGGTTTTTTTTTACTGGTAGAGGTCATTTGCTACCTTGCTACGGTCTCTTCTACGCCACTGTGTTAATAATTAGACAACTTTGTGTAACCTCTGGAATTCATTGTGCCTGACTTTCAACCTGCCTTTGTAGCTAGACAAGATTTCCTGCCCCAGAGGAGACGCCGCGATCTCTTGTGTCGCTCGCTTTCTTCTCTGCTGTGCCAAGTAGGAAGAGAGGTATGACACCCTGTTTAGTGTACACATTAAAACCTGAAAACTTACTCATTTTATTCTTCCCCCAGTTAGATAGCATTGTGTCCCACTTTGCTCTTTCAGTTAACTTGCCCTTTATTTTTTTTTCACCCCTTTTTTTCTTTTTTTTTTTTTTTCTTGACGAATTCAGCAGCAAATTCAGACCTTCCATTGTCCTTTCCAAGGCTTTGAAGAATGCAGTAAGAGGATGGTCTTTTCCTGTGCTTCCATATCTCATCCCCTTGTTTTATTGCTCCAATTATCTTTGTCCTGCTCCTTTTTCTCTGAGCTTTGTGCTGTTTGTGGATAGTCTTTGATACATTGCTGGTCCGAGAAGCAGCCACTCGTTTTTGAAACGTTTTAATTAAAAATCTACTTCTTTTACAGACTTCTGTAAGTTATCTTTTGCTAAGAAAAATCTTACTGAAAACAGACACACTTGAAAATTTCTGGTGTAAACTAAAGTACTGGTTTCTGCAAAGGTTTATCTGGAGATGCAGAACTGGTTAGCAAAAGTCTAGCAATTTTGAGGCCTCTTGTAGAGTTGTTATTTGTCGAGTTGATATTCCCCACCTTTCTCAGGTCAAGTAAGTGCTGCTCGCAGAATGGTTTGGCCTGTTGATTCCTCCAGTGGGCGAAGTTTTGAGCTGTCTTGGTACAGCTTCTGAGTCAGGAGGTACTTCTGAGGACAAGGTGTCAAGGGAGTATTTCCTGCTCTTCAGAAAGGTCTCGTCTGGCTCTGGTCCTTAGATAAGATGTCTTCATCTGGAAGTGGTTGGGAATGAGGTGAGAATTAGTCTTTTTCTTAGCTGTAATCTTAACCATGCCCAGAGATCAGTGCCGTTTGTTGTTTATATCCAAGGGAGCAAGAGACTCTCAGACTGTAGTGGGCTCGCAGGGATCTAGAAGATAATATTTTGCTTTTTGTTTCCTGTCACTTTGCTATTTATGCCTGTACCTTGAGGTCATCCCTGCCTCTCCTGGCCAGAAAGGATTTCAATAGCCAAACAATTTACAGAATGTTTTCCAAAAACCTCTGCCAGCGACGGGTTTTTAATTTGCTCCTGGTTCAGAGGTGCCAGTGAAGAAGTGTGAACTGGTGAAGTATTAAGTGTTCATTAGCAAATAAACACCGGGGATGCCCCGCTGATTTCCAGAGCTTAACTTCACCTTAAGTCAGCTGGGCTTCCTTTCAGAATGCTTTTAATACTGCCTGAGGAGATTCAGCTTCTGAGGGTGGAACAGCACAAGGCAGTTTGCAAGGCATGCTGCTAAGGATGTGTTTTGGTGACCTTTTATATGTTTCCCCTGTTTGTGTGCTTGCTAAGCAAAGCAAGTGGCAAGTTTTTCCTTACTGGGAATTTTTGCAGAAGACAGTGCTGGTTATTACCTCTTTATTCCCATTATGAATTATTACCTCTTTATTCCCATTATGAATTATTACCTCTTTAT
>JANVCC010000065.1:3910481-3941296 GCA_025345505.1 Todiramphus chloris collaris | reverse complement strand
ATGAATTATTACCTCTTTATTCCCATTATGAATTATTACCTCTTTATCCCCTTTACAACTTTCCACAGCAGTAAAAATACCAGTGATGCCATTTGATGGCAAGTATTTGATGGCTGATTTGCCATATTGAACTAAAAGTATGCTGAAGTTTAACAATATTTTTCTTTAAACCTGTGTTTACCTGCCTTACAAAGCACCTGTAGAAAGCTTTGGCATACCAGACTGAAAATATTGTCCAAATAATAGAAAAATCTTTCCAATCTAGACCCTGAGCCCCCTTTGGGCTGTTGGCAGCGTGCCGAAGAGGCTCTGGCATGCAACAATTCTATTAGCACATTGTCATAACTTTTATTACCACCTGCCCATCCGAGCTGTCTGGGAGGAGAGGGCAGAAGATATAAAAGTGACAGTTACTCAGAGGATATTAAATAATCCTGTGTATCTCAAGCTTGTATATTTGTCTTGCTTCTAGATCACAGAAGCTTTCTAAAGGTCTTTTGTGTGTATAAGGCATTTAGATACATCTCAGAGTCCTGTTGAAATACAAAAGCAGCTGTTAAAGTTTAGATTTTTGCATCACATGATTATCTGTCCCCCAATTACATGATTGATGGCTACAGCCTCTTGGAATACACTCCTTGGAGAAGCAGGAATTTAGGAGTAACTTTTGCCCTCCAGCCAGGAAACTCTGCAGCTTCTCGGGTCTTCCAGCAGACTTGATGAATGGGACATCGTAAAAGAAAAAAAGTTGTCTCTTCTTTCCCTATTCATCCCTCATTTTCATGCCATAAAGGGACATGTTACCTCTAAATTTCCCAGTTTGTCTTCAAGAAGGAACCCCTGGACTCTTTCAACAGCATAATTACCTCTAGTGTTAAACCTCTTCTGTAATAGGTGTGTAGAGATGCTTCATTGCTTCAGTTTACCTGGAAGTAAAATTCTTCTTACAGAAAGCTGCTTATTGTTGATAAACACCTTCTGTAGAAACCGGCTCCTTATCCAACCTGTTTGGGATCTCTTCCTTGTCATTATTCTGAAGCCAGGCAAGGAGAACAGCAGAGTTCTGGCCTCACAGAGTCACCAGGATGCTGCCCGTGGGACATTGCTGCTGACTCTTTGGCCACTGCCAATGTGGAATGGGAGAACAGGGTGAAAATCAGGGATGGGCAGTGCCCGAAATTCCTGTCAGGAGAAAGACCAAGCATGCTGTTGTGGCGTGAGGTGTGATTCACACCTCTGTTTTGGCTGGGTGTCTGGAGGGCTGTAGTGTCATTGTTACCGAGAAGTAAAAAGTTACTTCGAGCTAAGTTATTTTTACATCTTTTCTTCATCCCTCCAATGCCTCTTAAATAAAAATTGTATTAGTTCTGCATAAGGAAGTGTTTGAAAAGAGACCAGAATACTTTTGTGTTGCAAGTAGTTTGAGTAAAAAGGTTAAAATAGTTAAAAAAAAAAATTACTGAAACTAACTGCAATTATAACAACACCAAAACAACTTCATATCCCATTCCTGTGTTTATTTATTCGTTGGGCTTCCTTCTGGCCAACGCTGTTCAGTGGTCTCAGCATCTCCTTGCTCAGGGCACAGATGGGTTGCCCTTGGTGAGGAGGTGAGTGCAAGAAACTTAATTACTTCCCTGGCTGCTTCTCCTCCTCTCACGAGTTTGTGTCCCAGTTGTTTGTGCCTGTGCTGTAAAACACGTGGCTTAGAATAATGTAGATTAAAAATAGCTGTGAACAAACCAATATAACAGCCTGGGTGGGGTTGGGCTTCTCTGAACCCCGAGGGGAAGGGGAAAGCTTGAATCTCTCCTGCCCACAGAGTGAACCCAGTAAAAAGGCACCATTCCCCCAGTCACTGGAAGGAGGACGTGGCTCTTGCTCCTTGGGATGAATTTCAGGTTTGATCCATCCCCCAAAGATGTGTGGCTGGAGACAGGGAAGGGATAATGCCCTGGAGGCAGGAGGGCACATTGCCCGTGAAAGGGCAGTTAGTGAAGTATTCAGAAGCAGGGTCTGCTAATTTTGGCTTAATTTGAATGCCACAGAGTAGTATAATTGAATTACTTTGGAGGAATTGTGGTAATTTTCAGCTTAATGTAATAAAGCCTGCAGCGAAGACATAAAGTGCATATTGATGTCTCTTTTCCTTTTAAAATGTTGATTGAAAATCAACATTTTTAAGCTTCCCCTCCCCACGCACAGTGTAAATGCAGGAAGTTTGTGAAGCGGTTCCCTCTGCGAGCCACTCGGGTTTAGTTGCTTGCCCCTGAGTTTTGCTCTGGGAAATAAATTCCCATCAAGTTAAGTGTGTGCATCTCTGCAAAAATTCAGTGCTAGCTCCTGAGAGCCAGCATCTCCTTTTCCGTGTGTCCGTGGGCTCACTTGTGCTTTTTATTTTTTAAAGGAAATTAAACCTGTGGGGGAAACAAATAAAAACAATAAAGGAAAAAAAAAATCCAAACATACAAAAAAACCCCCACAAAAAAAAAGAAACCGACCCAACAACCAGCACTCCTGTGTTACAGTTGGATCATGCCTGTGACCCAGGAATCCCAGGTACTTTCTGAAGGTGCTTGGAACACTCAAAACCAGAGCCCAGAGCTGTAAACTGGGCTGGAGGCTGCTGGGAGCCTGGCTGGGGAGAGGTCTGGTCTGCATCTGGAGCCCGTGCTGACTCCAGACCCTGCCGAGAGCCTCCAGATGATGTGGGTGGTGGTTTGGGGGCGGCAGTGATGTGCGTAGATGTGGTGTTTTGCTCCTCTTGTTCTGGGGTGGGGGGTTGTCTCTTCTGTATGCTTTCCTTTCACCAGCTCGTGACTCAGTCTTCCTCAAGAGCTTGAGCTTGTGCTTCTCACCTCAACATCAGCTTTTGTATTTCATGCGGTTCCTATCGCACGACAACGACTTTGTTACTCACCCTTTCCTTCGAAACTTAACAGCAGTTGAGTTCCTGTGGTTCCTGTGCAGTAAGAGGAAGGCAAATAAATACCACCTGCAACACAAAGTGTTTAGCAGAGGCTGAAATGTAAAGCCTGCGATGCTTTTATTTCTGCCCAAGTTACAGATCCCTGTTTCCGAGCTCATCTTTGAAGCTGTGCCTGTCTTGGGGATCAGGACTCGGTAGTCAGTGATGGGTTGATGGTTCTAGTTTCTTTTAAACCCTCCCTCTGGTAACCAAGTGCCTGTTTTATCAGTTGTGCCTGTGCGGGAATATTCACATGTGTTGCAGTGGGTTTAACCCCATGTGTTCTCTGCAGGTGACAGTTTGACTTGGCACGTAGAAGTTGGGAACTTCACTCTAAAGGCAATGAGAATTTCCCTCTGGCCGAAGGAATTTGGTTTGAAGTAGAGAAACCATTACCAGCACCTTGCCTAAAAGTAAGGCTTCAGGAGAAGGTTTAAGTTATAGGAAATTATTCTGTTGATGTTACTGGAGTCACTCTGAACCCCGGGGTTTTGTTTTGCTGATGAGTTTGGGTTGTGTGTTGCCACCTGTAGCTGTTTCCCTTTAAGAACTTCCTTTGTCAGATCTGATCTCTGATAGTCTGAGACTCTCAAAATGAAAATAGGGAGTGGAAATGGTGGCCTCAGGGTGAAGTAGTAAAACCCAAGTCAAGTGGGGAGTCTCCTATTTGAGTCTTGAGCTCCTTAAAGGAAATTATGTGAGCCTTATTCCTGTAAGGAGCTGCATGTTGGAAGAAGGAGTGAAGGTGATATATCCGCTCTTGGGAAAGCATATGGTAACACTTGAAAATGTTGAACTGTGGCAGCGTATTTTGGAGGTGCTGAGAGGGAGGGAGAGGATGCCCAACGGCTTGAATTTGTGTCCCGTGAGATGTAACAGCGCTCCTGAAGGGCTGTGGGGTTTGTTTTCCCTTTGTTCTTAGTTTTACTTTTTGGTTGGTTTTATTTCCCTCTTTTTGGGGACTGACAGGGTGAAGATCAATTATCAATTTCTTCTGCTGAATTGTGAAATTCTGTTTAATCTTCAAACTGGCGATGTCAAGGGTGCCGAGTCCTCCTCCTCCGGCAGAAATGTCGAGTGGACCTGTAGCAGAGAGCTGGTGCTACACCCAGGTGAGTCCACGCCCTGCTGAGAGATTCTTGATAGAACAGGATTAGAGCTCATGGTAAGAAATTTAGTCAAAACGAGCTGAGTCTGGCTTTTCAGACAATGCCAGATGAGCGTTCAGCAAGGCAACGGCAGAAGGTTGCCCTCTGCCCTTGGCAGAACTTTGGAGGAGGCAGTTGGAGAAGCTGGAGTGGTCCAGCTGCTACTGTCAGGCATTTCCAGACTCTCATCTTGTGCTGGGGGGTTTATTTGTCAGGTTTTTTTTTCCCTTTGAGATTCAGGGTGAATGAGCATGACCCTAAACTGCCTATTATCCTCTCTGGTTTAAGATCAAAGTGGTGAAGTTTTCCTACATGTGGACCATAAACAACTTCAGTTTCTGCCGAGAAGAAATGGGTGAGGTCATCAAAAGCTCAACCTTTTCATCTGGAGCCAACGATAAACTCAAATGGTAAGGAACAGAGCAGAGAGGTTCACCCTCTTTGTACGACTGTGTGAAAGAATTTGGGCTTCTCTAAAGGAGGAAATATATAAAAAAAGAATTGCATGTGGGTTCTTGCTGCCTTGGATGTACAACATATGCCCAGGGGAGAAGTTCTGTGGGTGGCATTTGGACACACAATACAAACGTCGAGGGTCAGGCTCTTCGTGGTATTCCTCTATTAATGGGAAACATCAGAAGTCCTAGATCCGTGGCTGGAAGAGAGATTGCATCCTGCCTTGAAGCAGAGATGTGCTGTGGAGGGTTTTTAATATCTCAAGTTCAGGTATTTTTGACTGATGTGTATCATAATGAGTTCTTACAAGCCAACAAGAGTCCGCAGCCAGTGTGTTCGGTCTCCATCTCGGCCTCCCAGTTTCAGTCCCCTAGTCCACACTGTTCAAAAGATCATTTTTGCCTGCACCCCCCAGTCCTTCAATTTAAGACTGTTGCCTCTGGGTCACTTTTCTCTTTATGGCAGCTCTTTGTGAATTTGGGGATTTAACACTGTTAGTTCAATCATCTCCCTGTTCTGTAATTCCTTCCGTCCAGAAGTTTCTGCTTCTTACAGATAACATTATTTTTGCCCTTTTCCTTTCCCTTAGAATCTTTCTTATCTTCCCTGAGTTCTCAAGTAATTTCCAGCAACTCAGTGGACTTTGGACAGAATGTGTATCTACTGTGTGTCATGTCTGACCTGGTAGATCCATGGGCACCTGGTTCCTTATGTAATCCCTTATCTCTGATGTTAAGTGGTTTAATATTTTTCTTTAAGCCTCCTTAGTTACAGATCGTGGCGCATCAGCCGCTAAATAATTCAGTGTGTGTCTGATACAATTTGTGCTCCCTTCCTTTGGGTGGCAGACCTGTGCTTTCCTCGGACTGCTTTTTGTTGCTGAATGACTTACCTTTGAAACCTTTGCTAGTCGGACCTCATTCTCATGTCTCAATCTTTCTGATTTGTGGTTGCTTGGTTTGGTTTTGTCCTTGTGTGTTTGAGCTGTTAGTCACTTGGCCTAGTTTTTCCTTCTCTCGTTAGACTCTGTGTCAACTTTCAGGTCATGGAAGTGCTAATGAGTTAGCCTCTTCCTGCACTTGCTACTCCCGTGTGAAGAAAAGGTAGTTTTCTCTTTGCCCTAGTGCTGTGTTTTTGAGAAACTACCAGCCTTCCAGAAATCCATTTTTCCTTTTGTCTGCTTCCTGTTTCTCTGGATCTGTTGCGCTTCCTCAAATCCATTGCCTCCCTTTCATTGTTTCTTTCGCTTGCCTTTTGTGATAGCTGACATCCAGGGTGGTTTTCAGTAAGTTAAACTAACCCCACCTCCCCCTTCTCTTCTCCCCCTTGATTTTTTTTATTTAAATTTCTTTATTTTTGTGATTGGTTTGCCCACAGCTACTGCCTGGATATTATCATCCACCTCGGAGACGTAGCATGAGGCCGACTGTACCATACAGTTCCCATCTGTGATTTCCTTGGGGTTCAGCAGCTGTTAAACAGAACTTGTTTGCTCTTCGTTTTATTGTGAAAGTTCTACAAAGCCCTTTCTTTGAAAGCTATGAATGACCTGCCAAAAAAACTGTTCCTGACCTCTCTTTCCAACCCCTGCTTCTCCAGGTGTTTACGCGTGAACCCGAAAGGCTTGGATGAAGAAAGTAAAGATTACCTGTCCCTCTATCTGTTACTGGTGAGCTGTCCGAAAAGTGAAGTCCGAGCAAAGTTCAAATTCTCCATCCTGAATGCAAAAGGAGAAGAAACAAAAGCAATGGGTTTGTAAAAAAAAAAAAAAAACCAAAAAAACCAAAAATCTTTCTGTCTGCTGGGGTCAGTTGTTTGTCTTTTGCTGTTTGATCAAGCGCGTCGCTCGGCGGTGTTTGAAGCGCCGTGTCTGTCTTCCAGAGAGCCAGCGAGCGTATCGATTCGTACAAGGCAAGGACTGGGGCTTCAAAAAATTTATTAGAAGAGACTTTCTTTTGGATGAGGCCAATGGACTTCTTCCAGATGACAAACTCACTCTCTTCTGTGAGGTAAGTCTTCCTGCGCGGCTGAAGGAACAGCGGTTCCATTAGCTTAGGGTAGGTGTGACCTTATTTGTCATGCTTGCTTTTAAGGAGTCAGGGGTGTCAGGAGAAATATGGGATGTTTACGTGGCACTCAGAGTTTAGTTGTGAGCCAGGCTGGTGGCTTTTCCTCTGGCTGATTCATCGCGTTTCGCTTCCATTTATTTTTTATTCTTGCTTTATATTTGTCTCTTACCTGTGATGCTGATAGGCATTGAGCACGTTGGATTTGCATTTCGCTTCTGGTTTCATGTTACCATCCATCTGTTTGGACTCCTTCATCTGAAACTCACTTGGGATAATAAGCAACACTGGCTCTGTTGCAGAAACTGGCTTGCCTGTTACCTGCCTACTGAATAAAGAAGAGCTTTCCAAAGTGTGTCGGTACAGCCCCCAAAAAGAAAAAGATTAAGAAAAAGGAATTTTATAGTAACCACATTTTTCTCTTCATTGTGCTTGTATCTTTCTCCAAGTGCTTACAAAATTATTACTTCACTATTACTGGTTTGAGGCAAAGATGAAGATGGTTATTTCTAAAACTAGGTATTTAAGTTCAGAAACCTTTCTGAGCAAACTTAAACTCTCTAATTTACCATCTTCAGAGCTTCTGCTGTCTTATTTTCTCTGCCTTTTTGACTGTGGAATACCTCTTGTAGCTTTGAGTCTTGCCAGGAGTCAGGTAGAACAAGTTGTTCTTTCTTTGGATCTCCTGCCGAGTTTTTTTTTTATGGGAGTTTTCTTTTTGCTGGGTTTTCTTTCAGTAGTGAAAGAAATGCTTCAGTCAGTGTTGTTCGGGGGTTTGGGTTTGGTTTGTTGGGGGTTTGGGTTATTTTGCAGGGTATTTTTGGCCGTGGCAAGCACGCACATGTTTAAATTAACAAACATCTCCTAAAGGATGTGTATTCAGTCAGCAGCATGAACTATTGCTGTCTTGGAGGGAGCCCTTCCTTTAACACCTGCAACAGCTTGGGAGGAGAAGAGGACAGTGTCTTGGATGACACCTCTGTAGGTCTGGCAGTTACTCTTTTGTTCATCCTAAAAGAGCCAGAAAACTTAACATTTGGGAAGTGAAACACAAAACTTAATGTCCAAGGAGAGAATTAGCAAGGTGTGATGTAGATAAGCCTGAGATCTGTCCCTAGCCCTGGCAACTAGTACTAAATAAAGTCTCTCTGCTCTTTACTGAATTGCTCCCTTCAAAAGCTTCAGCCCGGTGCTTTTGTCTGCTCTGGATGAAGAGAAAACTTGCTGCTGGCATCACCTGGCCATGGTGTCTTCTGTGTTCTCTTTTATTTCCCTCTCCAGTCTAGCATGTAAGAAATTTTAAGTTCAGTGATACCAGAGGAGAAGGTTTTGCTCTTTGGGAACAGTTTGGCAAGAACTTTCAACAGCTTGGGTTTGGGGGTTTTTTTCCCCCTCCCTCCTCCTTCTTTTTTTTTTTTTTTTTTTTTTTCTTTATTTTATTTTTCTTCCCTGAGCTTCTACATCCCTCAGCATGTGAACTGCTGTGCTGCATGCTGTGCCAACACTTCCCTGATGGCCACAGCTGCCAAGTGATGCTGCTCACATCTGTACTTCCAGCGAGCACATTTCACACGGAGAAACTCTCTTGGGAGTTGATAAGACTGGGTGTTGAGATGCTCTCTTCTGAGCTGGTTCCCTTGCTTGGGTGTTGAAAATAGCTTAAGCAGAAACTTATTTTGACCTCCAAGGCTGGTCACCACTTGGAATCTACCAATCTCAACTCCTTCTGTGAAGCTCTGTGTTACAGCTTTTTGTGCCAGTAATCCTTTCATATGTGAAGAGGATTTCTTTGTTGTTTGGAGACCCAACAGCAAGTCTCTTTTGACTGTATTCAGTACTGGACTCCAGCAAGGGATCTACATCTTCGAATTCCTGTTTAATGAATCTTCATCCACCCTCGAGTCTGTGTTGCTGGTCTAGATGTCACAGGGCAAGATGATGTAGCTGTCAAATGAATGATGAGTATTAGCTTCCTCACCTTCGCTCTGGCTAATCATCAGTGTCTTTTGGCAAGCAACATCTGGTATTTGTTTGGTTTAGAGTTTTTCATAGTTTAGACTGGAGGTTTCTCAAGACTTGGGGTGGGTGCTGTCAGCAGAGTTTTTCCTGAGAAGATGCTTCTGTCATCTCTCTCCATAATTTCCTTCTCCTTTTACATAACCGTGACGCTTCCTTTGCTGCCCGTTGTTCTTCTGTGGCCATTGGTTATTAATAGAACTGAAATTTAACTTGGACTTGACAGCAGATCCAGGAAATGGTCTCAGGGGTGCTTCCCTGTCAGTCACTTTCCTTCGTTCTTTGTTACAGCAGGGTGGTATTAGTCACTCTGATCTTTCCTAATTGGAATCTCTTGTAGAAGGTGTATGATTTACTGCGGGTTTAATAATGCTTCGGTGCTGAACAGGTTCTTAACAGTTCCCTTTGGGTGGGTTATTCATCCACCAGTATGGCTGTGTATGGTCCTGTGTGCTCCCTGCCCAACCCTGTCTGCCTCACTCAAATCTTCCCAACCACTTGGCATAAAGCTGCTCTTAAAATGCACTGCTTAGGATTTGGGTTTTATTTCATAACTGGATGGAAGCGTTTAACTCTGAAAGAAATGCAGAACCAGAAGCAGCAAGACATCTTGGGGGGAGTCATGCAGAACCAGAAGCAGCAGGACATCTAGGGGGGGTTCATGCAGAACCAGAAGCAGCAGGACATCTAGGGGGGGTCATGCAGAACCAGAAGCAGCAGGACATCTTGGGGGTGGATCATGCCCTGTCCTTGCATACATGTGTGGGTGCAGTGCTTGGTTATAGAAGCTTTCTGTGCACTTGTTCATTTGCCCTGCTCTCTGTGCTGCATTATTGACTGGGGATGGGTTTGGGGTGTTGCAGAAAAATAAGGGTCCACTTCCTTAGGAAACTATACGATTAAATCGCATCAAAGTGCTGCTAATTCAGGGTTGAGAAGAAGAAAATCTGCTGGTGTGATTTAGGGCTTGGGATAGACCCTGTGGAGGAGCAGAGTTAAGGCACAGGAGAAAGGATGCTTTACAAACTGCCACGTTTTTAATCGTACAGTGATTCTCCTTGAGAGGTGTGGGGTTTGCTTTGAATTTCTCCTCACCTGCCCCGGAAATAAAAACTTCCTGTAGGGAGATGAGTTTTATTTGTTTTTTTCTAGCGTGGCTTTTTAAGTTTTGAGGTGGTTTGCTTGCTTTTTCCAGGTGAGCGTGGTGCAGGACTCGGTGAATATCTCCGGCCAGAACACCATGAACATGGTGAAGGTGCCCGAGTGCCGCTTGGCCGACGAGTTGGGAGGACTCTGGGAGAACTCGCGCTTCACGGACTGCTGCCTGTGCGTGGCAGGCCAGGAGTTCAAGGCTCACAAAGCCATCCTAGCAGGTCGGTATTGAGTCGGATGGGCCTTAGAGGGATTAGGAGACAACACCACGATGGCAAGTGGGTTGGTTTTCTTGACTTACTTTGTCTTTAGAGGAGATTTCTGCAGCTCTTTTTAACCGTCGAGCTGCAATAATAGACCCTTTTGTGAACTGTTACAGGGGGAGGAAAGATCTGCTCTGTTTTTAATTGGCTGCCTCCTGCCACAGCAAGGATGGTGGGAGGAATATGAACTCTTCTGTGGCTGTAGTGTGCTATAAAGCATTCCTAAAGGAGAAGTTAGCACTTTTCCAGAGGAGTACTTCCTTGTAAAGTCAAGAAACTTAGCTTAGCACCCATGTACTCTCCAGCCTTGGCTGCAAGGACATCATAAATTCTCCCGGTTTGCAGCTACATCAGCCACATTACTTTGTGTTGACCTCTACTTTCCCAGTACCCTCTTTGCCCTCTGCTGTAGGAAACCTTTTCCTGCGTTAAGCAGTGGGACAGGGTTGAGGTGTTGCCAGGCTGCACTTAGCTCCTCCTGAAGAGTTAAAGAGCAACTCTAACTGTGTTTTATTTTCCCCGCTGCCGTAGCGCGGTCCCCGGTTTTCAGCGCCATGTTTGAGCACGAGATGGAAGAGAGTAAAAAGGTAAGTCCCTGAAGGATGCAGAACTGCTCTGGCTGGGTGAATAGCTCTAGTCCACTCTTAGATGGTCAGATAACTTTCTTAGGTAGTGTTTGTGACTATTGTCACCTTTTAACTGTTTTTCTCACATTAGATGCAGGTCTCTGCTTCAGCTGCCCAGAAGGGAGGAAGAAAGGGATCAAGGAGGCAATTGTTACCTTTGTTACTCTCGGGGAAAGAGTCTGGGGTGGGACAGGGAGAAGTAGAGAATGTGAAATGCAACTTAGAATTTTTCTTACTTCATCCACATACTATTTTTTTTTCTTTTTTTTTCTTTTTTTTTTTTCTTTTCTTTTTGTTTTTTTTCTTTGCAATCAGCACACATTCTAAATAGCCTGTAGCAAATTTCTGAATACTGAAAGACCTTGGGTAGGAGGAAGAAGCCTGTAGCCTCTCGTCAGCATCTTAATAAGCTTCATTTTTCCGATACAGAATCGGGTTGAGATCAATGATGTGGAGCCTGAAGTTTTTAAGGAAATGATGTGCTTTATTTACACGGGGAAGGCACCAAATCTTGACAAAATGGCTGATGACTTGCTGGCAGCTGCTGACAAGGTACAGTTGGGATTTGTGGATGTTCAGAGAACCAGGAATGACATGCTCCTTGCTTTGCACAGTGCTCCTCAGAGATGGCTGCAGTAAGGTTGTCGTGCTTGGCCAGTTTCTTCTGAACTGGCTGTCGCTTATCGAGAAACCTGGCTGTAGTATAAGATACCTTCAAAATGGGATATACATGTGAGATAGCCATAGCTGTATAGATACAGATCTTAACATATAACAAACAGCAATTTCTGTCTCTGCTGCTCAGTTTTAAGCGTTTTCCTAACATTTCAGAGGACATCTCTGGTGTAATCTAGGTTAAGAGCTGGGGGTGAGAAGAAAATGTCAAGGTGGACCTGGCAACTTTTTTTACTTTTTTTTTTTTTCAAACTTATTTTATATTTTTTACTTTTTTTTTTTAGTGTGATGATGACCAACTTCCCAAAGCAATGTTCTGTCCTGGCAAACAGGGCCTGCTTCTCCTGCTTTGGCTGGTATCAGCAGCTTCAAGAGATGCTCTAAAGTCACAGATAGCCAAGAGCTGTTTCTTTTCTTTTGGCAGTAGCAGTCCCTGCTGTATATGGAAAGAAGGGGTGCACTGGAGGAAGCCCTGTTGCCTAACCCATCTGTGGTTTTGCAGGGAGGTGTCGGGACTGGTCTGACTGGAAGGCTGCTGGTAGTCCCCTGTGTAGCAGGCGCAGTGCTGTGGCCTTGCCAGCCAGGCAGCCGCTGCTTCCTTCTTTGCAGCACCAAGGACAGAAGAGAGTGCTCTGCACCAGTGAAAATTCACAATATATAACCAAAATTGTATTTCCTTTTTCCTTTTTTTTTCCCTTTTGTTTTTTTGTTGTTTTGGGGGGGTTTTTTCTCTCTTAAAGTGAACTTAGTGCTGGTGAAAGATGCCAGTTTGACAGCACTGGAGACTAAAGTCCTGAATTTATCCATCGAACAGGTTCAGCACGGGTAGCAGCAGTGCAAGATTCTCCACACTGCCCTGCCAATGTGCCTCAACTCTGACCTGGAGGGAGCACCTCTAGGGGTGAGAGCGTAGTTCAGTCTCCATGCTTCTTCAGCCCTTGGATTCTCTTGTGGGTGCCAGTTAGGGTGGTGGATTTGTAAGATGTGGATGCACCTTAACCTTGTTCCACGCAGCCACCACCCAGCCATCCAGTTCCCTCTCCCTGCGGACCTGGGCTTCATCCCAACTGCTGATTTCAGAGGTGAAATGCTCCATATGCCATTACTGGGCCACTGCAACTAGAATTAAAGTGGGAAATAGCACAAAGGCCTGATTATAATCATTGCCACGTATTTTATTCAATATTTAAAGGGTATTGATTGAATGCTCACATACCATCTTTAACTGAGACAAGTGTAAGTAAGAAGCAGTACATTAAGGACAGAGCAGGCTTTGAGTTTCCTGGCTTTTAATGCAGGGCTTTTCTTTTTTTTTCTCCTTTTAAATGTATTGTGTTTGAAATTAAACAAAAAAAAAAACCCCAACCAAAAACAAAACCAACTTTCATGAAAGCACATAAACCATTTAATATTTACTCAAGAGACTGAAACAGCTTCTTCTGAGTTGCTCCTGTCTCTCGGGGAAAATACATAATTAGACCAAAACCAAAACAAAACACGTCTTCTCAACCCAGGAGATATTGCCTCAGCCTCTTGGGTAAGGATGCTATTATGTAGGGTGGGTTTTTTTAAGTGTAATTAAGAAAGGGCTGGGGGGGGAGAAGGGGAAATTTTGGTACCTGAGAGACCAGAATGGCTACTTTTGACCAACTGTGTAATTAGAAGCTGAGCTATTTGTAGTGAAAAATCGAAGTAAAAACTGTGCACGCATGGAAGAGAAAATTCCATTTCCAGAAGGAATCATTTTAAGCTTCGTTTGCTGCATTTTAAGCTACTGACAGGCAATAATATAAACTAATGGCTTGCCCCTCATTTGAAACTGGTTTAGTTATTGATACAGATTAAGCAAGTAAATTTGATTTGCCTTCTCAGATGTTCTGGTGGGAGAAAACTGTCCTGGTTATGAGTGCCATGCCTCAATTGAAGTAATTATCACTGAGTCTTAAGTGAAAAAATGTTTTTATCATCTAGAATTATTCATTTAAATTTAATCACAATGGGATGAAAATCTCAATCAGAATATAAAATCAATTTATAGTGATAGCAATAAGGCAAGTGCTCCTGTAGTCATGCAAATGAGGTTGTTACCAGCTCTCTCCTCAGGTTGCCTGAGCAGTCCTCACAAATCTGGGATCTCTCCTGAACGCAGCCTCACACGCTGAAGAACTCGGGCACCATCTCTTCTCTAAGTTGTCCCAAAAAGCCGTATAAACAACCTGCAGGATACTTTCAAATGCAGTTATTTTTCAGACAGGAAAAAAACCAAACCAAATTAACAATCTCAAAGATCTTTCTTTTTTGATATGTTACTCAATTTGAAGTCACAACTTTGAGAAGACTTAACCGTGTTTAATCTTCAGGACCATTTCTCTAGTGCTGTTATTAGTCATAAAAGAACTGTGTTAGAACTGACTGCTCTCCTAATCCCTGTGAAATGTCATCATGGGATCTAGAATATTCAGAATTTAGAAATAGTCAGGTTTTTTTGGCCAAAGAGCTGCAGCCCTCATCATCAGATCACACCCACCAAGATTTTCAGAAGCATCTCAGCCTCGCAGCGCGTCGCAGATTCCGGGCCTCGCAGTTCCCAGCTAGGATATTCCAAAAGCCTGAGGTTTGCAGTTTGCAATTTAGCTCTTGATAACGAGAGGCTTAAGAGTTTCCTGAGTTTTTTGATGTCTGCCCAAGACCGCTGGGATGCTTTTGGAAATCTTGGCTGTGTCTGCGTGGTCCAGTAGGGACTGAAGCGCCGCAGAAAGCGGAGTGTGACGTTTATTACACAGCACCTTTCTTCCAAGCACGTCCTTTGAATTTCACAAACCACTGACACAGCCCAGCCCCCTGGATCTAAAAATCATGGAGGTGAATGGTAGAAACTCTTAGAATAGAGCTTTTGCCAGGGCATTACAGACATGCTGTGATGTTTTGTTTCCAGCTGGATATCCGCAAGAAAGCAGGAGCATTTGTTTAAATTTGTAGTATTAAACTAGTACAGTGTACTTGAGCAAGGCCGACCTTATGTGCTGATCAGTAATGGCAAAGAAATTGAGGGAGAACTGCCTAAACATCACTGGAATGCCTCTGGAGCATTCCCTGTTTGATAGGTTTTCTCGCTGAACCCAGGTAATACTGTCATGTAATAGAGTGAGAATAAAGATTTGGCTCTAGAGTTCTGTGCCTTGAAGGAACTGAGGTAGAAAGTATTGCAGGTGACCTGAAATTCTCATTTCAAAGCATGAACACAGCACCAGGAGGCCGGGATGAGATTCACAGAATCACTCAGGTTGGAAAAGACCCTTGGGATCATCGTGTCCAACCATTAACCTTACTCTACAAGTTCACCCCTAGACCATCTCCCCCAACACCACATCCAAGCGATGCTGAAACACATCCAGGGATGGCAACTCAACCCCCTCCCTGGGCAGCCCATTCCAATCTCTCACCCCCCTCCCTGGGCAGCCCATTCCAATCTCTCACCCACCTACCTGGGCAGCCCATTCCAATCTCTCACCACTCTTTCTGTGAAGAATTTTTCCCTAGTGTCCAGTCTAAACCTCCCTTGTTTCAGCTTGAGGCCGTTCCCTCTGGTTCTGTCCCCAGTTACCTGAGAGCAGAGCCCAGCACCAGCCTCTCTCCAATGTCCTTTCAGGCAGTTGTAGAGAGTGAGGAGGTCTCCCCTCAGCCTCCTCTTCCTCAAACTAACCAGGCCCAGCTCCTTCAAACGCTCCTCATACGATCTATACTCTGGTGGGTATGTTTCCTCTCCATTGCTTTCCTCAGGGTGGGCACATCATGGTTCTCTGGTTTGGTTTTGGGTTTTTTTTGTGGTTTGTGTTTTGTTTTTGCTGGAAGTCCGCTGAGCACAGTAGAATAGATTGTTGCTGAAGAGTGAAGGAGCACAAGTAAGGCATCATGAGATGTTGTCTTCTTTTGACTCTACTTGGGCTTGTATTTTGCAGTACGCTCTGGAACGGCTGAAGGTGATGTGTGAGGACGCGCTGTGCAGTAACCTGTCCGTGGAAAACGCGGCCGAGATCCTCATCCTGGCTGACCTCCATAGTGCGGATCAACTGAAGACTCAAGCGGTGGACTTTATTAACTAGTGAGTTTCTTTTGGGTCTAGGATGTAACCAATCCAGAGGAGAGTGTGGTCCCCAGCTTGTGAACTGTCCCCTGCATGGGAGATTCTGCTCTCTTATTTTTCTTTTTTAATTCTCCCGTGGAGATCCTTTGTTTATGTAGCATCCCAAAAGTGGCCCTGTCCTAAGGGCAGCTGAGTCTTGTCCTGCTGGGACCATTCAGAGGGTACAGCAGGACTGTCTCATGAGCTATTACAGATCCTAACATCACAAGAACTTTTAGACAGTAGAATAATAATATAACAGACCTTTCAGTAGATGTAGAAACATCTACCAAGTACTTTGATGTCTGAAATGTTTTTAGTCCCATTTGTCAGTTAACACAGTTTTTGTTAGTACTTTCTAGGTGATCTAAAATGCATCTGTGCTGAGTAGTCACAGAATCATAGAATGGGCAGGGTTGGAAGGGACCTGAAAGCTCACCCAGTTCCAACCCCCCTGCCATGGGCAGGGACACCTCCCACTAGAGCAGGGTGCTCACAGCCCCAGCCAGCCTGGGCTTCAACACTTCCAAGGATGGGGCTTCCACCACCTCTCTGGGCAACCTGGGCCAGTGTCTCACCACCCTCCTGGGGAAGAAATTCTCCCTACTGTCCAACCTGAATCGACCTCTCTCCAGTTGTGATCCATCCCCTCCAGTCCTATCCCTGCCCCACAGCCTAACAAGTCCCTGCCCAGCTTTCTTGTAGCCCCCTTCAGATCCTGGAGGCCACAAGAAGGTCTCCCTGGAGCCTTCTCTTCTCCAGGCTGAACAACCCCAACTCTCTCAGTCTGTCAGGGTAGTCATGGTAGGTGAGCACTGTGTGCCTCTGTCCTCCACCCGGGACTGTGAATATTTGAGCTTTTCATCCTTACCTTGGAGGAAAGTCCAATGTACAGTTGTGCCAGCAAAGCTGAAGCTCACCATCTTCCTCTGCCATGTATCCAGAGTCACCCTAAACCAGCAGGCTAAAGATGTGTTTCTCGGGCATGTGGAAAGAATCTACTTAGCTAATCCTTTTCATCCCCAGTTGATAACTTCAGATTTATTCTCTCTCATTTCTAGTCACGCTTCTGACGTTATGGAGACCTCAGGCTGGAAATCCATGGTAGTGTCTCATCCCCACTTGGTGGCCGAGGCGTATCGCTCTTTGGCCTCTGCACAGTGTCCGTTTCTGGGACCCCCACGGAAGCGACTGAAGCAATCCTAAAGTCCTGTCCCACCACCCCGTGTTTTTCTGGAAGCAGCATCACCTGTTGCTGCCGTAACCTTGACCACCAGGTAGACAGCGAAATCTGTGGAGCTTTTACTCTGTTGTTGGGGGGAAGAGACTGCTTCGTGACACCCAGACTTTTTAAAACAGCACCAAGTAACTTGGGGAGAGGGGGGAGGGTGGGCCTGGGGCTCTGGGGCTGTTCAACCTAACGAATCCCTGTCGCTGCATCGTCTGTGTGTTCCCTTCAACTTGGCTGAGTCAATTAAATGCAGGGTTTGGTTTAGGCACCCACCCAAGTCGGCTAAACCCAGCAGTGGTACTGGGGAAAACGACGTCTCTGCGTCTGGCAGCACAGAACAAATCGTCAGATGCCTGGAGCAAGAGGACATTTTAGCTTTGGAGAGTGTTGGAGGGTTAAAAAAAGAATTTCCAGTAAGGTTCTGGAAAGGAAGTACCCGATGGAAGCTCCAGTAATATTTATATTTAAAAAAAAAAAAAAAAAACAAAGATAAAGTTAAAAAAAAGAAAAAAGAATTTAAGTCCTTCCAGCTGAGCTAAAAACTGGACGTTTGTGTAACTCCTTATTGCCATCCAGCAGCAAGAAGATCAGTTTCTCTGTTAGTAGCACTTGTATGTTAATTGAGGAAAAGGAAACAAAAAAAAAGGGAAAGAAGGAAAAATAAACCACAAAGAACAACCCCACCTTTTATAAAACGACAGGTTGAAGTGCAAGGGGCCAGTGCAAGGCCGTGTGTGTTCTGGAGGGGGTGAGGATGCCGAGGGCAGCCTTTCTTTGGCAAATCTCTGCTGGTTTGGAAAGGACTAGAAAATCCTGGATCTGGAGCTGTCTGACAAGAGCAACGGTTACTGTTTTTAGATATTGTGGGAAATGTTTTTGGCATTTTTCCCTGCTTTATTTCTCTCCTCCCCCCCCGCCCCCTTTTTTTTTTAAAAAAGAAAAAAAAAAAAAAGTAAAAAAAAAAAAAAAAGAGAAGTTTTATTGTCGATGAACGCTGCGTCAGAAGTCCCTGTCCTGAGTTGCTAAATGATTCTTACCAACTGTTTGTACCTGACTGTGTAGGAGCCAGTCCTGTTCCTTTCTATTAGTCACTCTTCTTACAGGGAAGAAGTTTCAAAATAGCTGGTAATGTCTTGGTTTTGTTTTGGGTTTTTTTTGTTTTCCTTTTTGAAAATATAAATAATTACTATTTTGTACCGTGTCGTATCTCTTGTCTTTTTTTTTTTTTGGGTTTTTTTTTTTTTGCTTTGTTTCATTTTTAAGACTTTCAAACCAGCTCCCAGCTGGTTCCTGGAGCTCTGGTGGGAATGCTGCACACACAACTACACTGCCAACCTGTGAGATCCCTCGGGCATTAACCAAAATACCAGAAAGCCTCGGGTTTAACAGTAGCTGCATGAGGCTGCCCCTGCATTTACCTGGTTGGACAGGGGAAGGGGGGACAGTCCGAGCCCCTGGCTGTTCAGTGAGGTTGAGGTGTGAGCAGGATGTCTGGGGAGGACCGAGACCATCCCTTTCTGTCGTCGTTAGCCCAGACCTTCGGGGAGCTGAGCTCGAAGCTCGTGGTGCCAAGTGGCTCTGACATCAGGACACTGGGGTAGGGCACGTAACGGACAAGAGCGAGCATCTCTGTTCTGTCGAGAAACCAGGAGGTATCTCTGCTGCTTTCTCACCCTGCCACCATCCTTTCTCTCCCCTGGGGGAAGGAGAATTCAGTCACCTTTTGATCTCACTGCCACCCATCAAACGGTGACTCCCGTGGGTCCCTGCCCCGTTTTGTGTCCCCCCAGCCAGGCTCTCACGGTGAGCACACAGCTGCCTGTGTTGTAAAGCCAGGCAGGTACGTGCTGGGCCAGCTCCCACGTTCCACCCATTGCTTGAACACCTCTCATTCCTTTTTCCGTTGGACTTGCTGTGTTTCCTTTGAGGTAAGCAAAGCGTTTAGTCGTAACTTCTCCCCGCTACCCTGTCGGACCTCAAACCTGGCATTTCTGGCTTCTAATTGCATCCAGGCAGGAGAAGCTCATTGCCAGGTAGCTGCAGAAGTTGTCTGCGTGGCACAGAGCTGTTTAATTAGGCTGCGGTAGCTGCCGTGTTTACAGAAACACCCCAACCCAGACCTTCCATCCTTGTCACGGCGCAGTGAGCAGCCCCAGCTCAGCCTTGCCCCGAGGAGCAGATGTGTCTAAGAGCAAGCGAGCGGGTGTTCACATCATCTGCTTTCGGGGGGGCTTTTTTGTTTTTTTTTGGAGGGATGGGTATTTCTAGGGAAGTGATCCAGCTTTGGCAGGCTCCTTCCCTGGAGGGTGGGGAGATACCTGCAGGAGAAGCTGTTCAGGGGCTTGTCCATCTCAGCCCTCCCTGCAGAGCCGGGTGCGACTGCAGCGTACAGTGAAGGAGGGGACGTGTTTGGCTTGTTACCGTTGCAGGTGAATTCATGATTTACTTGTCAGTTGGACTTCTTTTTGTTGTTGTTTGTTTGTTTTGGGGTTTTTTTTAATTGTAAATGATACAGCTGAAGCCATCTGGTTATAACAACATCAGAGCTAGAGCATACTGTTCATAAACCTCCCACTGACATCCTCCCCTCCCCAGATCTGAGATGTAATTCAAGTTAACTCTCAATCTGTGGCATGTGTTGTTGCTGCAGAGATGGCCGTGCCAGTTGAACAGTTGGAGATTTGAATTCCACAAGGAGATGGCTTATTTATCGACGCCGTGTTTCAGAGAGATGGGTTCTTACCAGGTCTTCTGAACGGTGGCTTGGCCACCGCGGGTTCGGAATTCAGGTTGGACCCTGCACTCGTACTTTTAATTCCTTCT
Organism: Todiramphus chloris collaris; assembly: GCA_025345505.1. Taxonomy (NCBI): domain Eukaryota; kingdom Metazoa; phylum Chordata; class Aves; order Coraciiformes; family Alcedinidae; genus Todiramphus; species Todiramphus chloris. The sequence goes on along the minus strand of JANVCC010000065.1, from coordinate 3,921,749 downwards.
CTTCCCCTTCCACAAGGGTGTTCCAGAGACCTGTGTGCAATCTTTCATCTGCTTCCTTCTCCATATCATCTCCTCGATTCTGCTTCCTCTGCTCACTTTTATGCTGACCCAGGAGGGCTGCAGGGTGTGGGGAGGAGAGGCTGAGAGGGACCGATGCCCCCGGAGCATCCCCTGCCCCCGGGAGGGACCGATGCCCCCGGAGCATCCCCTGCCCCCGGGAGGGACCAATTCCCCCGGAGCATCCCCTGCCCCTGGAGCATCCCCTGCCCTGGGAGGGACTGATTCCCCCAGAGCATCCCCTGCCCCTCTTCAGCAGCAGGAGGATGTACAGAAGCAGTCAGCAGTCAGGTATCCAAACACCAAATATTATGGGGGTTTTTTTTTTATTGGCCAAAAGATTTCTTTCTGGCTGCCCCTTGGGCTTTGTTATTGCAGACTCGGGTTCTATTGAGGTATTTTTCTTATTGTGTGAGTTTTTTCCAGATGAAAGGAAACAGCTTGTCTGCTTATGAGCAGAACAAACAGCAGAGTCGGGAGAGCTGCTGTGCTTTGAAACTCTCTCTGGCTTTGTTCTGCTTCTCGATCTGCTGTTAGGGATACAATACCAGCTCTCCCTTTATTTATTTATTTATTTATTTTTCCTCTGCTTCCTTGAAGGAGACAAAGATTTTTTTATTATTATTATTTACTTTTTACTTTCTTGGTGTTTTTTTTAAACTTCACTGCAGAAGGTTTCTCAACTTCTGTGCAATTTATTTTGCAAAAACCTTTCTCTAAAATAATTACTTTATTCAGTCAGCTTGGGCCAGGCAGTTTTTCTTTCCCTCGTGTCTGGTGTTTAACTTGTGTCGCAGAATTACTTAACTCATTTATTTCTAATGACTGATTGTTGGTTAATCTAACAGGAAGACATTTCATTAATAGAGGGTGTATTTTTTAATTTTCTTTTCTTTTTTTTTTTTTTGATCTGCTGCCCAATTGGATCTTTGGCTGCAGTTCCAGCACCGAGTTTTGCTTTGGCAATTCCAGCTGCTTCTTTGTGTCACATTTAAAGTTTGCTTTAAAACAGTTGCTGGAGGGGGAGCAGGAGGCAGGTGCCACCTTGGACTGCATGGGAAGGCAATGGGCAAAAGAAACTGGGAGAAAACTTCATTTTCCCCGGGAAATAGTTGGGGAAATAAGTTGCAGTGCTCTGAAGGGCTTTGGGAAAATATGTGATCAAAAGCAGGAGCGTTCAGTGTAAGAAGTGACATCTTAACCCAGCTGGAGCTGGTCGGGCAGAGTGCAGGCAAGAAAACTCAGCTGAGTTTCGCGTTGAGTTTGGATTTTGCATCTTCTGCTTGATCCATTAGTCTGTGAGACTGAATTATTCAAATCACTTGAGGAAGTGCGTTAATTGGTGGGGTAAATTGGGGAGGGATGGAGAGAAGATTGCAATTATTCCATCAAATTATGAAAAATCACAGGCAGGAGAGGTCTAAAGTGTAGGGCTCTTCTTTGAATAATTGAAAAGCAGCAGTGGCCAAAAAAAAAAAGTAGTTGAGATGGTGGATGATAAACTGGGTGGGAGCTAGAACACGTTCCCCAGCCCTGCTGAAGAGAAGAGATGTCCTGTGTTACACTGGAGCATTTTCCTCTAATTTGAATGCAGGAATGATACCTTCAGCTCTGCCGTCGGGAAATAGAGCAGGGATTGAAAAGGAAATCGTTGCCTCTTGCCACTGGGGAGCAGTGTTGAGGACAAGAACTCTTCAGATCTTTGTACCAAGCTGCTAATGAAGCTTTTCTGAGCCTTGGAATGGCCCGAGGTTCCAGGTCTAGGAGTAATGGGATGAAAACAAACAAAAACCGTTTCCAAGCTGTCATTCCACATCTTCTGGAAGGCTCCTGGTAAACTCTTCCTGAGCATCGTGGGTCATTTACTAGAGAAAGCACTTCCTCAGACTGGGATCCAGTTCTGACGCGGGGGTGAGGTGGGTGTGCAGGTCCTTGAGATTACACAGAGTCCCTGCGTGGACTCTGCAAACCTCCTCCTGGCTGCTGCAGCTCAAGCAACAGCTGGAGAGCTTTTTATCTGCTCTTTTCATCTAAGTGTGGTAGTGTGAAGCACTGTGTTAACTCTTAGGGTTCTTCCATCTCAGCTGGGGTGGGTCCTTTTGTCCTGTTCACACCTATTTCAGTCTTAAGGTATGAGCCCGGAGAGAAGGAGGCTGAGGGGAGACCTTCTGGCTCTGACAGCTCCTGACAGGAGGCTGGAGCCAGGGGGGTCAGGCTCTGCTCCCAAGGAACAAGCCCCAGGACAAGAGGAACCAGCCTCAAGCTGCCCCAGGGGAGGTTTAGGTTGAGCTGAGGAACAATTTCTTCCCCTCCAGGGTTGTCCAGGGCTGTCCCAGGCTGCCCAGGGCAGGGGTGGAGTCCCCGTGATCCCTGGAGGGGTTTCCAAGCCGTGGAGCTGTGGTGCTGAGGGACAGGGGGCAGTGGTGCCCTGGCAGTGCTGGGGGAGCAGTTGGACTTCATGATCTGAAAGTTCTCTTCCAACCAAAGTGATTCTCTGATTCTATGACTACTGGGTTTTGGTTGCTTCTTTCTTTTGCATTAGGAGCTGAGTTTCCCACTGTCGATCCCGATTGTTGCTGCATTGCAGTTTGTCCACGTTTCCTTTCTTTCCCATTAACTTTTTTCACTCCTCTAGGCAGGTGGTGTTGGCAAAATTATTGCTCATTATTGAATTTTTGCCAAACAACAAAACACTCGACAAAAATAGCTAAACAGGATGTCGGGTTTTTAGGCTGTAGCCAGGATACAACTCCCAGCCAACTCTGGCGGGCGCTGGAGGCTCGCTGGGGAGTTCACCCCCCGTGCAAGGACACCCAGCCAACACTCTTGTGTGGTCAGTGACAAGAGAGCTGGCAGAGTGGAAGTTTTCTCTTTGTGTTGTCTGGTTTTGTGGATTTGGGGAGCTTGGCTTTTATCCTGTGTACCGTGCAGCAAGGAGGCAGCAAACTCAGCCCAAGGTAATGATTGTGCCTGTCTGTGCCCGTGTGCTTGTTGAAATAAAGGTGTTCTCTGTTGGAGCCTCAAAGGCAGGGATTGGAATAGGATGTTTTGGGTGGGAAGATCATCTCATCCAACCCCCCTGCAGGGAGCGGGGCCATCTGCAACCGGAGCAGGGTGCTCAGAGCCCTGGCCAACCTCCCCTGCAATGGTGCCAGGGATGGGGCAGCCACCACCTCTCTGGGCAGCCTGGGCCAGGCTCTCCCCACCCTCAGCAGCACAAATCTCTGCCTTCTCTCCAGTCTGAATCTCCCTCTTTTAGGTTAAACCCATACCCTCCTCTGTCACAGTGGAATGAGGACAGACTGAGAGAGTTGGGGTTGTTCAGCCTGGAGAAGAGAAGGCTCCGGGGAGACCTTCTTGTGGCCTCCAGGATCTGAAGGGGGCTACAAGAAAGCTGGGCAGGGACTTGTTAGGCTGTGGGGCAGGGATAGGACTGGAGGGGATGGATCAAAACTAGAGAGAGGTCGATTCAGGTTGGACAGCAGGGAGAATTTCTTCCCCAGGAGGGTGGGGAGACACTGGCCCAGGGTGGGGAGACACTGGCCCAGGGTGCCCAGAGAGGTGGTGGAAGCCCCATCCTTGGAAGTGTTGAAGCCCAGGCTGGCTGGGGCTGTGAGCACCCTGCTCTAGTGGGAGGTGTCCCTGCCCATGGCAGGGGGGCTGGAACTGGGTGAGTGTTCAGGTCCCTTCCAACCCTGCCCATGCTGTGATTTCCAGTTGGAAGGGACCTACAGTCATCTGCTCCGACCACCACTGTCCCCGAGCAGCTGAGGTGGGGCTGTTTTCATTGCACACTTGCTGCCACGCACGTGGGCTGCCAGGGAGTCACTTCCCGTGCCCTTGGCGACAGTAAAACACTTAGACACAAATGAGCAGGAGCTACTCTGAGGGCTTGTAATAACTCCTCTCTCTAGAGGATGAGGAATTAAAATGCCTTTTCTTTATTCTCCTCTGCCCAGTGTGATGTCACTCCTGACTCAGAATCTCCTGAATTTAGAAATAAATAAATAAAAAAGCCACCTTTGCTGATTTGAGTTCTAATGTGCTGTGCCAGATGGTAAAAGCTGAATTAGGGAGCAGACAGTCGCTTAGTTGGGCTCTGGAAACAAAACCAAACTAAGAAATGCTCTTTAATGAGCGAGATTGATTTTGAGGTGCTGAAGCCTCAAAAGGCCAGGGGGAAAGCTGCTCTGACCCGGATGGAGGACCTTGCATTTGGCCTTGTTGATCTTCATGAGGTTGGCATGAGCCCACCTCTCCAGCCTGTCCAGGTTCCTCTGGATGGATCCCTTCCCTCCCCCGTAACACTCGAAACCTATGTCTGTGGATTGGTGCTGTACAAAAAGGAGGAGAGAAAAGGCTCTAGAAACTGGGAGGAGAGCTTGGTGCATGGGCAGGCAGGTAGGCTGTGTTCCAGTGTAGATGAAGCACGCAATAATACTTTATATTTCAGAGCTGGCTTAGGAAAACAGCACCAAACCACTCAAAACTTCAGTGTGTTACCAGAAATGCTTTTCTCTCATAGCTGGAGATCTGTGAAAGTCAGAGGTCTTGGAGCACACTTGGTTTTGACTCTCAGCATTGGCAGTCTGGGCAGAAAGCTGTCCCTAGGTGAGTCCTCTTCTTTGTTAGGATGGGAGGTGTGGGGATGCTCGCGTTGCCACTCCCTCTGCTCCTGCTGTTCTTGGTGATGGATCCATGGCTAGAGAGCTGCCAAGAAGAAAAAATTGGACCAGTACCTTGTTTTCCAAGGTTTATTGGGTGTTGCAAGCATGTATGGGGTGCTGCAAGTACGTGTGTGATGCTGTAAGCGTCACATCTTGTGGTCCAAGAGTTTGAAGCCATTTGAAGTGCTGCTCTCACCTGTTTTCTGAGCTTCCTTCCCAAAATAGAAATAAAACAACCCCGAGATGGCCAAGCCCACTCTCTTGCTCATCATCTTAGTGGGACAGTTGTGTCTTCCAGGACCTGCTCATTCTCTGGGTGTGAAATCACCCTCTTCCAGCCAGATGAAGAGGAGTGGTTTTCTCAAAGTCAAGTCCATCCCTACGCACAAAGCAAGCCACCCTTGAAACAGAAGCAGACCTCAAAAATGAGGAGGTTTCACAAAATAGCAGCTGTGGGGAGATTTCTTCCATCAGCACCTATTAACCAGGAGTTGTCTCAGATCAGTCCTAGAGAGAGACTCCTTAGAACAGACCCTACCTGAGATTTCTTTACATTGGGCTTCTCTCAGAGTATCATTTTTAAAGGGAGGAGAAGAAATCATCTGGCAGGGTTATTTTTAAAGGGAATTTAGACCTCTTTGTGGCAATAAGTGGCAGGTTATTGTCCATGAGACAAAATTAACCTGGCTCTCCTGTGGGTTACTCACTGTAGCTTCAGATGCTGGGAGGACAGGGGTCCTGGGTTTCAACTGATGGGTCCTGGGTTTCAACTGATGTACTTGTGTGTGGTGCCACTTCCCGGCTTGTTTCTGTTTATTTTCAGTGCAGGAGGAGAGATTGGGCAAAATTCAGAGTAGATAAAATTCAGCTGGTTTTAGGGGTGAGGAAGAGGAGTGGTGGAAAGAAACCACTGAACAGCATCCACTGCTTATCACTGGTGAAGACTGATAACTGCTCAGAAAACCTTTCGCTCGTGTCCATTTCTTTTTTAAGTCCTCCTATAATAGGTAATTAAAGTATACTAATTGAATTAAGATCCCATCTGTCTGAGTTCAGCAAGCCAACGAGTCCCCGTAATTAAGATCTCGTGTTTGCTGTAACAGAGGCTGCAAGCACAGAGCTGGCCACCAACGGGCTCAGCAAATAATCTGTGACAAGGTGCCAGAGCATCCAGCGGGCTGAGGAGATCAAAATAAAATCTGCAAGGTCAGCAGCACTCGCTTGTGGGGTGAGAAGGAAAAAAAAAACCTGACAGTTTGAGCCAGGCACAAACATTTTGAGGCACTCCGTGGTAGATGGTGGTGACAGTAACTGAAAGAGGTTGGTTTGGGTACTTTGGCTTCTGATCGTCTTGGAGGGGTGATGCTTGATACCAGAGGCAAGGAGGAGGAACACAGTAAAGTTCTGTGTCTTCAGGCTGTCATTTCAAAAGGTGTATAAAGCACCCATGTGTCCTCAAATTGATTTGCTGTAGACGTAGGCTCCTGGGCTGCTCCCCTGGGGCTGGCTTCCCTTCTTTATTTAACCACCCATCCCACATGCGTGCCTGGAGTCCAGCAAGGAACCTCCTTTCTCATGCTGTAGCTTCACTGGTTTTGCTGTTGGGATGGGAGTTTCCTGAACTAGACATAACATTTCAGACCCTCTGTACCTGAACCAAAGGACTTCCTTCTAGTTTGGGCTGCTGTGCCCATAGCACTGATCTCTGACCAGGACCCTTTCCAGGAGATGCTTTCAACCACTGAAATTCCCACTTAGTTTGTAATTCCTCTCTACATCGTCCTGTGAAACTGCGTTAGGATGCTTCAAAATTCTGGCAGAAAAATGTGCCCCTGAAATGCAGGAGCCTCTTTGCAGCAGGGGGGATGTGTCTGGGTCAGCAGTTCCTGAAAGCAGGTACCCAGCACGTGCAGCTTGGATTGAGCCGTGGCACGGGAGGCCGGTGGCTGCCCAGGGTGACCGTGGTTCATGGTGATGACTTGATCCTGAGTGTTCATCCTTTTCCCTTTGATCTCTTCCGGAGCAAGAAAACTGGGGTTTGGGTTTGGTTCTTTTGCTGCTCAGAAAGGAATTTTCCTTGGTGGAGGGTTTGGGAGTCGATGGAGGTGCAGTGTGTCCGTGGGGAGCTTGCAGGAGGATCACCACCGGGGACCACCCTGTGGTCTGGGCACCAGGGCAAGCGTGAGGCCACCAGCCTTCCAGAAGGATTGGCAGATGCTGGGGGAGCAGGAGAGCTGCTGCTCCAGGCTCAGGTCCTACAGCCACGTGCTGAAGATGCAGACGAGCGTCCGCAACGGTGCGGTTCCTCCGGCAGAGCGCGGGAGATCATTTTCTTTTCCCCTTCTGGGAAAATGTCCCAAGGAGGAGGCTAGATGAAAGCCAGCGCTTCTCGAGGCAGTTTGAAAGCGGAGAGACATCTGCCACAGATCAGAAAAGCCTGGCAGGTGGAAAACACAGCAGCCCTCCCTTCTCCCTGCCTTTATCCTGTGCGTGCCACGTCCATTCCCCATGTGGCACAGCCACCACAGTGGCACGGGCTCTGTGTCGCTCAGCAAAGAGCAGCAGCACCAGGAATCAGAGCTCTGCTGTCCTGGAGCGTGGTGATGGGGAGACAGTGACCTCCCACCCCTCGATCCCAGCCTGTTTCCACCTCCCCCCCTCCAAATAAAATACTTCACAAAGCTCCAGGAGCCGGGAAGATTCTGCAGCTCGAGAGAACATGAGTAAAAACTGAATTATTTAGCATATTTTTGTAGTGCAAGCAGGTGTGGGGTTTGAAATGGCTTGAGTCGGGAATTCTCTGCAGATGAGTTAAGGTCCGGTGGGATTTGAAAGAGCTGGACAAGTTTTTCCATTGCTGTCCTCCTCTTGCTGCCTCTTGACAGCTTAGCCTTTGATTTTTTTTTTTTTTTTTTTGCCTTTTTTTTTTTTTTTTAAGGACTAAATTCTTCTCTTTCTTGTGCTTTCCATCCCTCCTAACGTCACCCTCTGCCTTTATTTCACCGCTTCACCTGCCGACGCGCCGGCGGCCGCTGCCCATACCCGGCGAGCGAGCGCTGACAGCGCGCTTGACGCGCATCCCGGCGCGCTTGGAGATGCGAGGCGAGGAGATGCGGCCCCCCCTGGTCCCGGGGGGGGGCTTTGACAATCTCCTGCAGACACTGACAGCACGGTTCAGAGTGGGGCGAGCAACCAGCTGCTAGTTCAGCTGGAAAGGGAGCTGCTGAGATTCGCCCAGGAGGCTGGCGTTGGGAGGTGGTTTGTGGTTTCTAGGGGCTGAGGGAGGGGTTTGCTTCGTGCCTCTGGGGGGGTTTGGTCCTTCAGGGGGGGTTGGATTTGGTTTGATTGGTTTTGGAAGGCGGGGTGGGGGGTGGTTTGTAAAGCTGTGTTGAGCGCTGGAGCGGCACAGCCTTCGTCCGAAAGGGAGAGGATGGGGATGGACGCACGGAGCAGCTCGGGCAGCTCCTGTGAGCCACAGCAGAGCACGTCTGAAGCAATGTTCCCCAAAAATCTCCCCCTGCCCCCGTCCATTTTGTTCAGGCGTTGAGAGCTGTCTGTGTGTGAGCATCAGGCAGGCTCTGTTCTCCTCCACAATCTGCTCGACTCCGTCTCGCCCGGATTTTACCTGCAGCCTTCGGTGCTGGTTAATCCCTGACTGCTCGCAGGGAAGGCTCTGGACTGTCACACCAACCTGGGCACGGGGAAAGGTTTTTTGGGCACCAAATGCTGTTCCCATGCACACAAAAGAGCTGAGAGCTGTGGTTGCAGCCGCCCTCCTCCCCCAGCGCTCTTGGCTTAGCTGTGTGCAGCCCAAGGAAGCCTGAGTTACCCATACAGCATGGAAATGGGAATATTTCTATTTAAAGAAAAAAAAAACCCACTCTTCTTGTACTCGGGTCTTGTGTCTTTGCAAGCTAACGAGAGGAAACCCTCCCCATGAGACCAGCTCCAGGGTGGCAGGCAGTGAACCACACGGTCACCTAAGGGCCCTGGAGGAGAAGGGGTTACTACCTGGCATCTCCCTCCTCCTCTTTGGGCACAAGCCTTTCGAAAAGGAGACATTTGGGTAACAGATGGGTGCTCGGGTAGGTCTGGAAACCTCTCAGGCAAAAGTAAATCCTTCCTTCCCACCAGGAGGTTCAGGCCTTATTCTGCAGAACAGCGTGTACGAGCCGAGCTCCCCTAGGGGAGCAGATTGCCCGGTCCCTCCGGCGCTTGGCTGCCTGCCCTCCTGCCACCCAACAGCAGAGCAGCCCAGCTTTGCTTCGCCCTCCAGCCCCAGCCCTCCACCCAAAGCGAGGTTTGATGCTCTCAGGTAGGTGAGAGGGTTTGGGGAGGGGGATACCAAAGGATGCTTTTTTTTTTTCTTAGGCGAGAGAAAGCCGGTGATGGGCGAGCTGGCGTTGCAGCTTCTTTCCGGGAGAGCCGTGCACTCTGCCATTAATTGGAGGGAAAACAATCAGAGACCTGCTGCTTTTGGAGTTTGTTGAAAGCGCAGGAAGACGGGGAAATGTTGGGTGTTTATGAAGCGGCAGCTGGTGCTAAGCTCGGGAGGGGGAGGAGGGATGGGGGTTGTATTTGGGTTCTGGGTCTAATTGGCAAAACTGTAATAATTCTTAGATCAAATACATCGTGCATTCAGCCCACTTGCATTTTTAGTCTACGGCGTGTAATAACGAGTCATAACACTGGGGATTTCATGAATAATCATTTCTGCTTGCCTCCCCCTTTTCAGTGGAGGATTTCCAGAGTGCCTGAGCTCGTGCAGTCTCGCTCCATCCCCAGAAGGCAAATGAATATTATCTTTATAAAGAGAGATAAGGCAGGCTAGACAAAGGCCTGGAATAACTCGGTTAAGTTCATCAGAAAAGCCAGCAGCATGATCAGGATTTATGCCCAGGATTGAAGATTCCTTGAACCGCTTGGAGAACGAGAGGTCTGAGCACAGCTCCACCAAACGCGGTCCGGGCCGAGGAGAAACTCTTCCCTTAGAGAAGGAAAGATGGCCCAGAGCAGCAGCAAAGAGACTTGGAGAGGACTTGAAAGGTGCATCTTCTCCCTAGGGAAGGTTGGAGCAGGGTTGGAGCAGGACCCCAGCCCACCCATCCTGAGCTCTCGGAAAAGCCCCGTCACTTGCTCTTCAGCACGATGCTGGCCTGGCACCAGGCACAGCAGCAAAACCAGATCCGAAGTTGCTTTTATGCCCCCAGAAGAGAAGCAACAACGTTAATGCATCCAGGAGCTACCTATGGCTGTTGAAACAAGGGGGGTTACGAGCAAAAAGGCTTGGCTGACTCACTGGACCTCATTAAAGTCTAATCATCTCAATAAAGACGCGGCGTTGCGCACACGCAGCAGCACTCGCCTCTTTGAGCTGAAGCTCAGCAAAAGCTCTATTAGCCGATGGATAATTTGGGCACGAAACCATAAAATGTGTTTATTTGTAAAAGCACTTAGGCCAGGATTCCCTCCGTGAGGATCAGGCTCAGCAGTTTGGGCTAGGAGCAAAAGGACCAGGCTCTTTCTCCCAGCAAGGGATGCTACGGGAGCTGTGCTGGAGACTTTAGGGGTGGGGATGCAAAGAATGGGAGCACCAGAAATGTCAGTGCTTTGAGGTTCCAGTGCCCTCCCAGCACCGTTCTGCACCCAGCTCCAGGAGCTCCAGCAGCACCAGCCTGAAAACTTAAAACCCGAGACCGACGGTAACGCAAGCTCGGTGTAGGAATTGTGCAATCTGAGACAAACTGAGGTTTCTGTTTGTGCTTTGACATCTAAACCTCTAGAAATCCCATGTTCTCGTGTTGTTTTTTTGTTTGGTGCTGTTTATTTGTTTGTTTTTCCATAATTAAGGCAAGTGTGTGTATTTCTGGAAGCTGAAGTTCACGAGTAACCAAGCGACTCTGCCGCCTGCCTCTCTGGGAACTCCTCCAGGTCTGCCAGGTTCTGGTGAGAACCTCCAAGGTTGGCACCTCTGCAACGTGGGCACCTTTAAGGAAGTTCTCCCGTCAAGTAGGGTTCCTGTGACAATAACCTTTTGTTACTAGTTTGCCCTGAGGCTTCTCATGAACCAACTTCCCTCTTGTTCAAGATCTTGGCATCAAGCTGGAACCTGCTAAAGATGTTTGGAAACAACTTCAGCGACCCCTGAGTTGAGGAAAACTGATGTCTTGAAGCTGTCGTGGTGGTGAGAAGGCTCCAGTTGTGCTATCCTTGCATTACATTCTACCTTCCTGTGAGATTTGTCCTCCTGGCAGTCCTGGAGTAAGGCATTAGCACCTTTTGGAGGTGACAGCCATGAGAGCCTCCTTTGACTGGGAGGCCAGGCTGGGTTTTCCTGATAGGGACACAGCCTGATCGACTTGGAAGATTACAAAGGGAGAAGGGGTCCACCTACAGACAGATGGATTTAGGTTTGAGGTTGATTAATCCTAATTATTTATCTTAACAGGAGAACTACTCAACAGCATTTGAAGGAAACGGAGAATTCTTTTTAATGGTGTGGTGGGTTGACCCCGGCACGGCACCAGGTGCCCACCAAGCCCTT
>JANVCC010000065.1:3883293-3895943 GCA_025345505.1 Todiramphus chloris collaris | reverse complement strand
GACCTTGCCCATCACTGCCAGGGAGGGGGGAATGAATCCGACCTTGCGCATCACTGCCAGGGAGGGGGGAATGAACCCGACCTTGCCCATCACTGCCAGGGAGGGGGAATGAATCTGACCTTGCCCATCACTGCCAGGGAGGGGGGAATATCCCAGCCGGGGCTCTGTGCTCTGGCAGCATCAGTGGGGTGCACGGAGCCGGGCCACCCCCCCCCGACTCCCTCCAGGATCTCCCCGCTGCTGCTCAGCATCAATCGATCGATCTCTGCCCGGCTGCTCGCCGAGATTCCAGATGCCTCTGCAGACACAAGAACACGGAGATGCCTTTTGCAACGCACGGCAGTGGCTGATGGTCCTGGGGGGTGGCTGGGCACTCCCGCACTTGGTTCATGACCCCACGAGCCCCAGATTTCCTCTAATTAAAAATGTCTTTGTGTTTTTCCAAGCAGCCTGCACAGAGGAGATGGGGGCGAAGGCAGAGGACAGGTACTGGGGGGTGTTTCCAGCCCTCTCGCTCCATCAGCAGCCTGGGTTGGGTCCAAGGCGGGGGCGGCCGGTGCTGGCCGAGAGCATCCCTCCCTTCCCAGTAGGCTCGGAAGTGGAGTGGCTTTCCATACTGGGGATCGTGTTGCCCATAGGAAGGGGCCTGGGCCAGGTGTCTTGGGCTCGGTTTGGGGTGGAAGTGAGGGGATTTTTTGAAGGGGATTTGGCTGGTGGGCTGAACAGCACGGGGGGCTGGGGGGATGCGCAGGGGGAGGGGGGAAACCAGGGCAGGTGCTCAGTGTTTTGGAACAAGGGGGTGACAACGGGTCTCCTTGAATATGTATTTTTTAAGTGACATCTCTGTGTGCTGTGGGGACAGGGCAGCATCAGCCACGGTCCTGCCTTTGTTTGCATTTGAGGAGCTCCCTGTGTCTGAGACACTGTGCTTTCCTGGGGGGAGCGGAGGGGCTTTGTCTTCTCAGCCTCTTCTTTCCCTTACACATCTTTATGCTCCATCCATCTCGGGGGAACGATGGCAAGGCTGACCTGAGCTCTTCCAGCCCAACGCCCTTTGACATCGCTGAGCCTTCAGCAGTGGCCTGGCATCAGGAGGCTCCTGGGGGGGCTCAGCCCATGGCGTGAAGCACTTTCCGTTCAAATGCAGGGTCCCACAGGCTTGTCCTCTTAAAAGCTGCAGGCTGAGAGCAGCCCGATGGGTTCGGATGTGTGTGTTCAACCTGGACCCACGTCCTGAGACATACCCCAGGCTTGCACTTGGCTTCTCCCCCCAGAATAAAACCCTGTCTGGAACCCTGAGTGAAAATACTGCAGTGATTGCATGTGCCCCCTGCCTCCCCCCCATCCCGGCTCCACTCACCCCTTGACCCTCCAGCTGCCTTATCCCCATTGAAAAGCAACAAATCCAGCCCAAAAGCTGCAAATCTCCCCCTTGACACCTGCACTTTCTGCCCAGCCTTGTCCCCGAGGAGGGGCTGGGGCCAGGCAGGCAGCAGGTCCCAGCTCCCGGGGGTGCGAGGGGCTGGACGGGGGCTGTGATTGATGAGCGACTTTCCTGCCCTCCGGGGCTGCAGCTTTGCTTGTTCAAGGGCTTTGGGGGGAATTTCTGCCTTTCTTTAGGCTCTGCTTTTCAGTTCGCTGGGTTTTTTAAGCCTTCCTGCTCCGCTCGAGAAGGCTGGAGGGTCAGCAGAGGGAAAAGCAGCTTTTAATGAGAAAAGAAGCTGCAGCTCTGTTCTCGCCGTTGCTTTTCTTTTTTGGTTTGATATCGCCCCTTTTACCCCCAAAACCGACCCCTTTGCTCTCTCCCTGCCCCTTTCCCACAGCCCAAAGCTGTCGCGGGACGGGGCGCGCTCTGCGAGTTTGCGTTGACAAGCTCAGACTCCCCAGGGAATAACCCAGATGGATTTGCTCTTGGAAAACCACGCTTCGGATAACGACGCGGCTTTCCTAATTACCCCGATGGCCGGATCCCAGACGGCGTAGAGCAGCTTATGGAGCAGAGCCAGCCTGGAGCAGCTGAGGGGTCCAGGTCCATTCGTGTCATTCACGGGCCGCTGTCCGATCGCCCCGAGCTCTTGCCGGCAGCAAAGGGAGCGATTCATGGGCGCTGGGGAGGAAGGAGGGGTTCTTAGATGAGAAAGGCTCCCCGTGAATGCAAGATTGTTTGTTGCCTCCCAGCTACCCGAGCCACAGAGGACGATGCTTGCTCCAGGGTGATGTCCCAGACTAGCAAGAACCTTGGGAGATGCACCCAGACTGGGGTGGTGGGGATAACTGGTGCTTCCGTGGGTGGCTGATGGTCCTTTTCCAGGTTAGGGGAGAGACATCCCGCTCCTCCTCCCTGGGGTTGGAGGATTCACGCGTGTTCCTCATCCATAGGTGAGTAGCTGGGGGTCAGGGCACAGCTCCCCACCAGTGACCACCTTCTACCAAGAGCTGTGGTCAGAGACGGTGCCCCTCCGGCCAGAGCTGTGCACCCCAGGGGAAAGGAGCCCTGGGTTTCCTTCCTCTGCCAGCGCCTGTTTATGCATTTTATCCAATTACTGCTTAATGCAAAATGCATAAGGAGCTCTTGGAGCGAGGACAGAAACCCAAGGCTCAGCTTTGCCGTCCTCATCAGCGGAGACGACCCTTTAGGACAATTTCCAGCCTCACTTGAGTGACTTCACGAGAAGATTTCTGCCTTTTTTTATTATTATTATTATTTAGTTAGTTCCAACCAATCGCTGGTTAATTTTTGCTCTAGTTTAGGAGCCAAAAAAACCCAAAACCTGACAAAACCAACTATGTCCAGAGGCTGAATTCGTTTCATTGGAGCATCCCACCAGCGAGGCTTCTGCTGCTAGATTAAAAGCTTTCCCACCGGGGAATCGGGGCTGCTTTCAAGAGGTCTTGAGCCAACCCACCTCAAATGCTGAAACTCACGGGGGGATGGGGGGACTCTCGGAAAGCACAACCCGCTGCTGGAATCCTGGCTTCCCAGTTAAGCTGGCAGGGTCCAGGCAGCCGGCTGTCGCTTGACCCGAGGCAGGAAAGAAACAGCTTGTACAACCGAAGCCCTGTTGTGGCTTTTGAGGTTTTTGCAAGTTAAAGCAACAAATTGTCCGTTTAAGTGAAACCTACACTGCAGCCTGGTCCCCAGGGGAGCCCCAGATCCTGAGCCAAAATCCGAGAGAGCAGCGGGAGAAAAATCAATCGTTATTATAGGAAATCAAGCAAACTCCAAAGCTCTGTTTCCCTTCCTCCCTTGGCAAAGCCCTCTCTCCCCCCCCCCCCCCGCTTTTTTTTTTTTCATGTTGGCTCACATTTTCTCCTTCTTATTTCTAAAGTGGACAAAGAGATAGGGATGGGGATGCAGTTCCCTGCCCTCACAGCCAGCTTTTACCCCAGGCTGAACCACGACCCCAAATCTCTCCATCATTTTAAGTGATGCACCTTCCAAGGTGATCGACCACAGACCTCCTTCAAGCCCGGCGAAGGATTTCTTTTTCCAACCTAATTGGATTTGCTTTCCCAATTTCTGCAGCTTGTGTGCTCCTTATTTTGTTATTTATAGGAAACATCTGTCCGCGTGTCAGCCAGCTCCGAGGTGGGAAACTGGGGCTTGGTGATTTCTGTGCTCTACGTGGCTGAAACACTGTGAATAGTGATGACCCCACTATTTTTTGGGGTGCTTTTGGGGGGATAGCAGCAGGTTTTACGGGTGATGAGCTACCCCCAGGCAGCAGGTGGGTGCAAGAGGGCAGGGTGAAAGCCACGGCTGCATGGAAGAAGAGGGTAAATCCTGGCTGGAAAAAAAAAAAAGCCTTTCAGGAAGGCAGGAGCTTCCTCCACCTCAGTCCTGTTGAATGGGCAGGGAAAATCCAGGGATGGTTTTTTTTCCAGGTAAAAAGCTGACCCGCAGGATGAGCGAGTGTCGTAATGCTGACTAAGCCAGTTATTACATCTCTGATTAACCCGGGTCATTAATCTCAGGGATTGAACGTGGTAGAGGTCAACGCCTTCAAAGCTGGTTGGTAGAGGTGAGGATGTAATTGCTTTGGAGATGTTAATTCTCCCCATCCACCCCTCGCACCCATTTCTGCTCATCTTTTATGGGTTCAGGAAGCTTTTTTCTCATCTTTTTCACCTTCTGGGAGCTGAGGCTGAAGGGGTTTGTACCGATGATGGCAGCAGTACAGACAAACCCTCCCGTTCCCTTTCTGTGCCTGACAGGGCTGAGGTGGGCACGTGGGGTCCGGGGCCAGCTGGGCACAGCCGATGGGACAACCCAGCTGCAAATCCCTGGATGCAAAATTGCTTTGCTGGGTGGGAAAGGGGGAGGGAACTGAGCCAAGGTGGTGGATTAATTGGGTAAGATCATGCAGCGAATTTACAGCAGCTGGAAATCAGATGCATCCTCCTCAGTGCTCCATTAACCCCAAACCATCCTTCTTCCTCCCAGGGCACATCTCTGAAAGCTTTGCCCTATAGATAACAGCAAGTAGGTAAGAGCTGAGCTCCCAAACACCTTTTATCCCAGCTCTTTTGGAGTGAAACAGTGCAAAAAACCTGACATGCACAGTTTTTTTTGGAGAGTCTTGGCAGCTTTTCTTTGTGATACCCTGATGAGGCACTTGGTTCTTGGGTTGTGGGACCCACAGCATGGACACACGATGCTGTCGGGAGGGTTTTAGTTGTATCATGAGGTACCCCTGGCAAAAGGAGCTCTTGGTTTGTGAGCAGAGGATTGGCTACTGATAACAAAGTGATTTACAGTGAGGCTTAGGGCAGCCAGCTCCAGGAGTGCTTTTACGTGACGGCCTAATGGTTATTAATTTGTTTGGAATTTACTGAAATGCTATTAATCCTGATAGGCTTGTTGGGTATTTAATGCAAATACTTTAAGTGCTTCTGTGGGATAATTTTTTTCCCCTGGAATGGTGTGTTTAGCTGCACAGCCCACATGTGAGAAGGAGCTCCTGTTTTGATGGAAATGTCAATGAATCTCCCCACCGGTTGCAGCGGGGACCTGTAATTCAGCCCTGCTCTTCCCCATCCCCTCGGGCAGGGGTCCCCAGCCTTCTCCTCCATCCTCATCCTCTCTGCCCTGAGGATTCAAATTCCTCTTCACGTTTCCAGCTCCGCATCTCTTTCATCTCCTCTTCTTTGGAGAGCCACC
The DNA here is from genome assembly GCA_025345505.1 of Todiramphus chloris collaris. Classification (NCBI taxonomy): domain Eukaryota; kingdom Metazoa; phylum Chordata; class Aves; order Coraciiformes; family Alcedinidae; genus Todiramphus; species Todiramphus chloris. The sequence goes on along the minus strand of JANVCC010000065.1, from coordinate 3,890,782 downwards.
GAATTGCCCGTGTCCCCAGCTGGATGGCTCTGCATCGCCCGCTCCCGTGGGTCAACCCTTTCATTTCTCCCTCGCTTTGATTCCTCCCTTTACGGTCTTGGCTGGCGAGCTGAGCTCCAGCCATGTGTTTCTGTTTAGGTGGCCTGACAGATTGAGGTTTCCAGCTTTCTTGGTGGGAAACACGGCTCCAAAAGCCTGGAAACGTGTGAAGGTTGCAATCCGATTCCGGCTGCGCTCCCCGGTCCCCGCAGGGAGAGCGCAGCTGATGCCAAACCGAGGGGGGAAAGGGCAAAAAAAAAAAAAAAAAAAAAAAAACCAACCCAACCCCAAACCTCCCAGGGAACTGGAAATATATGTAGGACTTTATCCAAAGATCGATTAAATAAATCACAAGCTGGGACTGTGGGAGAGGCAGGTTCCTTCGGAGGGCTCGGCTCCCACGGCAGCGGCTGGAAGGAGCTGGCTGGGGGGGATCTGGGCTGTGCTGCCCCAAATGCAGGGGGGAAAAGGCTCTGATGTGAGCTTAGTGCTGGGGACTCCACGTGCTCAACGGCTCCCTGCTTCAAGCCCCCTCCAAAGGGGTTTAAGCCCGGTGTGGGTGCTCGAGCTGCCTCGAGCCTTTCTCGCCCCATTGCAGAGGGAGCTGCAGAGCATCCCCGGGTGCTCCTGGCCCCTTCGCTGCCATCCCCGGGGGCTTGCAGCATCTCCATCCTGGGCCAGCAGACTGGTGCTGATGGGAGACAAAGAGCCTTTTGAAGGGTCTGGAGATGTGAATTGAGGGATGGCCGTGCCACTGTGCCGAGGGGTGAGGGCCGTGGCGAGCTGGCCTCCTCAATCGATGGCTTTATCCTTTATTTTCTGTCTCTGCTCAGTCTGGAGCTGCTCAGCAGGAAGCGAAGGCAGGAGCTTGGCGTTGTGGTGGCCAAGGGCTCTGCCACCTCTCGTTGCTCAGCACTGTGGCCCCCACCAGCAGCTCCCCCAGACCCTTGTGTGGGGTGTGGGGCTCAGGGGGCGTCTCGGCTCAGCCGTGGGGGTCTTGTGTGGCTCATCCTCTGTGCGTGTCTGGCTGGAGCCTGGACTTACTGTCTGCCTTGGCTGGAGGAAGGCAAGAGGGTCACCTCTTCCGACCTTCTCGCTGAGCCAAGTATTAGGGCTTGGCTCCCACTGTGGCTGAGCACACGCAGCCATTTCCTTCTCAGCCCAGGGAGCCTTTCTGGGAGTGAGGATGGGAGAGAGGGGCGCTTTCCACTCTTCCCTTCCCCAGGGCACTTGGGAAGGGCTGGCTCTGGCAATACCCCCCCCCCCCCCCCCAGTGTGATGCCCCCTCATTGGCTGCTCAGCTGCAGCCGGGTGATGCCAACCACGTGGGGCCAGATCCCTCCTCACGCTTCTGCCGTTGCAGACACGTGGACCCACCCAGGGGACAAGGGGCTTGGGTGAAGGAAGGTTTGCAAAGTGGGATCTGAAGAAAAGTTTGCAAAGTGGGATCTCTGGTGTTTCCAGGGTTGAGCATGATGCTGACCTGGGATAAGAGGCGTGATGTTCCTCATTTCATAAGAGAAATGTCCAGGGACAGCCTTGCCTTTTTGCTGAGTGGTTCATGATGGGAGATGAGTGTTTGCTAGGAGAAGGGTGGATGAAGAGAATGCTTGTCCCCGGGCTCTGCTCAGACCCAGCTTGTTCCCAGCAGCCTGGCACGGTCACCATGAGATGCTGTGGTCTCACGGTCCACTCGGAGAGCGATAGGAGAGAGCACAAGCGAGCACCGTGCCTGCACCCCAGGGCTGGTGCTGAGCTGCTCCCTGGGGTGATGGGGACATGAGGAGACCCAGTGAGATGTGGGAGGTTGGAGGCATTTTGGTTTCAGAGCTCAGGAAGATGCAGGGGTCCTGCTGTGGCCCCGCTGAAGCGGTGAGTGCCACGGGAGCGCTCCGGCAAGCTGAGCTGACGTTTGGCCACCATGCCTGGGGCTGCTCCTGCTCAGATGTTCTGTAATTTCAGTCTGTTTGGTTCCCAGCATCTGCTCCTGAAATCAGCCTGGCTCCCGAGCCTCGCTCTCCGTGGGCGGCAGATTCCCCTCTCGTCTTCACCGGTGGGGCCAAGAATAACACACGGTGGCTGCAAAATGCCCCAAATCCTCTGAAAGCCCCCTGAATCTCCTGGCTCGTGATGGGAGGATGGGGAGCCTCAGTGCCTTCAGGAGTTCAGGACTGGGAGGGAGAAACATAAGAGGGCTGGGGAAGGCATGCAGGAGGCAGGGCTATTGGAAAGATCCCGCAAGAGGGTAAGGGAATAATCAAGGGTATTATAGGATTCCCACCCCTTGTGTTCTGCATCCCACCAGCACATAATCCCCAGCCAGGGACCAGGGCATGGTGAGGTTAAACACCAGGAGTTTGCACCTTTGTGGTCTTCAAGAGGGAGTCAGTGTCAAAAACAGAATCTACAGTGCCCGGGTAGAAGAAATGGTCTTACAAAAATAAACAGCTTGGGTCACACGAGTTCCTGGCTTTTTGTGGAGGAACAGAGTGTTTACATGAGCGCTCGGAGGCTTGGCTGGGCTTCACGCTGGCAGAGAGGGTCCTGGAGGAGAGGCTGAGCTCAAGTTAATTAAGATTAGGCTGTTGTTTGGGAGGCCGGGCTCCGCTCTTGGCTGCGGGGCTGCGATGTTTCCCTTCCACACACCAGGGGCTGGTGGCTGACGGAGAGCAGACGCGGGACGAGACAGGCTGGGGAGCTGCTCAGATGATGATTTGCCCCGTTCATTGGGTGTCTCCAGGTGCTCTCTGCTTCCAGAGACCCTGCAAGAGCTGCTGGGGGTTGGATCCAGTGTGAAGCCATACCCAGAGACTCCCCGGGCATCCCAACGGATGCCTTGAGGTCCCAGCACTGGGTGGTCCTTGGGGTTGTCAGTGGGGTGACCTCAGCCCCCAGCAGACCGCACTGGTGGCCGGGAGAGCTGCCAGCACCTTCTCTGTTCCTTAATTAGCAGGGTTACCCACACATTAGAGCATCCCTCGTGTGGGGAGCAGGACATCATTTCTTCCCCTTGCTTATTCTTCCTTTTGAAGTCATAATCCTCCCAGTCCGACATCAGAGCCGGTCCCAGCACGGCTAATGGTGATGCCACGGGGGCAGATGGGAGCTGCTGGTGGGCAGAGGAGCCCAGCAGACCTCCCCCATCCAGCTGTCCCAGTGCTACAGGGACGGAATCAATTCGGCTCGATGCCTTCACGAGGCCACTGGGATGGGGAGAGCAGCCTCTCCTCAGCCTCTCCCTGGCAAGCTCTGGCCCAGGGCTACTTTCCCTGGGGGAATTGGACACCCAGCTCCCATGAGCTGCTTCCTCCCTGCAGGTTACCCCGCATTTCATGGGGTCTCCAGCGGGGGAATTGGAGCAGATCTCTGTTCTTTGGTTTGCTTTGCAAAGACAACCAAAAGGTGATAAGTGCCTGTAATCCCAGTATAAACACTGGCGCTGCTGGTGTGCAGTCACTGGCTTGTTTAAGGCTTTCTGAAGTGCTTTAAGAAAGCCTCTTCTGCTCTGTGTCTGCTGTTTGCTGTTGGGGTCTTTTTTTGGCATTAATTTATAGCTCATTCAGCTATTCTCTGCCTTTTTTTATCCCTCTTTAGAATAAACCTCGTGCATTCCAAGAGCCAGAATGGGAGCAGACGCTGTCTCCATGGAGGGGTTGGGTTCCCACAGCCCAGCCACCACCCTTCCCCCCCCCAACCAGGGGACCCTTATCAGATGCTGCAAAACAAACAAACAAACAATATAATGGAGGGAGCCAAAGCCCAGAAGGCAAAGAGGGAAGGGATGGGGAGGAGGCTGTGCTGGGAGAATATAGATTTCTCCTTCGCGTCTTCTAAGGCTCTTCAGTTGCTCGGTGGTACAAACGACCCCGTGGGGACTCTCAGTTTTCCAGGGGTTGCTATCACTGCGTGGGCTCCGCGCTCGCTTCTGCTTGCTGCATCTCTCCAAAAGGCTGCAGAGAAAGGGGCACGTCCCAAACACGTGTCTCAAGTGTGGCTCGGTGGCCTCCCGGCCCCGGCAGCCCCACGGGCAACATCCCTTCCACTGGGTTCATCCCAGAGGGTGTTTTGCTGTTGTTTTCTTGTTTATCGATGGAAGCAGAGGTCTGGGTTGCTTCCTTGAATTTTTCTTATTGCTCTGCTCCTCGCCGGGGGCAGGAGGATTTATGGCTGATCCTGAGTTCTGGTTTTGACTCTTAATATTTGTGTTAACTCTTCCCCCAGCCATTGGGAAGAGCTTCAGCCCGGGACTGAGCTCGGGGGCGAGCGGGTGACGGGGCTGAGTGTTTTGCCATATTGCAGTGCTGGGCGGGACGTCCTTGGTGCTGGACAGGAGAGATGCTCTCCTCCTCCTAGGATGTCCAGCACGCATATGTTGTGCTTTACATATCAGACTTTCCCACGTTGTCCCTTCCATCCTGTCCCCGTAGCTACCTGCTACCCCCACCCCAAAGCTGGGCCCTCTGCCAAGAAGAAAGGTGATATCCGTGTGGTCACCGCTAGGAGAACGCAGATGGATGGAGCAGATCAGCTCCGGTTTGCTCTCCAGAAGCCAAAGTAGCTGCTGGGGCTGAGCCACCGTCTCAGCATCTCCTCCAGGAGCTCTCTCTTAGGTGGGTAGCGATTGATGCTGCTTCTCGTGCAGGCACCAAAGGCATTTCCATGGCTTTGGGAAGCTCGGTGTGCCCACTAGCAAAGCCCAGGCTTCCACATGGAAACCCTGAGTTGCTCCCCAGTGATCCAGTTTATTGGTTTTGAAGACTTAAGCTCTTTGCTGGAAATTATCGGTGCATCTTTAAAGACCCCTGCGAGTCCAGCCTGGGGTAATACACTCATTTTTTTTTTTTATCAGGTTTTTGCTTTCTGCTGCAGCAGAGGGAGGAAAGCTTTCTCTTTACCCTGCTCTTAGGTGTCTGGTGTGATAATTGGGTCTAAATTGATTCAAACCATTTCCTGTAAGTCTCTGGGGAATAAATTTCCCAGATCAATGGATGCTACTAGCAGGGGCTGGAAATCCTGCTGCCCTAAGCAGGGTGAGGAGAAGTGTTTTATTGAATGTGTAATGCCTCCCACTCATCCCAGTCAGTCCTAGTTTGGGCAAGGACCTTGTTTCCCTGCGTGCTGATGCTCTGGACACAGATCCCTGGGATCTAATGAGTAGGAAGAGACTGAGATTCTGGTACACGGTGGGTGCAGGTGCTGCTGCTGTAGAATCTCTGTCCCCGTCCCGTGATGGCTGGTGGCAAAAAGAAGCTGGTTTGGGGGGCAGAGACAAGGCCAAGAGACAAGAGCTTGTCCATCCTGCCTCCTGGCTCTCCGACTGAAGGTAAAATCCAGCAAAATCTGCTTTATGCAAAGCAGCTGTCGAGCCCGGATCCGTCTCCGAGTGCAACAAAGCCTTTTTTGGTACCTTTGTGGCATTTCCATATGTTCTACCACACACCCCGCAACATCTCCCAGGCCTTCCCCCCGAGATCCCCTCTCGTTTTGCCTTTGCTTGCTGCTGTTCTGCACAGTCCCACAGGCTGGCTTGGGGAGTTTTCTCCCCCCCTGCCCCCAGCTGCAGTAGTGATGGGCTGCAGACGGGCTCTGAGTTTTTCCAGGGATGTTTCCTGTTACTTCCAAGGTCTCAGTTTAAATCTTTTAGAAATCAGAGATGCTTTTGGGTGCAAAATGTCTCCCAGGGCCCCCAGGCTCAGCCCTGCTGCTCCGTTCCTGTCCCTGTTGCTGCACAACACGAGCATCTTCTGAATTAACTGGGGCAGGGAGAGGATCTGGGGAAATATCCCTCTCGGAAAGTAAATGAATCCCATCATGTTCGTGCCTTTCAGACCCTGCCCTGTTTGATCCAAAGCTGCTCCCTTCAGAGCTCAGACCCAGGCTAGAGATTTATCGGCTCTTGGATGCGGCTCTCTCCTGTTATGTGTCTTCCAGGGGTTATTTTACAATGATTTCTTGCCTTCACCTTCTCACCAGCTCTGTGGATGGTGTTTACTAAGTGTGTTTTAATGTATTCACCTTTCACCTCTTGACTAGACACGTATTGATCCGATATAGATCCCCGGGAAAGGCTGTGAAGGGGACGGGGAGCTGCAGCCACCCTGGGCTGGGGAGAAGGGGATGGTGGCAGCTGGGGATGGAATCTATGGCAGGGCTCAGTGTGAAGAAAACAACCAGTTCCTCCACCCTGCCCGTGCTGGGAAATGGGTCCACAAGCCTGAAAAAAACCAGATAATGGCAACGTTGCAACCTGGGGCTGGTGCTGGGGGCAGAAATTTGGGAGAGGATCCAAGTGCTTGGCTTCCACCGTGGCTCTGCGGTGTCCAGCGGGGCACGGCGGGCACGTTTACCCACAGAATAACTTCTGATCCTGTCGCAGGCCAGAGCTGGTGCCTGGTGCAAGCAAGTCCTTTGGGATGCTGCGTTTGTCCAACCGCATCACGCAGGCATCACGGGATTCGGCACCGTCCCCTCATTCCCCAGTGCTTGGGCAAAAACGCACCCAGGGAGCTGGTTTCTCCAGGCTCTTCCTGGGATTGAGGCCCTTGTGCCTTGAGGAGCTCCTGGAGCAGCTTTCTTTCTTCCTCGGGTGGGTTTTGTAAGTGATTTTGGGGCAGAGATGCCAATGTCTCGCGAAGGCAGCGCCCCCAGCGAGGCACCGGTGCGCGCTGACCGCCGAGCAAGGAACAACGTGCGACCATAAACCACAGCCTGAGGAAAAGGGCCGTGCTCAGCTTGGACCTGGAGTTGGGAGCAACAGGAGGTAAGAGGCAAAAGCTGAGATGGCCCAGCTGTTGCCTGCTGTGCCTTGCTAATGTCACGGGGAGAAGGCAGTTCTGTAGGGTTGTGGGAGTGATTTCGTGTCTGGGTTCCTCGCTGACCGTGGGGCAGGTGGAGGGGACCAGGACAGGTTTTTTCCAGCAGATTTTTGTCTCCAGGTCCCCTCCAGCCCTCCCCCGTGTCTGCCCAGACTGTACAGCTGGGCTGCAGCCCCCACCACCCTTCCCACAACTCCTCAGGGCTGGGAAAACCTCCTGGCTCCTTTTCTGAGCTGCCTCGGGGCTTTCAGAGGCTCCCACAGCCTCAGCACCCATCCAGACTCCTCCTCGCTGCAAGGAGCTGGCAGGGAATGCAGCGAGCGAGCAAACTATATGATAATCTCTCTAAAATAAATAGTATGCAGAAACCCAGCAGTGCTCGGCGGTGTCAGGGAAGCCAAGCGATGCTCCAGTGGGGACAGGGCAGGCAGTGACCCCGTGGGTGTCTACAGTCAGACTGGTGGGGGTGGGAAGGGACCTCTGGAGATCATCTGGTGCCATCCCCCTGCTTCATCCAGCAGGGTCACCCAGAGCAGGGGCCCAGGGTCACAGTGTCCAGCCGGGGTGGGAATCTCTCCAGAGAAGGAAACTCCACAGCCTCTCTGGGCAGCCTGGCACAGGCTCCCACACCCTCA
>JANVCC010000065.1:3848249-3875572 GCA_025345505.1 Todiramphus chloris collaris | reverse complement strand
CCTTCCCTTCCCTTCCCTTCCCTTCCCTTCCCTTCCCGCTGTTTGCAAGCCCAGCACCAGGTCCCTTCTTTTCCCTGCTCCCTCTCTCCCCAAATCCCCCCATTTCCAAACCTTTCCCGACTCCATACATTACTTGCCTCAGCCTCCATCCTCTTCCTCCTCCCTTTCCCCTTCTAGTTTTTTCCTGCCTGCAACCTCTCAGCTCAGCATCCCACCAGCTTGCCCAGGGGCTCGTCCTCCCCATCACCCAGCAGGGCTTGACCATCACCCCGTACCCCCAGCCCAGCACCCCTGGGTGCCCTGCGGCTCTGGCTCTGCCTCCCCCTCCCTGGCCCTGCCACCCCCTGCACCCCAGCAGGGTGGAAATGGGGGGGCCTGGCAGGAACCTGCCTGTAAGACGAAGAAAGTTAATCACGGGGATAATTGAAACCAGCGGCCAAGGCTGGAGAGCAAGTGGCTTTTTCTGAGCAGAGGGGAGGAGGGGAGGGGGTGGGAAGCTGGTGCTGGGGGGAGGTTGTCTTTGGGGTTTTGTGCTTTTTAAGCCAGGGAACAAATCCATGTGGTTGCACGGGCAATTCCCAGGGACTTTTAGCCTGGGCTCAATCATCAATGTTTTAATCCTTTCCCTCCAAGTGTAAAATTGAGGGCATTTGGAAGGAACTGGGTTGGCTGGTGCCTCCTGGGGCTCAGGGGAAGGACTCCTGAGCTCAGAGCTTGGCTTGAGGGGGTGGCTCCTCTTTTGAAGGGGGCTGCTAGTGCCAGGGTCCCGTGCCTAGCTCAGATCAGCATCACCAGTGCCTGGTGACTTCGTACCCCTCCGCACTAACCTTCCCACAACCTCATCCCACTAATCCCACTTAAACCCCCCCCAGCCCAGGCTGCCTCGGGGTCCCACATCCCCCCACATCCAGCACCTGCTCCAAGCTGGAGGCTACTTTAGGTTTGCACCAGGTTTCAGCCCCAAAATGCCAGTTGGTGCCCCTGAGCCTCGGGTGATTGGGATGGGAGAAGGGGTAGCAAGGCTGCACGTGCCTTGCGTGGTCCAGGCACGTGGGCCAGATGCTGCTTCCCTGGGGCTATTTTGGCATCCCCCAGTTTGGGCTTTGGCTGGGGTTGGTGGTGATGTTTGCCCACCCAGGGATCTGCAACCAGTTTACGCCTCTGGTTTTCTGACCTAGCATAGCCTTGGGTGTTTTCCAGGGCTGAGCTGAAGCATCTCTCCAGAAAAACCCTGATTATTCCAGGCTGAGGAGCAGGGCTGAAGCAATTAGAGATGGAACAAAACCCTTCCAGCTACAGAGCCACGCAAGGGAAACTGAGAGGGGAGAAGTTGTGTGTGGGATGGATTTGAGCTTAAAGACAGGCTGGACCTGCAGGGAGGGAGACCGGAGCCGAGCGAAATCCTTGCTGGCATCACATCACATTTCTTTCTCACTCCTCAAGCTTGATGAATATGAGCAAGAATTGGGTTTGGTCATGAGGCTGCCATGGTGGTGACCCATTCCTGGCAGCACAGGGATGTGAAACAACTCCGAGAGGTGGCTGCACCAAGATTTGCCTTTTTTTATTGGAGGACAGGCCACAAAACCAGGTCCTTCTGCAACCATCTGCCCACTGAAGGGTTGGGCCAAGGGTACCCCCCAGGGATGGGATCATGCACGAGGGGCAGGGCTGGTGTGCAGGAGCTGGCCACTGTTTGCTGCCTTCCCGGGGTTCTCCTGGCACCCAGCCCGGCCTCCCTGGTTGGAAAACCAGAAATCTCTATTTCTGAGAACTTCATCTGGCAGCTCTGCAAAGTGGAGCATGGCCTCCAGCCCCAGCTGATGGTCCAGAGCTTTGCATCACGACAGCCTCCCAGCAGCCACCCTCTCGTTTTGCATCTAATGAAAATTTTATTCCAGTTGTTGTTGTTGCTGCTGTTGTTTCTAAAACAAAGAGACATTTCCAACACCCAGCAGCTGGAGATTAAAAAAAAATATATATATATATAAAAAAAAAAGAATGAAATATTTATTTTTAAACAAACCTGGGAGCTTGTATCTGGGGAGGATTTGTGTTCACTCTCTTGTTCAGATGGGGAAAATGAGTCACCAAGAAATGGCTGAGAGGAGCTGATGAACTGGAGTCAATCGCGTGGGGTTCTTCACCTTTTGAGGGACTTCAAACCTCTCTACCATCTTTCCAGTGTGGGTCTCAGCCTGGTTTTGCACCCAACTAGGGCAGCCTACCCAGGAGAGGTCTTATGCCCTGGGAGCAACGGACTCTACAAGCCCCCTCTGAAGCAGTGATGTCCTGAATCTCATCTTCAGTTTGCCTGTGAATTAAAACCTTTTTCATCTGCCCCATCCTCCCTTGGACACAGGAGAAAGTCAATTCTTCCAGACCCCTTCAGAGGCTTTTTCCTGTTCTTGGTGATTTTTGCCTTCAGCTGCCTTTGGAAGGAAACCAACCCAGCCACTTTCTCCCAGTCTGTGTAAATCATTCCCCCCTCTTCCCCTTTCATACTCAAATAAAGGAAATAATTAAAAGAGCAGGAAAATGAGCTGTTGGCAAGTTTCCTACGCCAGTGCTCTATGTTAGGGTGCCGTGCAGAGCTGGAAGCCTTTTTGCAGGAGCAAGACAGACTTCCAGGGAGATGCTGTGATGCCTCTGTCAGAGGGAGTTGGCCACTTCTGTGGCTCTCTGCACTCCGAGGTGGCAGTTTGTTGTCTCTTTGCCAGAACAAAAAAAAAAGCTGCTCAATACCCAGGTGGCTTCTTTTCAGCTTCAGGAGTCTGTGATGTCAGCAGAGTTACCAGCCAGAGGCAATTTGCATCTCAGAGTGATGCTTTGAGGGAAAGCAGCTTATTTTTCTCCTGTCTGGGGAGGGGGTTACTTTAGATTTCCATGGGTAGCTCCACTGTATCCTCACTCTTGTGTTGCTGGACTGGAAATGGGTTTTCTCAGCACATTGTGGGCAACATCTCACTCATCCTCTGCACTGGGTTTTGCTGAGTCGATTCAACGGCAGCAAGAGGAGTGGCATGTGGGTGAAGGGGAACGACTGTCTTGCCCCGGCTACCATACCACCTCTCACATTGTCTCCCTTACTAAATCCCCAACACATCCATCTGGGGCTGTTTAACCTCTCCCTGCTCCTTCCAGGAAGTCCACATCCATTAAAGTAAAGGCCCATCACCACCTCTCTGGGTCTGCACCCAGCTGCAGCAAAGCAGAATCACCTGGGGGGAACCTGGGGATGAAGAAGAACAGGGCAGTGCTTTTCTTTCTCCTTCCCTTGGTCTGTTCTTTCCTTTTCCTTGTCCTTCCTTTGTCCTTTCCCTTCACTGCCTGTCCCCGGGGCTGGTGGCAGTGCTGTCGCCACTTCCCAGGTGAGTGCATGAGATTCAATATTTCTTATTATGGCTTTGAGTTAGGGGTGGTTTTGAGTGAAGTGGCTGCAGTGGCTGGTCTTGGTTCTGTCACTGCTCAGACATCCTTGTCCCATGATAACCTGTGCCCAGGTCCCTCTCCCTTGTATCCTTTACCCTGTATTGGCTGATGGGGACACCCTGAGATGCCAGGACCTTCCCACCTCAGCTCTGCCTTTCCAGGCTCCTGGACATATTGCTTTTTTCACCCACTGTCTCATCCCTTTGCCTTCTGGCCCAGGTTTATTCTGGATGAGGTTTATCCTGCCCCAGGTTTCTGCTGGAGCTTCTGGATGCTGCAGCACCAGCCACAGCTACCCAAGGTTTGGACCATGCACGTGTTTGCCCGAGTCTGGTCAACAGACATGGTGAGGGGTTAAACCAGTGCCTTGCCACGCTGGCTCAGCCCTGGCTGGGGCTGGAAGAGCCCTGGCTGAGGAGCTAAGACCAGGTTAGAGAGAAAGGCTTCTGGGATGCTCTCCTGGGGGACACTCAGCCCCCGCATCCATCCCCCCATCTCCTGAGCAGCCCCTGTGCTCACCCAGCACAAGCCAGCCCCAGGGCCATGTCGTGCCCGGCCTTGGCACGTGGCCATCCCCCCAGCACTCCTGGCTTTGCTGCCGACCTGCTTCCCATTATTTGGGAATGTGGTTCTCACCAGCATATGGGAGGCAGATTTTGCCCAGGGGTGCAAATGGGGGAGATGGGGCCGTTGCTGCTGCGGGCGCTGATCCTTGAGCCTAGAGCAGGTACCGTGGGGTTGTTTGCAGCTCGGGGTTGTCTCTGGGGCCAGGGAATGAAGAATCCCCAAATTCCTGGATGGTTGTACCCCCAGGTCTGTGCTGGGGGAAGCTCAGTAGGTTCACTCGCTTGCTCGGCTCACTTCTGGAGGCAGACAGATGGATGGAGAAGAAATATAGGTGAGATTAGCATTTGTCAGCTGCAGCTGGATGCCCCGAGCTGCGGTTTCACTTGCAAAGCCCTGCTGCTATTCTGGAAGCTCAGCTTTCTTTTCCCATCTTTGTCCCTCTGCAAAGGGAAGGTCCCAGCTCTCCGCAGAGGCCAGGAGCTGAATCAAAAGCATCTTGGTGCATCGTGGGGTTTGAACGTCTGCTTTGGTGGCTTGGGGAGGGTTTATTTCTTTTTTCTCCTTTTTCTCAGTCACCTGAGACCTCACACTGGGGATGGTGAGTGGTTTGGTGAGGTGCTGGGACTTAGCTGGGGGTGACAGAGGCTGGAGCTGGTGTGTGGATCCTGTGGCTGTCGCCCCCCATCTCCCACCCCCCCAGCCAGGGCAGCCCCCCCAGAGCTCCTCACAGCAGATGCGAGATTAAGCCAGGGGCCACTCTCTCCCTCCCCAGACACCCATAAAGAAGGGGAAGGAAGTTTTCCAGGGCCTTTTCCCCAGCCCTGCTCACCAGCCGATGCAAATATCAGCCTCCTTTCCAGATCTTATTGTTCTTTTTTTTTTCTCTCCCCTCCCCTCCCCTCCTGCACTAACCATAAATCAAGTTGTTCTCCCCAAGGACCAGCTAATGCAGCTGATCCCACACATGAAGACCACCTCATAAAGCTCTTTCCCTCCCTTTTCCCCCAGAATGGCTTCAGCCAGGGATGCAGGGAGGGCAACGGGGGCAGAGGATGCTCATTGCCCCCCCTTGGGTCCTGTCTGCAAGGTCCAGGCTCCTTCCCGGGCGTTGCAGACAGAAACCCTTCAGTCACGCTCGCAGCCCAGCTCCGCTCCTCTTCTCTGTTCCAGCCTCTTTCCCAGGGGAGGATGGGGATTAAGAGGAAGCAGATTAAACCTAATGGATTGATTGCAATTATTTTCCCTTGTTTATTTGCCGTACTGTGTGGGAGCCTGAAAAAAAAAAAAAGGGAAAGGGATGGCTCTTTATGTGCACGCAGTCCTGGTCCTCATTACAGTTCCAGCTCGAGAGCAACCCAGGCCAGCCAAAAATAAAACCCAGCTACATTTGAGCATCCGATTTCAAGCTCTTCCCAACGGCAACGTGCAAATAGTTCTGTGTCGCGACCCCCCACGCCACCTTGGCTCTGCCACTGGCACCACCAGGTCCCTGCTTGCCCTCCCCACATGCCCCCCGTTCTCTGGGGACAGTCACCCTCCTAGGAGCCATTGGGAGCTTTTTGGGGCAAGAGCCAAATTCTTCTCTGGGGGAAGTTTTACCTGTCACCGTGCCTGGGGGTTTTGCCCCTAATTTGTCTGCCCGAGAGCCGTGTGAGGATTTAGCATCCAAAATACTCCCCTGCATCCCTTTGCCTACCGGGAGCTGAGCCTTTCAAGCCCTCCCTGGATCCATTGCAAAAGCTTGTCCCCATTGAATCCAATCTCCCTGGGTCTGGGGGTTTTGTGTAGGATCCCAGGAGGATGATCCTGCTCTTTAGGGTGCACCCGGGCTACAGAAATAGGCACCTCATGCCCAAAGCAACAAACGCTTCACAATAAGTGTGCTTGAGGCTTTTAATGCTCTTTTACAGGAGCTAGAGTTCCTCAGAGAGGCAGGAGGAGGAAACTCTACCCTCCTTTTATGTTTGTTTGCATATTTTTTTTCCCCCAGCATTGAAGGTCTCTCCTGGAGTGTACCGGGGTTGTGCCCTCCCAGGGAGGGGAGTGGGATTGTGATGGGCAGCACTGGGGGGATGCCTGGGAGGATGCTCTGGACTCTGCCCAGCACCACAGCCACTCGTGTAACTACTGCACAAAGCTGGGTAAGTCGTGTGAAGCGCCCAATGCCACGTTCCTGGCTGAGGTCCGAGTCTCCTCCACCAGATCAGATCAGACTTCACATTCCTGCTGTTTATAAGGTTAAAATAGGAGGATGGAGGGGGAAAAAAAAACAAAACACCAACCCCTGAAGGTTTTGAGCACGTCTTTCCTATCCTCCATTCACAAACCTTAGCTCTTGGGGTCAGAGGGGGGAAAAATCAAGCAGCACACCGACGTAGTGATGCTCTTTATTGGCATCCCATGGATACACAAGGACAGTCCTCACCCGCCTGGTGAGTTGATGTCCCCCCCACCCCCCAGTCCATGCTGCTCACACCCCACCCACAAACCCCCTAAACTCCTACCACGGCTATTTCTTCACCGTAAAACTTCCTAATAAATCAGCACTGGTATTACAGGGGGGGGGTGGGGAATGGAAACACAGGGGCTTTGTACACCAGAAACATTAGAAAAGGACACAAAACGTACCGACGAGCACTAACTTTGGCTTGGTTTTCCCTCCTCGATGTGTTTTTTTATTATTATTATTATTGTTATTTTATTTTACTTCCATTCATTTCCTGCAACCAGGGATTCGAGGCATCCCGCGGCTTCTCTTTGGATGCTGAGCTTGTCCCCGTTTCCTCAGCGGCGAGGAAATCCCTTTACTATGGCAATTGAAACCTGAGACCGTGGCAATATTGTCCTGAAGAAAAGCAGTTTCCAGCTGGCAGGGTACGGCCAGGTTGGCTTGTCAGACTGAGTCGGGCAGTTTGCTTTGCTTTTGATCTGGGCACTCGAGTCCAGTCGCCCTTAGTTTGTATTTCAGTTGCTTCATCAAAAGAAAAAACCCAACAAGGGACCAGTGGAAGAAAAAACTGGCAATAACTAACAAATCCATCCAAAAGCATCCCTGTGGATGACTTGGTCTGGCAGGAGCCGGTGTCCCAGCCAGGGGTTTGCAAGCTGAAGTCACCTGCTGCAACTTGGGTTGTAAATTTGGGGCAGTTTCCTTGGATTTTAGTGCTGGGAGAGGTTCAGGATTCAGACGTGGGACTCGCAACCCAGCCAGGGCCAAGCGTTTCTAACCGACGGGTTTGGCGAGCGCAGTGTGGGTTGTTCCTCCAAAGGGATCTTTGCTCTTTGGCTGCACGAGGGCAGGAGGCATCAAATATCCCATCCTGGAGATCCAGATTCAGCCTGTTCTGCTTTAGCATCCAAAGCACCGGGGGGGACAAAATTCCCCCAAGCTTTTTGAAGGACCCAGGGACTCGAATCCTATTGCCACAGGTCCAGTCCCTCGGAGTGCTGAGCGACACCCGGCAGCTCCACCGGGACCAGCCGAATCCTTCCATGTTCCCGAGTTTCTCAGGGACCTGCTGCAGTGATGTTTTGGGGAGGGCTGTATTGCCCTGCCTCCCCGTTGAGTCTTTAAGGCCAGAAACAAGGTGGGACCAAAGGCTTGGGCTGCAAAACAGAAGCTTGCCTCGCAGCAGTGAGGAAGAGCAGAGGGGCCGGGGCGGACGCCGTCGCCCCACGTCACACGTAGAAACATCGAGCAGTTAGTATAAATGACACGGTATTATTTACAAGTCTTGCTTATCTCCTTAAGGAGGGGAGGAAAATCACCTCCTGCCTTCAGGAAAGAGTTTCTGGAGGTGAAGGGGGGAGTCTGTAGGCACAGACATACCTGGCACGGGTGCCATGCACCAGCTCGCCTTGCAGTCCTCCCTCCAGCAAAGGCTCGTGATGCTCCAGGCAAGCACGATGTGGTGGCATCGGGGACGTGGCCCAGGACCACGCTGGCTGCTCGATGGCAACGAGGCGAGTGCTCACTCGCCGGGCAGCTGCTCTCCGGCATCACCCATCAGTGAGCTGGGTGCTGGGCAGGGAGGTGGTTGGCCAAGAAAATGCACTTGCAGCTCTGGAGATGCAGGGTGGTGAGTGATGGCCTCTCCCTGGGGCTGCGGTGGGGGCCTGGCACAGGGAGGTGCTGGGACCACCCCAGGGTGCCCCGGGGAGGCAGTCAGTGCACTGAGGGTGGGCAGCACCCACCGCACGCCTGGATGGAGGCAAAGAGCCCGCAGGGGCATCTCGGAGCCACCCTTCACAGTGCTGGAGGAGGAGCCCTTAGCAAGCAGGGGGTTGGGACCGCCAGCCCCAGGGGTCTCCGGGTGAGGAGGGACAGTGCAATCATGGCAGGGTGGCTTCGCTCCGGAGTCAGTGCAGCGTGGGGACAACAGAGCTGGTGCCGGGGGAAGGATGAGCAGAGCCCTTTGGTCGTGTCCCCGCTGTGGGCAGGCACTTTTTCAGCCCTTTAGACCTTCAGCGTGTCCCCCAAACCATGGAGCTCCAGTGCCAGGGAGGTGATGACACCCAGATGTCTGGTCCTCAGTGCTGGGGTGGTCCTGGCTGCTCCTTGCCAAGACCAAACGCTGGCAGCCCTGTGGAGCACACGTGGGGGCTGCACCCCCTGAATTTCACAGTGTTGGTTGGGCTGCTGGAAGCCAAGTCCTTTCCCCTGGTCCACTCTCCATGGTGCAGCCCAGCCGTAGAATCAGCCCCCTCCCCAAATCCTGGTACAGCAGCCCCAGTTCTCTCTGTGCCCGTCCCAGCCCTGCCCTTCACCTGCAGTTTGGGAAAGGCAGGTGGATTTTAGGGCATTGGAGAGGAGCGGGAGAGAGCAGCAGGGTGGAATAAGGAGGAAAGGAAGGAGGAAGAGGAGAACTGGAGCCCAAAGGAAGAAGGAGAAGAGGCTGGAAGGGGAAAAGAGGAGAGGGCTGAGAGCATGGTGCTCATTCCTGCATCCGTTTGTCCAGCCTCACAGGGTGGCAGAGGATGCTCTGGCAGCAGATGGGCTTTAGGCACTGAGCCCCACACCCAACCCACTCACGGGCTGCCAGGGGGAGGCAACGCTGGGAGGGGGCGATACCAAAACCAGGAGCTCAGTGCGTACAGGACAGTAAATTGAGGGGGCCCGGGGAGCCCCTGCTTCCTTCTCACCCTCCCCTCCAGGGCTCTTGGTGCCAGAGAGGGGAGAGGTGAGGGGGGGAAGGGGGAAGGGCACCCCACGGGGCCACCCCGGGCCACCCTTCAGACCGGAGAGGTGGCGGTGGACTCGCTGTACAAGCTCTCGGCGATGTCCCCGCGCTGGATCTTGCGCAGGGCGGCAAGCAGGGCATCGAGGGTGGCTGTCTCCTTGGAGGACCAGTCAGCCAGGAGAGCCCGGGCAGGCGATTCCTCCCGAGTGAAGGAGTCTATGAGGTCCTCTTTGTAGCCCAGCTCCCCAGCCAGCTGCCTCCACGTCTCCTCCGTAGAGCTGCTCAGCAGCTTCTCCACCTCTTCCTGCTTGGTGGGTGGCAGGGTGGCGTAGAGGTTCCCATCTCCCTTGGGTGCTGAGAAGGACGAAGCGGAGTTAAGCCCATCCCCGGGGGTGCCCTTGCCCACCCTGCAGCACCCTCTTCACCCTACCTGGCCCTTGGGTGCTCTGGCTGGGCGGCTGCTGGTCGTGCAAGCTTTGGCTGTCCACCGAGATGCCGCTGTCGCTGTGCAGCTTCTCCCCCTCCGGAGAAGGCGTCTGGTTCACCGGGCGGTTGTTGGCCCCTTGCTTGTTCTGTTTGCAGCTGTTCCACCTGCAGGGAGAGAAACAAGAAGGTGCCAAGTGGCAGTGACATCCCCCCCAGGCTGGGAGCAGGTTTGTTGCTTTGCCCTCCTTTCTTGAGACCACTTAGCCCAGGGAGAAGCGTTTCTCCTGCAGGCTCTGGCTCCACCTCTGCAGTGCAGCAGTGGGGTAGGTTTAAATCAGCGTTCGCAGGCGCCGAGTGGGTGCTGAGCTCCTGAGCTTTGCAAAGGACCAGGGCAGAGCTCCCTTCTGCACGGATCTGCTGAAAAAACTCGGCTGTGCTGCTGGAGGACGCGAGGGTCCTGGGGCTGCCTGCGGGTCCCCCGCACCCTCGGGGTGCCTCCAGTCTGGGGTGCCCAGGAAAACACTGAGCCAGCCCCGGCCTGCCCAGCACCAGGTGGGATCCCATCGTGCCAGGGATGAACTGCTGAGTGTGATCGGCCACGACAGCCGCCCGGAGCAAGCAGGGGCCAGGCACGGGGGGGATACAACGAGGGCTTCCCCCACGCTGCTTCCATCTCCCCCTTTCACCCCTCAACTGCCTGATTTCTCACGTGGTTTTGGAAACCCACCTCCTACCCACCCAGCCCTGCTGGTGACAGCTCTGGCTGCAGGACCTCTGAGGAGGAGGACACAGCCTGTTTCCTGCTACCCAGATCCTCTGCCACGACCCCACGGTGCTGCCTTGGCCCTCTACCTTTTGAAAGCGATGTAAGCCACCAGCCCCACCACCACGGCTGCCAGGATAGAGCAGTAGACAGGGATGAGGTTGTCAGCGGTGCCACGGCTCACAACGGGCTGTGAGCTGCCCATGATGGTGGTGACAGTGTCTGCCAGGGTGCTGGGCATCACTTCGGTGTTGAAGGGGTCCCTGGTGATGGGCTCGGGGCTGTCAGAGCCCAGCAGGGATGGGGTGTGTGTTGTCCAGCGAGGGTGGAGGTCTGCCAGGAGGGAGGGGGAAAGATGGCAGTTAGTAGTTGGCCATGCCTTGTAGCTGGCTGCTGTGGGTGAATCAGTGAAGGAAGCATGGTCTCCGCAGGGATGTTCCTTCCAAGGTTCTGGGGCTTGTGGAGGTTCCCTGTCCCCTTGGCCCCAGGCTTGTCCTGCCCAACCGCCTGGTCCCCTGGCCCCAGGAGAAGCTGAAGCCATTCCCTCTCCCAGGTGGCTGACGGTGCCCGCTCATGGCTGGCCATGGATGTGGCTTTGGAAGCTCCTTCCCCAGCACCAGGTTCACTCGAGTCCCACAGCTCTTCCCACCACGGGACCTGTGTAAGGCAGCCCAGGTGGCTCTGCAGCTCTCACAGAGCTGGGCCCCTGCACTGCCAGCAGCACCAGAGCCTGGATGTGCCCCTTTCCCGGCCCCTGCCTGCAGCCCTGCACCCCACCAGCCCAGCCCCCTTTGGGAGTGACCCCGTTCCTGCCGCACCCAGGCGAGTCCCACGGAGCTCCTGGATCTGTCTTGTCTTGCCCAAGGAGAAGACTCACCTACAGCTGCTCCATCCCCTCCCCTGGGTGCCGGCACCCTCCCAACCCCCCTGCCCCTCCTCTCCAGAGCCCCATCCTGCACCCACCGGCAGCGAGCCCCGGGGGGGCTGGGCAACATCCACCAGCTCAGCCAGGATTGAGCGGGTGCCAGGACAGGGAGCTGGCACCTCACACCATTGTCCCTCCCGGCCACGGCCCCCGACCGGACCCCGCTGCCCTTTCCCAGCGGGTGCCACGGCGCTTTCCGGCGGGGCCCCGCTGGCTGCTAACAAAGCTGGCCCTGTGCTCCTTGACTTATGGCTCCATTTACTCGACCCTTTCAAGGGAGCTGCGCCGGCTGCCCCCGCGCCGTGAATCGGCGACGGTCGGGACAAAGCCCTTTTCTCCCCGCCGGGCTCGGGGCAGGGAATGGCACTGCTGCTGCTGCTGCTGCTGCTGCTGCTGCTGCTGCTGCTGCTGCCGAGGGGCAACCGGGGCGGCTGCAGCTGGAACAGCCCTGACACTGCCTGGGGGGCTGTGCTTGGCAGTGGGGTACAGGCTGGCACAGCCGGGAGCTGCTGCCAGAGAGTCCCAGAATGGTGGGGGTGGGAAGGGATCTCTGGGGATGCCCTGGTGCCACCCCCTGCTCCATCCACCAGGGGCACCCAGAGCAGGGGCCCAGCAGCGCAGGGTCCAGCTGGGGTGGGAATCTCTGCAGAGAAGGAGACTCCACAGCCTCTCTGGGCAGCCTGGCACAGGCTCCCACACCCTCACACCAAACAACTTTCTCCTCCTGGGTTCCAGTTTGTGCCCGGTGCCCCTTGTCCTGTCCCTGGGCACCACTGAGCAGAGTCTGGCCCCATCCTCTCACCCCCCGGGGCCCTTTAGCTCTTGCTCAGCATTGCTCAGCTCCCCTCTCAGGCTGCTCTTCTCCAGCTGCACAGCCCCAGGGCTCTCAGCCTGTCCTGGCACAGAGATGCCCCAGCCCCTCAGCATCTTCCCAGACTCCACTGGACTCTCTCCAATATTTCCCTGTCTCCCTTGAACTGGGGAGCCCAGAACTGGACCTGGTACTCCAGATGTGGCCACCAAAGGGTGGAGTAGAGGAGGAGAACCTCCCTTGACCTGCTGCCCGCACTCTTCCCAATGAATGCTGCTCTTCCCCTTCCCCTGGGCACCAAACCCCACAGAGAGACCCAGCGAACCCAGCTCTCCTCTCCACAGCAGCTCTCCCCAGAAAAGGCAGCGTTACCTCTGCATTCAGCATCCGAGACGGCCGTGCACTCCTTCACCAGCACCTCGTTCTCCTCGCAGGTGGTGCAGGGCAGGCAGGGGTCCACGAAGTTGGCATCGCTGGAGAAGGTGCCCTCGGGACACTCCTCGCAGACCGTGTCCTGCGAGTCCTGGCAAGGGAACATGAGGCCGAAGCCCACCTCGCACACCCGGCACTCCTTGCAGCTCCCGCTCGGCTCGTCCTGGTAGTAGCCGTAGGCACAGCGGCAGACGGCGTCGTCCGACTCCACGCAGGGGGCCGACATGCTCTGCAGCCCCACGCACTGCGTGCAGGGCTTGCACGGCTCCGTGGCGCTCACCGTGTCCGAGTAGGTGACACCTGGCAGGGGACAGAAGAGGTGGTGAAGTGAGGGTCCCACCCCAGCGTGGCCACTTGGCTCCCCGGCACTGGTTTTTTGTCCCCTCGCTGTTTGTCCCATCGTGCTGGGTTAAGGGTTGGGCTTGCTGAGCGGTCTCTTGCAACCAAAATGATGCAGTGACACGGTGCTGGGCCAGGGAGATGGGTTCCTGCAGCAGCTCCTGGCTGGGACCATCTCCTCTTTCACTGGTTTCCCCTCCTCCAGGCCAAAGGGAGAGGTGCCCCCCACCAGCACCACCAAGCATCCCCCAGGCTCTGCTTCCCATTCACAGCTACACCCTTTCTGCAGCCATTCCCAGCTCAGTGGGGATCTGGCCCTTGAGCTCCCGCAGCCTGGGCAGGGCTGGATGCTGCCTTCAACGTGCCCATCCCAGTGCTCAGTGTCCATGTCCCTGGGCAAGCATCCCTGTCCCCAGCTGAAGCACCAGCCCCATTTTCCATCTCTGGATGGTCCCCAGGGGCATCTTACAGCCATCGTTGCTCCCCAGTATCCCAAACCCTTTCTCCTCAGCATCCTGCCTGGGGTGTCCCTCGGGGCATCACTACCCTGTGCCCCCCTCCTTGGCCGTGTGTCCCCAGCACGAGGCGTGATGTGAACAGGAGGTTACAACGCTATTTGATGACTCTCCCCTGACCCCAGCGCTTCTTGCTCTCCAATTTCATTCTGCAGGAGTGATTCTGCCGGGGAAATCAATCCTCCTCCCGCAGCCCGGCAAGCCACCCCTGCATCCCCTCCCTTCTCACTCCCAAAGGTGTTTGAAGATATTTTTAGCCCAGGAAGTCGGGTCAGCTCCTGTCCTGGAGGGCACAGCTGCTGTCCCTGCGTTGGCTGCCTCCCATCGATCCCCCCCGGATCCTGCGCTGCTGCAACACCCAGTCTTCCTTCATCTGGAATGTCAGGGGAAAAGTCCAGCCACCTTGGTGGAGAAGGTGTTAGGGAACTCAACAGCCATTCCTCTGCTAGCCCTGCTCCTCAGGAAGGCAAGCTGGCCAAGTGCTGATCTTTAATCCGGTGCCTGTCTCCAAAGGATGATCGTGGGCAAGAGCAACGCCCACCATCAGTGGCCAAGGAGAGACTGAGCCATGGACAGGCTCAGGGCAGAGCTGTTCTGCTGCTTATTTTGTGACTGCTTTCAACACAGAGGGCAAAGAAGAGCCTTGAGACCACGGCGATGGGCAGGGTTCAAGGGGCAGAAGTGCTGTCCCTCTCAGTGGCTTCTTTCCCACTGCGGCCAACCCTGAACAACCACAGCCACGGCATCCCCACCCCTCGACACCTCCCCGCACCCCATTGCCCGTGCCTGGGTGCCCTGCTCCTCTCCCCGTGCTGACCCTGGGAACCACAGGACCCCACTGCTGCTGGCCCTGAGCCGCCAAGGCAGCGCTGCCCTGGGGTGGGCAAGTAGCCCCTGCCCTCCTGCCTGCCCCGCTGAGCGAGCAGAGCCAGCAGAGCCCCGAGTCGCCCGGCGGCGTGTGCCGCTCCCATTAACCTGGGCTCATCCTTTGCATTATTCTGAATTATTGATAGGCACCATTAGAGCGGGGAAGTGGCCAGGAAAGGCATACGGCTGAGTGGGCACATTTTCAGTGGCAGCAAAGGAGGCATCTGAGCTGAGCAATTACAGCTGAGATTCAAACAGGGCCCCCCCCCCCCCCTCCCTCCTGCCCGCAGCAACGGAGGCTGACGAGGGGGGGATAAATAAATCATGAGGCAGCAATCAGGGGTGGCCGGCAAGCAGAGAGTGGGGAGAGGAAAAATTAGAATTAAAAAGACCCCCAAAACCCAAACAAGTGGCCATTTGGGCTAATGCAGAAACCCCTCCCCAAACAAGTGGCCATTTGGGCTAATGCAGGAACCCCCTCCTCTAGCCCCTCTGACCCCCCATGGGTTTTGGCAGGGGTAGCGCTTCCATCCTGGCAAAACAATTCCAAACCAGTTTGGGTGGTGAATAGGGAAGATGTCCAAAGGGAGAGCTCAGAGGCAGCCCGGGGTGGAGGTGGGGATCTCGGCAGCCCAGGGCCGTGCCCGCATTCCTCCCCGCCGGCTCACGCTTGGCATCCAGGGCGTTGCGCTGGGACTGGGGCTGCCTGCGCCTGCCCGAGCAGGATCCAGCCCAAACCCAGGTCCAAAGAGACCCTCTCCCCATCCCAGCAACGTCCAACAAGGGGGTTCACAGGTCTTCTCTCCCCACCCCGAAATGCCACTCAGAGGAGAGCTGCGTGAGCAGCGCCTGCACTGGGGAGCCACCCCCCCCCCAGCATCTCCCAGTTGATGAGCTTCTGGCAATTAGTCCCTGTTGCCACCGGTGAGTGAAAGGCTCCAGCTGGGGAAGGGCTGGGGATATAAAGCAAGGGGGTTTTGTTCTGGTTGGGGGTCTCTAGCTTGCCTGAGGTTTCTCTCCCATTTCTTTTTTTTTTTGCCTGATCATCCTGCTCTGGGGTGCAGAGTGCTGCTGCGTAGGCAGGTAAGTGATGGGTATCTCACTCCTAGGTGTTCTCAAGTGATGGGTGGAGATGCTGGGGTGCAGATAAAGGGGTGTGGTGGCAAATTGAGGGCTGGAGAGGAGGACTAGAAACTGCATGGAGGCCAGGAGCCCTCAGCCTCGCTGGTGCAGCAGCAGCAAAGCTACCCAGAGCACAAAGCCCTGCCCTGAGGCTTTGCACTTGGTCTGTGTTCATTGGAAGGCCTCCCAGCTGCAGCCTTTGCTTCTGGCTGCTCCCATCCCCTCGGGGATGGAGGAAAGGCCAATGTCCCGGTACTTTACAGCTCAGCTCTCTGACCTGACAGACCTTCTGCTTGATGTTAATCCCCTAGCAAAAAAAAAAGAAATGCAATTGCCTGGCCTGGAGCAATGTGGGGCTGGGCAGGAGGAGCTGGGGTGGAAACCAGAGAAGCGGGCGCTTGCACCCACACTCCAGATAATGCACAGGCTTCCAGCGCTGCACCCAGGTCATGGTCCTGGTCTTCCCATAACCTTTATATCCTTTGTCCTCGAGGGATGATGGAGATCCCCTCAGTTCCCACCAAGAAATCAGGGAAATAAGCCATCTGCCAGCCTGGAAGTGCAGGGAGGGGTTGGGAAACAGGCTTGTCAGAGCATCCCCAGGAACACAAAGTGCTCCTCTGCATTTCCATCCATCCCCGTGCACCCTGGAGAGCTGGAGCCTGACACCCCAACCAGGTTCCCTGCAGGAAGGGGTCATGGGGATGTATGGGACTATGGGAGGGGGATGCCCGGACTTCGCAGCGAGGTGGGGCTGAGCCTTTTGCAGCCCGGTTGGGTTATTTTCCCCCCAGCATCCCCGAGGTTGCAGCTGGGTGCGGGGAGGGGAAGCGCCGTTCATCGATTCTGCAGGAGAGCAGAGGTATTTTTAGCACTGCTCTGTCCCCTGCTCTGTGCTCTCACTGCTCTGCTTATAGAGCTTCTCCCCTCCTCGGGCTTTGCCTCCCCATTGCTTCCCCCCCTCCAGCCACACTCTGTCCCTTCCCCCTCTGGGATCACATCCCCCCAGCAATCTGGGCTTGGCTGGCACGGCTTTTCCTCCCTTTGCTTGTCCTTAGGCCTTCAAAGGGTTTGCAGCAGTAAATTTGAAGGGCAGCTTGCTTATGCCTCTGATGGCATTGTTTAAACAGTCAGAGTCGGGCCACCTCATCTGTAAGCATTTAAGCAGGTCTCCGGCACACATCCCTGCCCAACATTTATGAAGCATTTGACATAGGCAACGTGCCTGGAGCTGGCCAGGAGAAAACTGTTCCCCTCTCTCTTGGGGACCTCTGTGATTTTTCTTCTCTCTCCAACTTGCTTTTCCTTTGCAGTCTTTACAAGGTATTAAAATAAACCAAGTGGCTCGATGGGAGACATCCCCGTGGCTGGATCAGAGACTGATGTGGAGTCAGGGTGGGGAGGGGGAATTTTTCAGGGGCAAATGCTGGCCACAAGCCAGTAGCCAGGGAGTCACCAGGAAGGGAACAGCACTGGAAGGAGTGTGGGGGGGTGGTCTGCAAAAGTGCTTGTCACCAACGGGTCCCACAATGGGGAGATGCTGCATTTGCAGCTGGGATTTGCAGGGCAGATGCTTTTTGGCATCCTGGGATGCATTGAGAAGAGTGTGGGCAGCAGGTCGAGGGAGGTTCTCCTCCCCCTCTACTCTGCACTGGTGAGAGCCCACCTGGAGTCCTGGATCCAGTTCTGGGCACCCCAGCTCAAGAGAGACAGGGAGCTACTGGGGAGAGTCCACCCCAGGGCCATTATGATGTCTAAGGGAGTAGAGCATCCCCTTTACGAGGAGAGGCTGAGAGAGCTGGGCCTTTTTAGCCTGGAGAAGAGGAGACTGCGGGGAAAGCTTTTGAATGTCTATAAATATGTAAAGGGTGAGTGGTGGGAGGATGGAGCCAGGCTCTGCTCAGGGACATCCAGTGATAGGACAAGGGGTAACGGGTGCAAGCTGGAGCATAGGAGGCTTCGGGTAAACATAAGGAAAAGCTTTTTCATGGTGAGGGTGACAGAGGCTGGAACAGGCTGCCCAGAGAGGCTGTGGAGTCTCCTCAGGAGACACTCAAACCTGCCTGGATCTCTTCCTGTGTGACCTGATCTAGGTGACCCTGCTCATGCAGGGGGGGTTGGACTCGATGATATTTCGAGGTCCCTTCCAACCCCTAACGTTCTGTGATTTGGGGAAATGCTGGAAGTGTCCCTGGAGTCAGTGCAGAGATGGGTGGCCTGGGCAGGGCTGAGCTGGGCAAGGGACATGCCCAGGACAGAAGCAAGCAGCACAAATTGTGCCCAGGCAACACTTCCAGGAGAGAAAGAGAAGACTTCTGGGGAGACTCCAGAACCTGCTAATGCTTGTGAGCCCCAGAGTGTCCATTCCCCCCCCCTTCCCCATAGACTGTGCCACCCCTTTGTGGTGTGTGGTGGGCAGGGGGTACTCACTGTCCAGGCAGGGCTCGCAGACCGTCTGGTTGACCCCGCAGGGCTGTACCACCCCCTCGCCCAGGTTGCAGGCTCTGCAGCACTCCCCGCTCGTCGTGTACATCTTGGTGAAGCACTTGTCCTTGGAGCCCCAGGTGGGTCCCTAGGAGAGAAAACAGCCCAGAGGTGACCCTTGTTATGGAATCCTCCCTGCAAGGGCAGGTGAAGTGTCATAGCCAGGCAGGGTCTTGTTCTGGGGTGGACATTCTGTGTCAGGGGGTTTCAATAGAGGTCTTGGGAGAAATTAGTTTCCTCTGCAAAACTCACTCCTCAGAAAAGCCCCTGTTGAGTTCTACTGCTGGAGAGAGGTCAGGAGGGTGTCCACAGTCCAGGCTGGTGGGTATTTTGGGGAGGGATGTGGGCTTTTCTGCAGGGTTACGGTGTTGGTTGTTCTCATCTCTCACCTGAGCTGTCTCCTCCATGGATGCTTTGCCACCCTGAAGGGCTCAGTACTTCCCAGCCTGGGGGAAAGCAGAGCACAGCCCACGGGGGGCTGGCATCAGGGAAACCTGCCTGCCACGATGGAGGCTTTGGAGAGCTGGGGTTGAATTAGAATTTGGACCCCGTGACGGCAACGAAGTCTCTGAAGGGAGCACCGAGAGCTTCAGCAACGTTTACTGTCTCATGGAAGTGAGTGTATCTGCCTATAAAACCTGTCATCACATATGGAAGCAATAAACATGCCACGAGCAGTGGGGTCAGAGCCACCCTGCACGTGCACTTGCAGGATGGCTGTTCCCCAGAACACCTCTTGGCCGGGGCCGCGTGGCGTGGGAAGCATCTCTGTTAGGGTGCACGGCTGCTGGAGATGCTCACGGTCATCTGAGCTCTGCCAGGGTTCCTTTTGCTCCCTCTGCTCTGTTTTGGTCTGGATCATCCCTTTGCCATCCAGATAAGCCTGATTTTTTTTTTTTTTTTGTTTGGGTTTTTTCAATTATTTTTTTTTTGGGGGGGGGATTAGGAGGGCCAGAAACTCAGCTAAGGCATGGAGGAGATTTCTTCCCCCCCCCCACCCCCCCACCCCTGCCCGTGCATCTGGATGCCTCATCAGCCAGTTGGCCGCTTCTTTGCACAATGCGGCGTTATGAACTCGCTGTGCAGCATCCGGCAGCATCCGGCCCGGCTGAGACAATGGAGCGCCAATTATAGGCATCTGAATGACAAAGTGCTCCAATTACCCTGCGCTTGAAAGCGTGTGCTCTCCTCCCCGGCGCTGCTGCCTCCAGCTCTCCTCCTTGGCACGGCTCCTCCAGCCCAGCCTGGGCCCCAGTTGGGCAGGCAGGAGATGCTGGGGGTTCCTTGAACCCCCCCCCCCTCCAGTGACAGTGGGGAAATGGGTTTGGGGGTGAGGAAGGGGTGAGGAAGGGGTTTGCTTTGCTGGGCTGGCTGCGAGCCTCTCCTGGGGGACAGACCCGGTTAGTGGGGCTTTGCAGTGAACTTGGCTGGAGCTCACCCTGCTGCTCCAGCCCCCGCAGCGTGTATCCCCTGCTCGGGCAGGGGCTTGTCCCCTTCCCACCTCCTCTCTTCCCCCGTGAGCAGGGCTGGGGGAGCAGCCGAACGTGCCTGGCTATAAATAGTACTGGGAAGACTGGGGCAGCGCAGCTGGGGCTGGCAGGGACCAGCTCTCCCACGCCGCAGGCATCTGCGGGAGGCTCCGGGAGCCGATGGGGATGGGGATGGGGATGGGGCCCGACCCCACCGCTTCCTCCGGCTGACACCCGGGCACCCAGCGACCCTCTCTGGGCACAGGTCCCCTTCCCCCAGGGCTGCCAGGAGGGGTCAATGGCTCCCCACTGTCAGGTTCCCCCCACTTCCATGCTCCCAACTCGTGTAGAAAATGCAGCTTCCAGTCCCAGGTGCTGCACCCACCCACCCCCCCACTCTGCCTGCGTTTCCCTTTCGGTCTTGAGCACCGAAACCCCCTGTAAAGATTAACACGCTTACAAGAGGGGCACATGGTCTGCATTAGCCCACTGAAATGTGTATGTTATTAACACAACTCCCGTTGACAAAGCCACAGGTATTAACACCATAAAGCATTTTGACAGCTGGACCAAGGAGAGGGGGCACAAAGGGGGGGGGGGCATGGATGGAGGGGGTGTGAGCAACACCTCTGTAAGCTTTTAATTGCTTTTTGGAGTCGTTTCGGTGGGATTTTGTGCCGTGGCAGAGGAGATGGCCTCGAAGGGAGGGAGGAGAAGCAGGAGTTCAGCTCTGGAAGCCCTGGCACCGAAGATTGCTTTGCACTGGAGCAGGGAAGGGAGGGAAGGCTACAGCTGGAGATGGGCCCAGCGGCAAGCCTGGATCCGAACCGCCCGCGAGCCTGACAGATGGGCTCTGCCTTTCTTGGCGAAGCATCCTGTCTAGGAAAGGCCAAACCCCTGGCTCCAAGCAATCCCCAAACTTTGGGCAGCAGAGAAAGCCACGTCTGAGGTCTGCAGGTCTGGCCAACCCCCAGCGCGGCAGGACTGGGAGGGCTCTGCCTCTTCCCACCCAGAGCTACAGACCAAGCAGCACAGGTAAAGAGCAACAAACGTGGTGTACCAGGGCTTGGGGTGGCCCTGGGGCTGTGGCCACAGCTGTGGGTCCACATCTGGACCTGCCTGGCTGAGAGGTGAGCGGAGCAGCTGGGTTTCCCCCATGCAGACCCCCCCAGTCCCCCCAGCTCGGCAGGTGCAATCCTGGGGGGCAGATCCAGCCCCAAAGCAGCAGGTTCCCCAGATGGGCTCAGCGCTGACCCAGGAAGGTGTCCGGGGAGATTCTGGGGACACCAAAGCCCAGACCTGCTGCAGCAGATAGTGGGGGGGTGGAATGCCCTAAGTGGGCAATTCCCTGGGGTGAAATTATTTGAATCCATATGGCTGGGACAGATCTTGCCTTTCCTTCCACCCTCCTGCTGCCACAAGCATCCCTAGGGAGCTTGGCCAGCCGGGTCCTGTGCCCGGTACCATGGGAGTCCAGGGGAAGGAGACCTTCTGGCACCGAGCTGCAAATACCGCTCTCCTCAATCTCTGCACGAAACCGCTCAGGCCCCGGCTTTAATATCCTGCCCGAAAGGCGCCCTGCTGCTTAACAAAACTTCTGGGACCCCCGGCAAATCCTCCCCCGACCAGAGCACTGTGTCTACCCCAGGTAGGTGGGTCCATCCCCAAGTGCCCATCCGGCTTTTCCCTCTCTTCTGGCTCCCCGTACCCTGAAGTTTTGTCCCCAGCACATGCCGGGGTTGTGCCCGTCCCGGGGGCTTGGGGGGAAGAACGCTTCACCCTTCTCTCTGGGCAGCCAGTTTGGAGCTGGGAAGGTCTCAGGGGGATCTGGGGGCTGTGGGAGGGCAGGAAATGAGGGCACTGGGGTGTGGGTGGCTTCTCCCCCCTTTTCACCTACTGACTAAGGGCTGTGTCATCCTTTTTTTCCTGGGTAAAAGAGATGGCAGAGCTCGGTGCAGCGGGACAAGAGGGGCTGCACAAGCCATCCCGCTGGGTCCCCCATCACCACCCACCTCCCCGGGGTCCCTCCCTCTGCACTCCCGGGACCCCCGCCCGGCTCCGCGCCTGCTGCCCGGTGCCTTCGGGACTCTCCGGTGCCTTCGGGATGCTCCAGCCCCGCGCGACGGGAACCCCCAAGCCTGCCTGTCCCGTACCCTCGGGACCTTCCACCCCGTACCCTCAGGGCATTCCATCCCGGGGACCCTCCGTGTTTGCCTGGTACCTCCCGGGACCTCCCAAATTACCCCTGCCTGGTGCCCCCGGGACTCTCCATCCCACCTCCGCCTGGTGCCTCCGGTACCCCGGGGACCCTCTGCTCTCCCGCCGCCCCCCCGGGCTGCTGCAGCCCCGCACTCACCGCCGGCAGCAGAAGCAGCAGCAGCGGTAGGAGCCCGGCCATGGTGCCGGTCACCCCCCCACCCCGAGAGCCGGTGTGATCCCGGGCTGTCCTCCCTCTGCCGCCCGCCGCTCCGGCGGCAGCCAGAAAAGGGCTGCAAGTCCCTCCTCCTCCTCCTCCTCCTCCTCCTCCTCTCCGCCCCCGGAGCATCACGGCGAGCGGCCGAGCCAGCACCCTCCTCCGCCGGCACACAAAGCCCAAGACCCCCCCCTCCCCACTCTTCCCCCCGATCCGGTCCCCGCCGTCCTCCCACAAAGCGCTTTTGGGGTACACTGGGTCTCTGCCCAACCAGCTCTCTCCAGCCCCTCAATTATTCACACCCATCTGTCTGCCGCCCTGCACCCTCCTCTGCCATCCATCCATCCATCCCTCCATCCGTCCATCCATTCATCCATCCATCCATCCCTCCATCCATCCATCCATCCATCTCTCTACCTCTCTCCATCCCCTCAAACACCCCCGTCCATTTCCATGCACCCTTCTCTGCTGTCCATCTGTCCGTCCATCTTTCTCCACCCCCTTAAAAGCCCATGTCCACCTGTCTGGTCTCTCCCTGCACATCCCACCCTGCTGGTCACCGCTCCCCACAATGGGTTTGTTCCTGATACAACCCCAGCAAGAGGCTCCAGGCAGGTCAGCAGCCACGGCTGAGATGGGGTGACCAAACCTCCTCTGGCTGCATGGGGACAACATCCCAGAGGTGCCTGGATTGGTGACACCCCCAGGACCCAGATCCTCACAGGGTGACACGGAAAAGCCCCCAGGGGATGCTGTGAGGTCTGGAGCTGCCCACTGCCAGTTTGTAAAGCAGCCCTGGGCAGCTAAAACCACATTGATGTCATTTGGTTCCTAAAAAGCCCCCCTGTGAGCCACGCTCCTTTGCCTTGGCACTTTATCTTCTCTCAGAATGACTCTGCCTGGTGTCCTGCCCAGTCCAGACCCCACGGTTCCCAGCCAGCTCGCGCTGCTCCGCCAGGCAGCTGGGAAGGACGCTGAGGAAAGTCCCTGGTTCGCAGCCTTGCCTTTCAATGAGATTAAACCCAAGCCAAAGCTGCCGTTTGTTCTCCGGCACGGAGACGCGGGAACACATGTGGGAGCCACATGGCGATGGGCTTGCCGGCCAGAAAGCTGGGCCAGGACCAGGTGGAGAAAGGGGCAGGATGCGACCGGGGCCGTGGGGCACGGGATGCCTGCTGCAAGTCGGCTGGGCAGGGAGAGAAGCGATCAGATGAGCATCCTGCTCGCTTTTTAATGCACCGATGAACGGGAACAGGGCAAAGCTGCCTGCAGACATCTGGCGGGGCTGAGTATGGAGAGGGGGCAACCCCGTTCCCCTGCAATCCATTTGCCTTTGCCCCACTGCCACGGCGAGTGGCGACTCCAGCTGCTTTCCCTGGCCCCTTGGCTAAATTCTCCCACCTCACGGGATACACTTGCCAGGGACGTAGAGCCTCGGGCAAGTGGTCCCTGAGGGTCCTTCACTGCCACCACCCTGGGCACGGGGTCTGCACAGCGGCCTGGTGCCCCAGGAGTGATGCTGGGAAAAACCCAGTACTGCTGATGCAGAGCTGAGTGGGATGGATAGAGACGCCCTCTCGGCTGGGCTGCATCTGTACGAGGCTGGGCTGGCGGCCAGCGTAGGTAAGTGAAAACTTCTGCTCCCATCCTAACCCTCCGCGGCTCCTTTGGTGAAGGGACTCGCTAACGCTTTTCATTAAATCCCCTGCACGCAGTTGTGGGGTTTGTTTTTTTTTTTTTTTTCTCCTGTCCCAAAAAAGGTTGCGGCCCTTTCCTGGCTCCACAAATGACAAAGAACATCTTAAAAGTCTGCTGTCACCTCTTGGAATTAAAACCAAAGGCTCCAGGGGTTTATTTGCTGGTGGAAGTTGGAGATCTCCGCCGTATTGCAAACCCTAAGGTCAACCAGAAGCAGAATCCACCTACAATCAGCTCCGTGTCCTGCAGCATGGCCAGTTACGCTCCCAGAGTGGCTCATGGTCATCGAAGGTGCCCAAAATTGGGTCTTGGTGATGCTGCTGGTCCTGCTCTGCCACGGTGGGATGATGCTGTAGGTGCTGGCATGGCACTGGCTGCTGGCAGAGCTGGGTTTGCCTGGCTGAGAGCAGCTTGGGGAGTGGTGTGGCTGCAAGCTGCCCATTTGTAATTAACTGGGGTTTGGGTGCTGGTTTTGGGCCCCTCACTCCCAGAGGGACATTGAGGGGCTGGAGCGTGGCCAGAGAAGGGCAACGGAGCTGGGGAAGGGGCTGGAGCACAAGGGTGCTGAGGAGCAGCTGAGGGCCCTGGGCTTGTTGAGCCTGGAGAGAAGGAGGCTGAGGGGAGACCTTCTGGCTCTGAAAGCTCCTGACAGGAGGTTGGAGCCAGGGGGGTCAGGCTCTGCTCCCAAGGAACAAACACCAAGGAACCAGCCTCAAGTTTCCCCAGGGGAGGTTTAGGTTGGAGCTGAGGAACAATTTCTTCCCCTCCAGGGTTGTCCAGGGCTGTCCCAGGCTGCCCAGGGCAGGGGGGGGGTCCCCGTGATCCCTGGAGGGGTTTCCAAGCCATGGAGCTGTGGTGCCAGGGGGCAGTGGTGCCCTGGCAGTGCTGGGTTAGTGGCTGGACTTGATCTCAAAGATCTCTTCCACCCAAAGTGAATTCTATGATTCTAAGAGAAAGAGCTTTGGGGGTTTTTTTGTTGACTCCCAACCTCCCTTCAGGCTTTGGCATGGGGGGTGTCACACACGGGGGGACTTCCCCACTGGAGAAGCGGTGTAGGGCTCCCAGCACCTGAGCAGCATCACTGAGAAAGAGCCAGCCGTGCCCGGCGTGCCTCCTCACCCTGAAAGAAAGAAGGTTTAATTAGGAAAAGCTTAATTACAGCTTGGTAAAATACAGCATGAAGTCCCTCTGAAGGACAGAGCACACAACATCCTCAGAGCGACCGTCTCTCCCCTTCGTTATCTTTCTCCAGGCTCATCCGGGTCTTCTCCCAACCACTTCCAAAGGCCAGAGGTGCCTGAGCAAACCCGGGTGATGCTTTTTCCTTCTCCTGCCACCCGCCAGGACTCAGCAGAGCCCCCCAGCACCGGCAGAAGTTAAACACTCGCTGCAAGTGCCTGCCTTCAAACTTTTTATTGATTTTACTAAAAAGCACAGGTAATTACTTTCCCAACAAGGACGGTAACACAGTAATGGTAAGTTATAAATCATGATGAATAAATCATACTCACTGGGAAAATATCCTCCTGTCTGGTCAACGGCCAGGACTGAGAGTATAAAGGGGCGCGTGGAAAAGCCTGGGCAGAGGGAAAGGGTCCCTGCAACCGTGGGCTGGGACCAGTTTCAGAGCAGGAGATGGGTCCTGGTGTGGGGCAGAGCCCAGCTGCTCAGGAGGAAAGCAAGGGGGACTCTGTGCGTGTGCTGTGCTGGGAAAAGTCCCTTTTAAGGAGGGAAGGGAGGAAATTTGGGGTGGAAATCCAGTGCTGAGATTGCTGATGACCTCAGCAAGGGGCTTCACTTTGCTGAGAGCCATCAGAGCTCTGCTCAAGGGACAGGCTCTGTGGGGTCAGGAGGGGTTTGTGGCAATAAGGCACCTTCTAGGAAACCCATTATGTCTTTTTTTCAATGGAAAAGGGAAAAAAAAAGAGGTGAATTAACAGTTTTGTTTTGGTTTTTTTAACTCTCTAGGCCAATTTTGCTGAGAAATTGGCACCTTGGGCCACTTGGCAAGAGCCAAACCCACGTCTCGAGAGCAGGAAGCTGGGGGCTCCCACAGTCCTTGGGCCTCTGGTTCTCCTTGTGATCGATGGGATTTAGGCACTTAAAAGCTTTTAGGGCTGGAGGCCAAGGTCGGCTCTCGTGGAGAGGAGCACGGGTGTGCTCTTTGCTCCCAGCCCCTGCTCAGCACCTCTGCCAGCTCCAAACCCACCCATTTGCTTTCCGTGACCGAGGGATGGGAAGATCAGCTCCAGCTCAAACCACAATTTAAAAGCTGCTGAGCATCTTCCCCGGCCGAAGGGTAGGAAAGGCAGCGTGGTTCCAGGCTCCGATGCCCATGGCAGAGTTTTACCATCCAGGGAAAAACTGCTCCCTTGATTTAGACAGTTGGGGATGGAGCTGCATTAATACCTCCCCCTTGTCCCTCACTTGAGCCCTGTGCCTGCTCATCGTGTCTGTGTTCTTCCTCGGGTGCTGCCTGCAAAAAATGGGGGAATGTTCTGAAAAATCCACGTCCGTGCTCTGCAGGGAGTAATCCCCACGGGGATGGGGCTCTGTAATTCCCAGGGGGATGGGGCTCAGTTATTCCCTTGGGGATGTAGCTCAGCTGGACCGCAGCATCCCGATCGGGTGGTTCGGATGTTGCCCTCCCGGCTCAGGGTGGGCGATGGCACCGTTCCAGTGCTGGACCAGGAGCAAACTGCAGCCCCAAATCTTTGCACGTACTGGGATGGCTGCAGCCCACTGATGTCAGCGATGCTGGTGTGTGTAGGTCAGGGAGGGATGAATCTGGAGGAGGTGTAGGGCACATGGCCAAGCGTTACCTGGTCTGGATCTTGCTGTCTGGAGGCTCCTGAGCAGACATTCTCTTGGATTTTGGCCCCCAGATACCCTCCAAGTAGGGATGTGGCTTGAAATAGCTGCTGGGCACCTACCTTGGGGAAGACATAAAGCACAGCTCTGGGGTAGGAGGGATCCAGCAATCCCCAAACTCACCAAGCCCCTGATTTCTGTCCCTATCAAAGTGTCCCAATCTGGTTTCAATTACACTCCTTTGTTTCCCTGCCTGTAATTTCTCCTAATGCCTCCCTCCACTCCCCCTTTCCCTTTTTCACTTGCTAATCCCCAGCCTGACGGCTCCCAGCCTCCCTCCCTTTCCTTTTTTCTCTCTTTAACTGTCTTTCCAGCGTGATCCATCACCCTGACTGCAGCAGGGGGGATTCATGGTAGCGGCTGAGATGAATCTCTGGTTCCTTATAAGGACCGACCGAAGGAATCTCCGGCGAGCGGAGACCACAATGTCCAGGAAACTCGATCCATCCTCAGGACAGAGCCACGGCAAAATCCTGAGACAGTAAAAATAGCTCGTGGTTTCCCTCCCTGAGCAAGAAGCAAGATTTTGTCCAATTTAAAACGGCATTGGCAGGGCCAGGCAGGGGGGGAGAAAATCACTCCTCATGGTACATGTAATAAAGGACATAAATATGTCCTCGGCAGCAACGTTATCAATAATTTTCTGCTTAAGGTATTGATTGGTTCCACATGCCAGGGGCAGGGCTGGCTTTCTTCTCACCAGCCCAGCTTTTGGGAACCGATTGATTCAGTTTTGTTGCTGATGGATCAAGAATTCTGCTGTTAGGAGGAAATGAATGTCAAATCTGGCGTGGCATCGATAAGGAGGGAGCAAGGCAGGCAGCAGGGGTGAAGCAGGAATTGGTGGGGGGTTTATTGTTTTCTTTGGCTCATAGCTGGGGGGTTTTGATGGTTTTATTTTTATTTTGGGAGCGGACACTTATTTTAATTGCTTTAGTAGTTAGCCAGTTGTAGGATAGGAGTGGAATAGGAATAGAATAGGAATGGAATAGGAAGAGAATAGGAGGAT